>PVLA01001891.1:0-296296 GCA_004027455.1 Hydrochoerus hydrochaeris
GGATGGATGGATGGATGGATGGATGGGTAGATAGATGACTGGCTGGCTGGTGAAGCCCCAATCCTGCAGCCTCTGAATGGGTCCTGGCAGGGTCCTGCTTCATGAGCACATGGCCCTCAGAACAGGCCACCTGGGTGAAGCTCCGCTGTCACCATTTTGAAACCTGTAACTGTGGAACAAGAAGCCCCGTGTGTGTGTTCTGTCCTGAGATGACACAGCATCCCTGGCTCCAGCTTGGGCAGAAGAGGAGCTGCTTTGACCCATAAAGATGTCAGCTCCTGGGACAGCATGAGAGGCAGCCCTTCGCTCCCCCAGCCTGTGGGCCTGACCATAGGCAGGAGCAGTCAAGACCAGGATGCGGAGCACATCTGAGCCCAAGGCCGCTGCAGAGGCAGGACCTGCCCACCCGGTCAATGGAGAGCAGAGGGCGGGCTGGCAGGAGAGGGAGCTGAGAACAGAGCGGCCTGGAGTCAGGCCCAGAATCCTCGACGGCAGCAGCCCATCCTTGCCCAGGCTTGTGAGGCCACAGGTAGCTCCGAATGGGCAGAGCCAGGCCCCACATGGTTGAGCTCATCCCCCATGCCTCAAGGCCCTGAATGCAGACGGTGCCCACAGACGAGGATGGCATGGGCACCGCCAGTGCAGCACAGTCTCCACAGCTCCTGCCTCCAACCAGAGGAGCGAGGCTGCTCCCTCTCCCCTATTGGACACCCAGCCTGCCTCGCCCCAGGCCTGCCCAGACCTGACCATGCCAACTGGCAGCACCCCAACCCTTCGGAAGGCAGCAGCAGGCAAGGTCAAAGGCAGGAAGGAAGCCAGCCCTGGCCCAGGCCTGTCGGGTCCTGTCAGGCTCGGCCCTGCATGCGGAGAGGCGCTGGCCCTGCCCCGTGGCCAGCACAGTGCCCAGGCTCCAACTTAACTTGCCCCCACCCAGTGGGTGAGTCCTGCTTGGTCACTGCAGAAAGCCTACAAATACACCTCGGCACTGACCCCGTGTCACTCCCCGGGAAGCTGGCGGGAAAGGTGGTCACTGGGTGAGGAACACAGTGGCGATGACTGAGCTGGCACTGCACATGGTCAGATGGTGACGATGCTGGAGAGAACAGGGACAATAGCACCCCAGAAGCACCCCAGGGTGCAGTGTGATCCCGTCTACTCGGGGCGATAGAAAGGAGAAGGGCCCACCTTGAGCTGGGGGAGGAACTGCGTGAAGCTGGTCGGGTGAGCCAGGCTGCAGCCAGGCACCACCATCCATCAGGCTGCCCGACTGGGCCCCGCTGTCCCAGGTTGTCTGTCTGAATGCAGCTGGTAGCGCCCTGCCCCAGGGGTGACGTGGAGGTTAATTAACCACAGACAAAGGGCTGCCCCGCCCTGTCCTGGCCTTGGTTAGGATGTGAAGGCTGCAGCCTTCCGTTCGTCATAGTCTGGTCTGTTCACCCTCTGCCTCACAGACCCTGGCCATTCAGTCCCCCTCTTCCTTCCCAGGCCACCCTGTCCCCCGGCTCTGAGCCCTGAGCTGGCAGCACCCTTCTCCATTGCTTTGGAAGGAACCCCAAGTGTGATGGGGTAGCTAATGTCGCCTTGTGACGCCCAGCTGAACTGAGTCAGCGCGGGCGCTGGGTGCGGAGGGCCCACCTGAGGGTCATCGCCAGTAGTGTGAAGCAGAACTGGAGGGGAAGAGGGAGCCGCTGATCCTCCTGCAGAAGCTTATCTCGCTGGCTTTCCTGATGTGAACTCAGCTGTTCTCATCGGAAGAGCTCGGGTCCTCGCCGCCACGGAGGAGGCTGCGGTTCTCTCTGAGGAGCCCTGGTCCTGACCTTGGGCATCGCTTCCTGGCTCCAGTGCGGACCCCTCAGCTGCTGGCACAGATCCTTCATCCCGCTGGCGCAGAATTTTCCAGCTTCCATCACTGACCTTTGGGCCTCCCCAGTGCAGGTCCTCGATACAAACTTGCATGAGTCATTGTCATGAGCTCCAGGCTTCCAGCTGGACTCGTGGAGGACATTACCATGGGATCCAGGGCCTCAGCTGGATTCTTTGGGTCTTGTATATGGGCAGATTTCCTGGACTCGAGCATTTGACTCTCTGGATGAATATTATGAAATAATCCTATAAATTGTGTGTCCTGTATTAAATCTTTTCCCTTGTAAACTCAAACCACAACACCACAGATGTGGGCAGAGGCCCGAAGAGCTCCCAAATCACAGTTCAAAGCCGGAGTTTCCGGCCCCTTGAAGATGTGTTCAGACTTCAGCCAGGAGTGAGACTCCATCCTCATGGGCTGCAGCAGATCAGCGAGCCGAGGACCACTGGACAGGTTGCTTCCCTGGGCTCCAGGCCACCCCTCTTCTCTTCTTGTGTGTGCTCTCTGGGTCCCACTTTGAACACAGCCTTTTTGCCAGCACCACCCACACTTCCACGCCAGCCAAGGCCTCAGGCTCCCACCCTGGCCCCCCATCTGCGGGCATCCCAGACACCATGAGCCCAAGACCCACCCTGTGCCTCACTCTGCCTCTTCTGCTCCAGCCTCTCACTGTCCATCTCTGGAGGAGGCTGGAGACACCAGGGACAGCCACAGGTGCGCACTGCTCTCCCTGAGTCTGCACTTGGGTTTGCAGCCTGCAGCCCTGCAGGCTGGGAGTCTGTGCATCATAGGAGCCAGAAGCTGCCACACACCAGGGGTTTACAGGCTGGGCTGTTGGTGCCCAACATCTAGCAGGCCACCATCGCCCCCCTCCAGGTTTCATCCACCAGTAAGTCACTCAGGCAGCTCCAGGAGGTGCCTAGAATCCATCTACTCTCCCACCTGCCAGCATGTTGGACAGAGGTGCGGCCAGCTCACCCCTTGCAGCCACCACTGCCGCTAACTCCTGTGTCCACTCCTGCCCATCCATGCCATCCCCATTGCAAAGCCCCCCAGGGTGCCCCCCAGGCTGCAGGCTCCTAGGGCACCGCACACCCATCCTCCCTCCTGCTGGCTCCTCCTGCAAAACCCCAATCCCAGCCAGCTTTGGCGTGAGCCTCCCCTGACCTCTGCAACCACAGAGTCCTCCCCAGAGACCTCACCTCCTAATGGGCTTTCCAGGATGCCCAACACCCCCACTGCTAATGCTCTGCAAGGCCCCACTTATTTCCCGCACCCTGACTTGGGACTCCTGCACAGGACACATGTGTGGGAGGACAGTGACTTCCTGGGTTAGTGGAGAACACACTGAAATCCGGGGAGGAGCCCAGGACAGTGGGGCCAGGAGATGCCAGGTCCTGAGGCCATCTGTGCTAACCCAGACAGGAGAGAATCAGAGCTGGGTGCTGAGAGGTTTGCAGAGCATGAGACTGGGGCACGTGAGCTCCCCAGGACCAGAGGGGTCACCAAGTGGGAGTGGGCTAAGTGCAGCAGAGAGCTATGGGGGGGCTCGGGAGTGGGGGTGAGGCAGGGTCTGTGTGTGTATCTGAGTCTCCAAGAGGCATCTGGGCTTAGTAGGGAAGGGCAGGGCTCTTCCTCCTCGTCCTCTGTCCTTGGACAGGAGTGGCACCCTGGGGTCTGCAGACCTCGTGTGCTGCACAACAAAATCCCAGCCTGCAGGACCTAGGCACTCGTTCTTAGACCCACTACCCTGGCTGAAGAGTCGATGGAGTCCAGCAAGACCCTCAAGGGCAGAGCCAAGCAGATGGCCCTGGTTTTCGGAAAAATTGGAGAGGAATGCACTAAACCTTGGCCCCTGAGGTAACAGTCCTTTCAGGCAGGTGCCAGCGTGTGCTCGGGAGGAGAAGGAACCACAGAGGGCCACCCACCATCGCCCATCTGTGTCTCGCTGTGCTGCAGACTGGTCCGAAGGGCAGAGGAGACAGGGACCAGGAGGAGAGCCCCACCCCACCCCACAGGCTGCTCCTCCAGTGCCAGGGAGCAGCGGAGCTTCCTGGGGCTTGGGCCGTCCCAACGTGTGCTTGGCAGGTTGCAGGCAGGCCCGGGGCTCTGCATTTCTGTTGAGTCCCTGGCTGCTGCTGACCAGGGGCCACACTTGGAGAACTGCTGCCCCAGAGCCTGTTGTCTGGGAGATGAGGGCTGTGTGATAGGCAAGGCAGTGGGTGACCACGAAGATGTCCCGAAGGTGGTGAGCAGAAGAGAGCGCTCCTCGCCGCTTCCGGAGCATCTGTGGTTGCCAGGCAGCCAGTTGCCTTGGCAACAGATCTTATTAACTGCAGCCTGGGGATAAAGAGATCAAACCTGTGAGAAGTGGAGTAACTGGCCTGAGACACAGAGCTAATGAGTTCCAGAGCCTCTGACTCCAAGATAGAACCCTTCCGTCCTGCCCCTGGCCAGCGGGAGAGCTACACTCCCTGGAGGAAAGACTGCAGGACGCACCAGAGCTCTGCGTTCACTGCCGGCCGATTCCTAACTGAGAGCAAAGGCTTCAAAGACATGGAAGGATCATCCACCCTGAGGCAGGTGCTATGAAGCCAGAAAGGGACGTCTGTGCCCCAAAATGCTCCGGGGTCTTCCAAGGAAGTCTGAAAGCAACAAGACTGATTAATGCAGCTAATATTTATTGAGCTACTACTATGTCCTGGGCCCTGTGCTAAGTGCCCGTGACGCAAAGTGATGCCAAGCACTGGAAATCCCTTATTCCACTGGATTTGCTTTCTATTTCAAATGATGGTGATTGTTTATTATACAAAATAATGGAAATCAGAATTTTTCTTGACTGGACAGAGTTGTGCTAAAATACCATCATACAGAGTTCCAAAGGTGAGTACATTTATGTGACACTAACATGAAAACCAATTTTTAGGGAAATCAGAATTTTAAAAATCCATCTGACACATCAAATTAAAAAGCTTTTGCATAGCAAAGGAGACAAGCTACAGAATGGGAAAGAGTGTTTGCCAGCCACTCCTCAGACAGAAGACTAATACCTAGAATATATACAGAACTCAAAAAATGAGACCTCCCCACAGAGGAAAAATCAGTTAAAAATGGGCAACTGAGATGAGCAGACGCTTCTCAGAAGAACAAATGGCTAATGAACCCATGAAAAAGGTTCAGCATTAAGAAATGCAAAGCAGGACGGCCTGAGATGCCATCGCATCCCAGGAAGAACAGCCTTCCTGAGAAATAACATCCTAACAAGTGCTGGCGAGGTCGTGGGGGCCAGCACCGGTGCCAGCTCCACCACCAGACAGGCAGTGGGTGATGCACCTCCCCGCCTGGGGCCTTGGGCTGGGCAAGTCCTCCTGCCTGTCCCTCTGTGGGCGGAGATCATTACCACACATGTCCTCCACTCCTCAGGTCTGCTGGGGAATCGATGTGACAGTGCCAGTGACAAGGCCCTGCAAACAGCACCACCTGGACAAATATTAGCTCTCCTGTCACACACCAGAAAGGCCAAATGGCCCAGTCCCCGCTCTGCCCTCTCTGGGAGCTGGCCAAGTCTCTCGTGCTCCAGCCTCAGTTTCCCCAGGGTGGGATCTACGCTCAGAGAGTGGCTGCTCGCCCTGCCTGGGGAACGCGGATGGCTCAGGGACTCTGTTCACCCACACTCCGCCTTTCTCCTGGGCTCCAGGCCAGCACTGGCCATGTGACCCCAAACTCTAATTGGGGCCACTTTACACCTGGGGAAGAACGCACAGTATTAAACCTAATCATGCATTTTACATAACCTAACATGCCAAATATTTTCCTTTCAATATGCAATCCGTATAAAAATTATGACAGAGACATCTCACCTATTTTTTTCCTCACTAACTCTTCCAACACTAGTGTTTTACACAGAACCACTAGAATTGCCAAATAAAACACAGAATAGCCTGGCATAGTGGTGCACGCCTGTAATCCCAGCACCCAAGAGACTGAGGAAGGACAATCTTGGCAAGTTCAAAACCAGCCTGGGCTACATAGTGAGATGAAGGTCAGCCTGAACCACACAGTGACACCGTGTCTCAAAAAACTAATTCATTAAACCACAGGCTACCGGGGAAAACTTGCATTTTAGATCAGTCAGTAAGAAGGAAACCTGTGTGTGCGTATACCCCGTACTGCATGGGACCTACTTATGGTGCTAAAAGTCCACTTCCTGTAGGTCTGAAATTCACATTCCCAAGATGCCTCCAGCTTTTCTGCCCTCCACCAGCCTGCATCCTGCATGTCCAGAATGGGAGGAACCTGGTCACACGTTCAGAGGCCACCTGCCGTGCAGGCTGGAAGGGGACAGGCCCACCAAGCCCTGGAGAGGGGCCTGCAGTCGCCCAGCCTCTTTGCCGCCTCCTGCCTTCACCTCTGCCTGCTGTTGACACTTGTATGTGGAAGCAGCAGGTCAATAACTGGGGCGCCAGGGGAGAAAGTCCGCATCTTGGTCCATAGTTCTTCTATTACCAATGCCCTACATCAGCAAAAGCCAGATAAGGCACGGGCGGCGTCGGGCCAGGCGAAGCCCCTCCATAGCTCCCCCGGCCGTGCCCTGGGGCCGCCCCCTTTCCTCAGCTTCTCCTCGGCTGAGAAGCTCCAGGCTGGGCGCCGCTGAGCCTGGGTGCCGCTGAGCCTGGGCGCGCACCTGTTTCTGCCTTGGTTTGCACGTGCAGGCACCAGGGAGCTGCCGCTGCAGCCGGGAGCGGGCGGGACACGGCCGCTCTGCTGTGGGCAGGGCGAGCACCAGTGGCCGGGCACGTGGGCCATGAGCACAGCTGGGCCAGGGCCCAGGGAGCCAAGCCCGGCTCATTGCGCGGCTCCAGTGGGCCGTGCACAAGGGATGCTGGGGACGCTGTATTCCAGAGCGCCTGGAACTGGGAAGCAGTGACAGCGGAGCAGCGTGAAACCCAGTGACGACTCGTCAGACCCCCAGGGCCGGGCAAAGCTCGCAGCCCACAGCCTGCAGGGCCGGGGCCAGGGCTGGCTCCTCTCAGTGCCCCACCCCAGCCCAGCCAGCCCCTGCCAGCCCTCCGGCTGCCCCTTGCATTGCCCCAGGCCTTGGGCACCAACGAACCCCAGGCTGCCCCTACAGCACACCTGACCCTGGCATCAGCACTCTCGGGCTAGCCTGTGGGTCCCATGCCACACCCTGGGGCCCACCACGCAGAACCAGGGTGAGAAGGGTGAGGTGTCACCTGAGCTGAGAATTTAAAGGACACCATGCACCTCCATGGTCAGGACACATGAGTGCCCCAGCAGTCTCCCTTAGTTTGGGTTTGGCTTGGTTTTGAGATAGGGTTTCACCATGTAGCCCAGGCTGGCCCAAACTCATGGCGATCCTCCTGCCTCAGCCTCTCAAGTGTTGGCATTACAGGTGTGTGGACCATGCCCGGTTGTTTTGTTTTAATTTTTTTTTAATTTTTTTCTTGAGACACGGTCTCACTATGTAGCTCAGGCTAGCCTCAAACTCTGGGCAATGCTCCTGCCTCAGCCTCTCAAATGCTGGGATTACACTTGTACACCACCACACCCAGCTCATGCAGTATTCTTAAAAATCAAAGTTCATGGGGAAAAAAATCCAGGATGGACAAAATACCAAACATGTAAATAAGACAGGGCTGGCAGTCCCGGTTTTTCTTTGTGTACCAGGCTATGGATCTTGTCTCTCTTTAACATGTTAACACCTTATCCTGGCCTTTTTTGCATTCCTTTTTATTTTTTTCAGAAAACCATGTCAAAATGTTTTCTTCCGCTGCGAGAGTCTCACCATCTCCTCAAAGTTTGCTGCGAAGGTGAGGGCTCTACCTCGCCCCTCACTAGCTCTCCTGATGGCCACCTGCAGGCCTCGGGTACAGGTGGCAGAGAGAGCAGAGGATGAGTCGACAGCAGCAACCTCGGCAGAAAGAGCAGCGAGCGTGTGCCCAGGGCCGTGGCTGAAGGCCGTCTTGTGCACCCCGCCTCTGCTCAACAGAGCCCAAGAGTCCCGGACAGCCTCCGGCCCGCAGAGCCCACGCTGGGGCTGGGCAGCCCAGGCAGGGGACAGGGACAGCCGGCAGCATCAGATCAAGGTGTGAGCAGTGACTGGGAGCTAATTTGCACACCAGAGTGAAAAGCAGGTTCTGACGCCCCAACCCTCGCATCTAGCCAAGGAGTCTGTTACTCCGCCTGCCGGTAGGTGGAGAGACTGAGGCTCACCCTAGGGCCACCTGCCAGGAGTGCCTGGCCAGGAAGGGGCAGGGCTGGTGACACCTGGCTAGTGGTGGAGTATGGTCGCCCCCTCCGGGAAGTGTAATCCTGGGGAACGAGATTCTCCTCACTTAAAGGCGCTGTCCTTCACTCCCCCAAGCTTGCTCACCTCTTCTCTTAGGAAAAGCTCAGCACGGCCCATCGGGGTCTGGCGCCTCTGTAAGGACCAAGCCCCAGGGCAGGGCGGGGCTCCAGGAGGTCAGCTTCCTGCTCCCTGGCAGGTGGCCAGGCCAGGGCCTTTTAAGGCGGACCAGGGGCAAGTTCAGCCTCCCAATGGCCCCTGCTGACTCACGCTTATGAAAGTGTTTTTCTGGCCCCGCCCCCACCGCCCGCCTCCTGAGCCAGCCGTGAAATACCCGCGGCCCGCGCTCGCACGCTCCGGTTCCAGTGGTCGCAGGCCTCCCGCTCCCAGCTCCCACTTCGGCACCGTGACCACAGCCTCCAATTTCCCGTCTAGGCCAGGCCCGCAGGGCACCCTCCACCTGCTGCCCGCCAGGTGAGTCAGCCTGGACTGGGCTGCGGGGTGGGAGGTGGCAGCCAGCGGGCAGGGTGACCGGCCAGCCAGGGACCCCACTGCTCGGCAGGACTCTGCCGTCCTGGGTACTCTGGGCACCTCCCCAACATGCTCGTGCAGGTGTCTGGCCGCCTCATCCCCAGTGCTGCCCACTCTGCCATTCACAGCTCCAGGCAGCAAGGAGGCGTGGCCAGTGGGCTTGCTGCCCAGAGTCCAGAGGCCTCTGGGCCTGCAGTGGACTGGGCAGGCACGGCCCTAGGGTACCCATGTCTCTGCCTAGGGCAGCAGTGCCCACAGGGGTCTTGGGACTGAGTTTTTCACCGAAGGCTCCAGAGTGGCGAAGCGGGGTGGCTCTGGGGGGGCAGATACCCCAGTGACTAAGGGACAGTAGCCCTTAGTGGACAGCTGCAGCTTCCTCAGCCTCATGCCCTGGGCTGGGCATGAGCGTACTTTTTACTTTTTAGAGATAGTTTTGCTAAGTCTCTAAATTGCCCCTGTAATCCTCCTGCCTCAGCCTCCCACAGTGCTGAGATTACAGGCATGTGTCGCCCCACACCCAGCTTTAGGTTCCTTGCTCAGGCGTAGCTTTCATTTGCCGCTTGACTCCCACAGCACTTGTTCCTGGTGGGCAGAGCTAGTCTGTGCCTTGTGGGCATTCCTGGTGACCTGGAGCAAGATGTCCCCAGCTCCTGACTTCAGTTTCCTTCTCTGCGAAATGGGGATAAAGAAACCCAGCTCAGGTGTCCTAAAGTGGGCACGGGCCCTTGGTGGGGCCTCTGTGCCCCAAGGTGCAGTAGCCCGCCAGGGCCACACTTCGGGCTGAAACTTCCTTTGGAGGTGCCGCTGATCCACTTCGTGTCTGCTTATTTGATTTGTGAACTTGAATCACCAACTTTTAAGAGTAACGTCTTTCTCCAACATCTGCCAGAGGGACAAGGGGTAACATTAAAAGTGGATTATGCCAGCCAGATGCAGCGACACACATCTGTAATCCCAGCACTCAGAGGCTGAGGCAGGAGGATTGCAAGTCTGAGTCCAGCATGTGTGATTTAACAATTTAGCAAGAGACTGCCTCAAAAATTTAAAAAACTGGTTTAAGGCTGGGGATAGAGCTCAGCGCCAAGACACTGGAGGGTGAGTCCAAACCCACAAAAATAAGCGTAACAGGAACCGAGATGATGCACATCTGCATGACCCTCTCACTGTAGATTCGCAGCATCTGTTTGTCCAAGGCAGAGTGAGAACTTTCAGCCGCTGGGGACACTGGGATGTCCTGTATTACTCTGCACAGGAAGTGACCTCTCAGGTCCAGCCCCCGGCTGGTGACCTCATGCATGTGGCGTCTAGAAGCTTCTGTTCAGTGCCTGTGGGCTGGGAGGGAGCACTAGATGCAGAGAGCCCTGTCGTTAAATCCCGCACCCAAGGGTGACACGGGACAAAGTTCTGATTCCCCCCGTCAGTGGGCACCAAGGCGCCTTCCTCGTGGGGGTGCAGGACAGCGGGGGCTGCAGGACAGGCTGGGACACTCGTTTCCAGGCAGGGGGCTTCGGGGTGTTTGGGTGGGTTCAGCTCACAGGGATCAAGTTGAAGGACTCACGAGGAGCCTCTTCCATAAGGATGCCCTGGTTAACATCTGCGGCTGCTCCGTACCCCGCCGAGCCACAGCCTGGAAGACTGTAGCGGACCCTTCGCAGTCACTGCTGCAACCGCCGCTGGTGGTGGGCTCACCCCCAAACTCCCCTCCCTGGATGGACAGCACGGGCCCCCGGGATCGCTGGGAGGCCACCTTTGCTCTCCTCGGGGTGGGGAAGAAGCCTCAATGTTGGGGACTTGGCCGGCGCTGGACGCAGGTGTTTCTGTCACTCTCCACACCAGAGGTCACGCATGGCCTCTGCTGTGTTGTGCTGACCTGTGAAGGTTTTACAAAAACATGAGCCGCTGCTTACCTGCTCTTGTCAGAGTTCACACCAGATCCACAGTTCTGCCCCTGCTGGAGGAGCCCCAGGGGATGAGGTCGGTGACCCCCGGCCCACACTGGCTACTCTTCCACTCGCGGGTGTGTGACCTCCTCCTCAAGCCCTGCAGGTCCCCTCTGGGGACAGGCTCCATGTCACAGTGGCTACGGGTACCTGGGTATGGAGGTGCACACCTGAAATCCCAGCACTCTGGGAGGCTGAGGCAGGAGGGTCAAAAGTTCCAGCTCACCCTGGGCACCTTAGCAATTGAGTCTTATCTCAAAACAAAGGTGTGTGTGTGCGCACGTGTGCATGCGTGTGCATGCTGGGGCACGCAGCTCAGTGCAAAGGTCTTGGCTTTAATCCCCAATACTAGTAAGTAAATATTGGCCAAGCCATGGGTGTGGCCCTGCAGAGCTCCTCTCCTCCGCTCGCCCCTGTGCGATGGGATAATCACACTGGTGGCGCTCACACGTGTGGACCTGATGCAGATCAGGGTGGGAGGGACAGCAGTTAGCCAGACGCCAGTACCCGGTCACTGCTCAGTGCCACTGTCCCTCACTGGTGCGTGGGTGTCGCCCGCAGGTCCCAGACAGCAGGGCTGCAGACGGACAGGGATGAGACTCTGCCCCTGGTAACTGTGCTGGGAAGCAGAGAAAGCAGATCTGAGACGCCTTTGCTTGGCCCACCAAGGACTGTGCAGGTCCCTTGAGTGACTTGGAGACGTGGCCAGCAGGGGGCGCCAACACCCTGCGGACACACAGGTTTGCAGTATGGCCACCTGCTGCCTGGCCTCAGTAAGCCCAGGCCTTTCCTAGGGGAGATTCTCCCCCAGCAGGAGCTGCAGTGACCTTCAGTAACCTCTGACACCAGGACTCTCAGATGAGACTGATAGATGAGGAAACCAAGACGCAGAGAGGTTCCAGGACAGCTAGAGAGCTACTCACCAGTGCAAGGGACAACTGCAAAGTCCACTGTGCTGCACCTGAAGGCTTGAGGCCAGGTGGTGTGGTGGGCAGAGAAGGTCTTGTGGGAAGGCAGACAAGCTTCCAGGCATCACCCTGCCCTGGGCAAGGTGGGCCGCATAGGGCAGGGCTGAGATGGAAGGTGCAAGGTGATGCGGCCAGCAGGAAGAAAAAGACAAACCCTGGGAAGATCGGGGAGTGGCAGTGTCTTACTTCCTCATTGCTGGGACACAATACCTGACACACACCAGTTAGAAGAGGAAAGGTTTATTTTAGCTCACAGTTCATAGTCAGCTGGCCGGAAGGCGGGGTGGCTCGGTGGAGAGGAAACAGTGCACATGAGGGCAGGCAGGAGGCAGCAAAGCAGTGAGCCTCCCTTTCCCTTTTATCCCACCCAGGCCAGCAGTCTATTGGATGGTGCCACCCACACCCAGAACTCTGCTAAACCAATCAGAGAGCTAATTCAACATCACATGCCCAGGGTCCAGCCACCTCCAAAAAGCCCTGCCCTAGACGTCTCCCCATGACAGGAATGGAAAAGAGAGTCGTGCCGTGACTGGTTCCTGCGCCCTGACATGGCCTGAGGTCTCCCGAGGCCAGGAGCCTGACCCCCTAACCCCTGCTTCTCCCCAGGCCAGCTGCCAGCCCAGCCATGAGCAAATCCAGGAAGGACCAGGTTGGCATCAGCAGCTCAGAGCCCCTGCCCGTCATCATCATTGGTGAGTGTCCCCCTAGCTGGGTGGAGGGGACACATCCCAGGCCCCAAAGTCAGCAGTTGGGCAGGGCCAGTGCACACAAGCTCCCAACAGCTGTTCCTCCTGTGCTTCCATGGTCACTGTGGTGTTTGGCTGAGGACTGAATAAATATTTTCTTTGCACGGATGAAAGACTAAATGAAGGGGTGAGTGCTCGAGTGCCTGAGGGAGTCTCTGACCCTGCCCTGTCTCCGCAGGCAACGGGCCCTCGGGCATCTGCCTCTCCTACCTGCTCTCGGGCCACACACCCTACGTGAAGCCAGACGCCGCCCACCCGCACCCACTGCTGCAGAAGAAGCTGGCAGAGGCTTCGGGGAGCTGCCTCCTGGACCAGGTGGGCCTCTGACCCCCAGAAGACACCCCATGGAAGACCCTGTGTCCCGCCTTAGGGAGTCGTGAGGTCAGGGCATCCCAGACCCACAAATGCCACTCATGGTCCTCTGCGGAGGATGCTGGGCAGCTCAGATGGTCCTGGCTGTCACAGCAGGGTGCTGGACTATTGGGGCAGCGGGCACCGGGACCCCTTCAGTGCTCACCTGACCCCTCCCCCCATGACCCGAGCTGAGGGTGAGCACATGGGCCCCTCAGCCTGTTTCCATGGGACCCCAGCTCCTCTGTGCTGCATGCACAGGGGACAGTCCCTCCCCAGGTCCCCAGCAGAGCTCGGCAGGTAGAGCTCAGCTACAGGATTCATCAGAGCCTTGAGCACGAGAACACATCTCTCAACCCCGACGCCTGGGCAGAGACGCAGGCCAGCCCGCTGCTCCAGTCCCTGCTACAAAGCCGATGCCAGGGGACCTCGCAAGGAGGCGGGTCCCCCAGCCCCTGCCCCCTTTCTGCCTGCCCCTTTCTCCCTGACTGAGCTCCCTCTGCAGGACCTAGAGTACCTGTCTGAGGGCCTTGAAGGCCGGAGCCAGAGTCCCGTGGCTGTGCTCTTTGACGCCCTCCTGCGCCCTGACACAGACTTCGGGGGCACTGCAGACTCCGTGCTCTCCTGGAAGCGGCAGAAGGAGCGTGCTGTCCCCCACCTGGTCTTGGGGTGCAGCCCACCCGGGGGCGCCTGGCACGTGAGTGGGGCTGTCCGGGGCTCCCTACCACCCTCGCTGGCTTCTGCCCCCTTCCCTGGAGCTCCCTCCCTGCCCAGTCCCCTGCCCAAGGCCGGCCCTGAGGACCCCTTGCCTTGCAGGCCATCGAGGGCTCCATGGTGACCCTGAGCCAGGGCGAGTGGATGGGGCTCCCCGACCTGCAGCTCAAGGACTGGATGCGAGGGAAACGCAGGTAAGATGGATGCCTGGGGACAGGGAGGGCCCTCAGGAGGGGAAACTGAGGCTCGGACGGGAAAAGATGGGCCTGCAGAGGGGCGGGCGTGAACTCCAAGGGGGCTCTCGGGTCCTGTGCTCCCTGGCCCCACCACAAGGCCCAGCTGAGCCTCAAGTGTGCAGCACCCCAGCCTTGAAGAAGACCCGAAAAGCCCCTGCTCCCCAAAAGTGATACCTTAGAATCCCGGGCTGGACACAGAACCCCAAGCCCACCCCAGAGGCCAGCGCAGCCGGACAGCTGGACAGCCACAGGGACAGGCAGGGCACACGCACTGCTGGGCTCCACTGCTGAGCTCTGGCGAGCAGGAAGCCTGTGGTGTCACCTGAGCATGTGCTACGACCGACTGTGGCACTCAGCAAACACAAATCAGTTCATCCTTGGCAGGGAGCAGACCCCAGTCAGCCCAAGTCTCTCCATGGGGTGTAGGGCGCCAAGAGGAAGCCAAGCCCAGGACTCCATCACCAGTGACACTGGCCCTATGGCCGCCACTGAGCTCTGTCCACAGCGCTTTCTGATTCTTATCTTTTTCTTTTTAAATTCTGAGACAGGGTCTGAGCTTACACTTCTGGTCCTCCTGCCTCAGCCTCCCAGAGTGCTGGGGACACAGGCGTGAGCCACCTCCCCCGATGTCCAGTGGAATGTTTTGTTTTGCTTTGCTTTATTTTTGGATTTTGAAGACAGTTTTGTTATGCACCCCAGGCTGGCCTCGAACCCACGGCAATCCTGCTGCCTCAGCCTCCTGAGTGCTGGGATTATAGGCATGTGCCAGTTCGCCTAGCTCAAAGGAATCATTGTAAAGTCAGCATTTAAACTGAAATACCGAAAAGCACCCCGCTCCCGAGTACAGGCTGCCTAACGCTGCCCGTCCAGGATTTTATAAAGATGGCTCACACAGTATTTCCACGCCATGTTAAGTTTCCCTGTGCGGTGACCAGGGTGACCAACCCACGTCACCAACTGCTTGGGCCAGTCTAGGCCTTTAGTCCTCCAGGGAGCCTCCTGATGTGGTCATCACTCTGGATTCACAGTGAGGAAGCTGAGGCACAGAAGCCTCAGCTGCAGACCCAGGACCCAGCTCTGGAGGCCACGCCTGGTCCCTCCTTCCTCCATGCCGGGCAGAGGGAGGTGACGGTCCACGCCGTCTCGCCCCGGCTACTCACTGGCACCACCCCCACCCCCACCCCCCCGCCCTCTCACAGGGGTCTTCGCAATAGCCGCGCCACAGCCGGGGACATCGCCCAGTACTACAGGGACTACGTCAGCCAGAAGGGTCTGAGCCACAACTTTGTGTCGGGCGCCACGGTCACGGACGTGGAGATGGGGACCCCCGAGCCTACAGACCCCAGCCCCCTCTTCCGAGTGAGCGGCACCCTGACCACCAAGGCCGGGGACCGGCAGCCCTTCTCGCTGTGGGCCCGCAACGTGGTCCTGGCCACGGGCACGTTCGACAGCCCAGCCCGGCTGGGCGTCCCAGGCGAGGCACTGCTCTTCGTCCACCACGAGCTGTCTGCACTGGAGGCGGCCACACGGGCGGGCACCATCACCCCGGCCTCGGACCCCGTGCTCATCGTGGGCGCTGGGCTGTCGGCGGCCGACGCGGTCCTCTACGCCCGGCACTGCGGCCTCCCCGTGATCCACGCCTTCCGGCGGCGGGTGGACGACCCCGGCCTGGTGTTCAACCAGCTGCCCAAGATGCTGTACCCCGAATACCACAAGGTGCACCAGATGATGCGGGAGCAGTCGGCGCCCTCGCCCAGCCCCTACGAGGGCTACCGCAGCCTCCCCCGGCACCGGCCGCTGCTCTTCAAGGAGGGCCGCCAGGCCGTGCTCTGCGACCTGCACGGCCACCACCAGGTCCTCAGCGTCTCCCTGGTGCTGGTCCTCATCGGCTCCCACCCCAACCTCGCCTTCCTCCCGGGGGCAGGTGCCAACCTCACCGTTGACCCTGAGCAGCCCCTGAACACCAAGAGGAACCCCATTGACGTGGAGCCCTTCACCTACCAGAGCACCCGCCAGGAGGGCCTGTACGCCCTGGGGCCCCTGGCCGGGGACAATTTTGTGAGATTTGTGCAAGGCGGGGCCCTGGCCGCCGCCAGCTCCTTGCTGCGAAAAGAGCCCCGGAAGCCCCCCTAGCGTCCGGCCAGAGCCTGGCACCCAGGCCCTGAGAGGAGGGAGATCACACAGTCCTGGGGCAGGCAGGGCCCCCCAAGATGCCCCGTGAGAACAGGAGACAGGGAGCTACAGCCACAGAAGAACTAGGGCCCAGGCGCCAAGGCCAGAGCAGGGGCCGAAGGACCACAAGTGCTGGGCCTGGGACCTGAGGGACGCTGCGGAAGGAGCCGGTCACCAGGGCCAGCTGAGCACCCACCAGCTCAGGAGCAGCCTTGTTCCTTCCAGAATCAGTCCCCAAATAAACCAGCGTCTGCTGCCACTGCGCCTGAGGACTCTGCTTGAGGATGGAGGGGTCCCTGGAGGTGGCAGCCTGGGTCTGGGGGACAAGGGCAGAGGGGAGCTGCCAGGAAGGGGCTAGCCAGGCGGTGTGTGCAGGTAGCCCCACTCCTCTAACCTGTCCCTGCCTTCCTTAGCTCGGTTCTGGGTGTTCTGTACCTGCCTGCCCCGGGGCCTTTGCACAGGCTGCCTCTAGTCCAGGACCACCACCTGCTCTCCTCTACTCTCAGATCTAGTGTAAGCATCACTGCCCTACAAAGGCTCTATCGAAGCCGCAGAGGGGGGCAGCCCCCCAGCGGTGCCCAGGGCAGATCAGCTTGAGCTTTGCATTTAGACGTGGGCTTGTTTCAAGGTGGGGTCCCGATGGCTCAGGGCCAAGTCTGCTTCGTCCGTCACCGTCACCTGGACTCACTGCCCTGCACCAGGCTTGGTGCTCCCTGGGGCGCGGAGGGCGGTGCCGGGCAGGGGCTGAGGGGATTGGGGCGCGGGCGCAGGGGCCCCGGATTTGGCCGGCAGAGGGCGCTCCGGGCTCGCCGGACCCCGCGCTCCGGCCCTGCGGCGGCGCCGGGGTGGGGGGGCCGCGGGACACTCTCGGGGGCGGCGCCCCGGGCCCCACGCGCGGCACAGCGCCGGCCCCGCCCCCGGGCAGCGCCCCCGCGGCCGGCGCGGTGGGGTCCGGGCGGGGGCGCCCGGCGCGCGGCCGGGGTCCGGCGGGTCCCCGCCCCCTCACGTCCCGGGCTGGGCCGGCGCGGGAGGCGGGGCGGCGGCGGGTGGCGCCGCGAGGGTCGGCGGGGGCGGCGCGGGGGTCGGCGGCGCGGGCGGCGCGGGCGGCGCGATGTGCGAGCGGGCGGCGCGCCTGTGCAGGGCCGGCGCGCACAGGCTGCTGCGGGAGCCGCCGCCGCAGGGCCGCGCGCTGGGCGGGCTGCTGCGCTGGGTGGGCGCCAGGATGGGCGAGCCCCGGCCCGCGCCGCCGGCCCCCGGCCCCGGCCCCGGCCCCGGCCCCGGCCCCGACCCCGGCCCCGGCCGCGCCGCGCCGCGCGGGGGCACCGCCGTCATACTGGACGTGAGTACGGCCCCCTCCACCCCCACGGGGACCCCAGCCGGGGACCCCGGATCCCGACCCCACCGCGCGCGCGATCCCGCCCCCTCTCACCTGCCGAGCCGGACCTCCAGCCCCGCACCCGGCCGCCGCACCCCGTTTGTGTCCTAACCAGATGTCCCTGCTCTGGGCGCCCGGAGCCACCGCCAGCTCCTCTTCTCCTTCCCATCCCAGCCCGAGCGATACTTTTCTGAGACCCTCGGCAACCCCTGCGCCGCCTCGCCTCTCTCCTGCGCCCCAGAACCCCCACCCGTTCCTGTCCGCAGAGACCCTCGGCCCCTCGCCCCCGACTTTGGAAGCGGCGCCTCCGCCCGCCGCTGTGCTGCCTGACTCCTCTGTCCGTGCGCCCCCGGGAGCACTGGGCTCTGGAGCCCCCGCCTTCCATTGCCTTCCCTGGTCCTCTCTCCTCACCTGAACCCCAAGTGAACCCCGACTTTCATTCCCTTTCTCCCACTCTTTTTTCCCTCATGGACCCCAGGCTCACCCCCTCGCCCCTCTAACTCCTCACTGGGTCCCCAACCACAGCCCCTGAGAAGCGCCTCTGTCTCCCACGTGAGTGTGGGGGCAGCTGGGGGACTAGAGGTCCTCCCCACAAAGAGGCTGAGCAGGTAGAGGAAACTTGGGGCCAGGTCACAGAGAGGGTCCTGAGGGTGCCCCAGCTCGATTTGGGTGTGTGTTTCTGTGTGTACCCCACACGCCTGCTGGGGAGGGGGTTCCTGTCTCTCTCTCCCTTCCCTTCTTCCATCAGGAAGCCATAGATGGGCTGGGTGGAGTGTGAGGGGGGGCTCTAGTGCTTCAGGGCCGTGTGCGCGCGCGCGCGCACACACACATACACACACACCCTGACACGCGCGCACACGCGCGCGCGCACACAGCAGGACTCCGTGCTGTGCCCTCCTGGGACCTTGGCCCGGGCAGAGGCCCCCCCCCCCGCCAGCTCCCTCCAGCTGAGACCTGCCTGGCCTGGAGACCCCATTCCTCATCTGTGAGGGAGGTGGGGGCTGGGGAGGCCCAGGCCTGCCTGGAAGCCCCTGCACCACGCCATGGCCACCAGTCACTTACTGCCCTGGTCTGGGGGCTCTGAGGACACCTGGGCCGAGGCCCCAACCTTGAGAACCTTGCCAGTCAGAAGCAGCCATGTAGGTGTCCAGGCTTTGACTCTGAGGGGACTTGGGTTCCCCCAGAGGTGGGGTGATGCTGGGCAATTCTCCCCAGCCCTGCTTCCCTGACAGCCCAGGGCCTGTAGCAGGGGCAGATGCCTGGCCCTGGCTTGGAGGGTGCTGGGCAGGATGGCACCTGCCTTTGTCACAGGGTGGGGATGGAGACAGGAGGGGTGTCCTGCAGCGCTCCCTGACCCAAGGACACCTCCCTAGTGTCCAGGAACCACTGGGAAACTTGGGCATGTTGCCCCTGTCTGGGCCTCAAGTTTCCCCATCTGAAATAAGCCAGTTCCGCTGGGCTGGGGCTGCCCTGTGCCCTGGGGTCCTTTGCAGACCCTATGACTAAGTCTCCAGAGATCAGGAGACTTCTGACTCGGTGGGTCCAACATGCTGCGTGTGCCACAAAGACTCCCAGGTGAGGCAGGTGCCCCGGCCAGACACCTGTCAGCACCCAGGCAGGACACCTGCTGTCATGGAAGCTGCCGGAGCACAGGTTCTCTGGCTGGGGCTCCCCCTGGGTACGGCCCCAGGCAAGTGTCAGGAGCCACAAGGGGAGGGACCACAGCCTTAGACTGGGCACCCCAGGGCTCCTGCCTCCAGCCAGCCCCCTGCCTTAGCCAGGCTACAGCGGGCCTCTTCCAGAGGGAGTTGCTCCGGGAGGCCCCAGAGGGTAAAGGGGTTCCCAAAGGGCTTCCCGTGGGACGCTGCACCCGAGTGTGGCTGCTGGGAGCTGGGGGCTCTGCGGGGTTGTGCGTGGGCGTGCGTGAGTGTGCAGCGCCAGCACCTGCCGTCCGCGTGGGCACACTGACAGCACAAAACAGCAGCAGGGACGGCTGCTTCCGAGGAGTAGCAGGGGCCCCGCCCCAGCCTCCCCCCGACCCACCAGCTGGGGTCTCCTCCCCGGAAACGAGGGCAGCTTTCCCAGCCCAGAGCTGCTCCGGAGGTTGGGGTGAGGGGCTCTGTTTGGGGCAGAAGCCGCTGGGGGGCGCCTGCACCTCCTCCTGCTCAGGTGTGATCCCCTCTTTAATCCGCAGATTTTCCGCCGTGCAGACAAAAATGGTGAGTTACCACCCCGCTGTCCGCGAGTAGGATGGGCGCTCTCTGCCCCGAGGCTTCAGGAACAAGGAGCTGGGGAAGGTGATCCAGGCAAGACTGAAGTCAGGAAGCCTAGCTCTACCCGTCCCTCAGTCGCCCTGTCTGTGACAGCCCTGCTTGGCAGAGCACCGGGAGGACGCCCAAACGGGGTTCTGGCTGGTGGCTGCAAGCACTTGGGTCCTTCTGCCGTGTGCACTGCTTAAGGCCCAGGCTGGGACCCAGAGACTGCCCTGTGGGAAGCACGCCAAGCCTGGCGCAGGCCTCTGTGTGGGCACCCAGTGCAGGGGTCGCTGGTGCCCTGTCCTGGCAACACCTGATGACCCAGATGTGCCTGAGGGTCACCAGCTGATGAGCAAAGCCCAGGCTGCCTCAAGTTGCCCAGCATTGTCCCCCTGTCCCTCAGTTCTCTAAGCAGTGAGCAGCGTGTGGGGTGGCCTTGGGATTCGTGGCACCCCCAGCCCTTTGGTCTTTGGGAAGAATGTGGCCCCCAGGAAGGCTGGTCCACACCTCACAAGGAGGCAAAGAGAAACAGCCTCACACCTTGTCACGCGCACCAGCTACCAGGTTCAGCGCATTCCTGTGGACTTCGACCAAGGCAGCGCCTCTGTGGGACTCAGTTTCACCATCTGTAAACTGGGCTATTAACACATGTCCAGCTGAAAGCCCTGGGCTTTTGAGGCTGAGGTCTGGCACCAGCCCTGCCCATCCCTGGGGGTTCCCGTTGGGTGGGATGGGGGGCAGGGGTGCACAGGTCTGGTCTGGAATCCTTTCGAGGGACCTCTCCCTGAACCCACCCCTGCCTGGGGTGCTGGGACACCTCCCAGGCCTGGGGGTGCTGGGTCAGCAGCAGTGAGTCTGAGTATAAAGGCAGGAAAAGGTTTTGGGGAGATTAAATGGCACTCAGAAAATGCGTGGCCTGCAGAGCATCTGAGAAGAGCTGGAGGAGGCCTCTTCTCCCAGCCTTGGGGTCACTGCTGTGCGGGGGGTTCTGGGTGCGGCCGCAGCGTCTGTTTGGCTGTCATCTCTGTGGGCTGACCGCAGTGCCTCTGCGCCCTGCCGTGCGTGCCCAGTGTGTGTGCCTCTCGTTTGTGTGGCGGTGTGTGGGCAGCGCCTGTCCCCCAGGCACGCATGGGTGACACCCTCTCTGGTCTCCCCCGCCCCTGCCAGGCTGCCTGCCACCCCCTGAGCGCAGCTGCAGACACCTTGCCTCATTCCCAAGGCCCCCACGGAGGCCGGGCCTGCTCCTCCTCTGGACCCGCTAGCCCTGGAGTCTGTGGGCAGTTGTCACCAAGGTTAATGTGGGTGTGACACACTGTTAGCAGTAGGAGTCCTGGGGACTTGGGCTTTTTCCTCCGGCCCTGCAGGGACAGTGCTGGGTTAGCCTGGAGCCCCACTGCCTGCGTTCACATCGCAGTTCAGCTCCTTATGCCTTGACCCCCAGCACGTCACCACCCTGGGGCCTCTGTGTCCCCATCTGCAGATGGGGTCAGATCAGCACCTGGGTCCCCTTGGCCCAACTCCTCCCCAAGATCCCAGAGCACCTGTCACACACCAAGGCAGAAATCGCCCTTCCCCTGGCATAGCCACTCTGCTTTTCCAGGGGACAAAGCCAGGCCAGCAGCGGGCCGGTGGGCAGAGGGGCCAGCAGGTGCTGAGCAGTCACCAAGGTTAAACACTGTGGGGGGGGGCAGTCACGGAAGTAGTGTGCGAGTAGGTGTGAGAACAGGTGTGCATGCAGGTGCTAGCACGGGGCAGACAAACACCCACGAGACACCCACAGGAGGGGCCGCCTGGGTGCTCAGGGAAGGGAGCTGGGCCGGGGCTCTGCCCAGCCCGGCTGCAGGGTGGGCGGCAGGGCCTTGGAGCCTGAAGAAGCAAGGAACGAGCTGGCCTGTCATGAGGCTCCTCTGACAGGGACGGGGTTGGAGGAGGCCAGAGCAAGGACCCTGCCCAGCAGCCTGTGTGGACCCCAGAAAGGTCCAGGGCAGCTGGCAAAGGGGTGGGGCCGCCCCGCCCCCCCAGGGATGCTCCTGCCGCCAGCCTCTTGGCATTTGAAAGGTCTCTGAATCAGCTACTCTTGCTCGTTAGCAGAAGCACCTGTGAGAGGCCCTCCCGGGGACCTCGGGCAGAGGTGGAGGCGCCGCCCACTCGGTATGGATAATTGGGCCGAGGCCTGGGTGGAGATGTTGATCCCTCATTAGCGCTAGGGATTCATTAGGCCCGTGGCCAGGCTGGCTCGGTAAATGTCAGCTGAGAGGGCTTTGTGATCCGGCCCCGCCAGCCTCTGCCTGTTCTCCTGGGGCACAGAGGGCACCAAGGTGCCAGGACAAATGGGAAGAGGAGGAGGGGGCCGGGGCCTACGGGGGCCACCCTTGCTGTGCCAGGGGCAGGTGTGGCAGCTCAGCTGCAGGGCACATCTGCCGAGCCCAGGCTCAGCCGGCACCCCCCACCCTGAGATGGACCCCCAGCTGGCCCTTACTGCAAAGGTAAGGGGGTGTGCCAGTGCCCTCGGTGGCTGGGAGATGGAGGCCATGCCACAAGGTCCTGCCTCGGGTGCCTGGAGGGTCAGGGCTCAAGCTGTAGCTGTGGGAGCTGGTCCGTGCCTCAGTTTCCCTTCAGTGCAATGGAGCAGGTGTACAAAGATGAGCAGTGGCATGTGGAAGGAACCCTGGATGTGGAGCAGGTGACACTTGAGACCAGGCAGAGACCTGCTGGGGCCGGCAGCTCCCGCATCCCCCATGTCCCTAGCTGACTCCCTTGGTCCAGTCTGACCCTGCCCCACAAGGTTCAGACAGTGCTGTGTCCAGCACAGAGGGGGCTCCTGTCCCAGAGCAGGACTCGGAGTGGGGTGGGGATGATCCCCCCACAACCCCACCCTGGAAGCAGCAGAACACGGGGTTCCCTTGCACCGGCTTGGCTTGGCTTGTCCGGTCACTAAACCTGCTCTGCTCTAACCAGTGCTTCCCCACGTGGTCTCTGAGTGGGTGAGAGACCTGCCTGGCAGAATGCCTGAGAGATACGTGGTCCACAGTAAGCCCCCACCAGCCAGCTCTGGCAGTGTTTGGTGGGCTTGGGGCGTCACCTGTTTGGTGAATTACCGGATGAATGCGGCAGCAGAGTGGTTAACCTAGACACAAACTGGGTATGCAGGGATGCTCTAGCGTAGGGCTCAGGGTGGGTGCGGTGGTGCACACGTAACCCCAGCGTTCTGCATGGCTGGGGCAGGAGGATCACAAGTTGGAGCCCAACGTGGACAACTGAGCCGCTTAGCAAGACCCTGTCCCAAAATTTAAAAGTGGGTTGGAGCTGTCCAACCTCTAATCCAACCCCTACTTCAACCCCTAGTTCTGCAAAAGATAGTAAATGAAATGGAGTTTGTCCAGGCTGCGGGACTTGCCGGTAGGGGCGATCCAGGCGGGAGCGCATCTGTGATGGGAGCCGCCTGGACGGGATGGACGGGACGGGGCGGGGTGCAGGGCTTCTCTCCGCACACCAGCTGCCGTCCCTCGGCCCTGCAGATGACGGGAAGCTGTCCCTGGAGGAATTCCAGCTCTTCTTCGCCGATGGCGTCCTCAACGAGACGGAGCTCGAGGACCTCTTCCACGCCATCGACTCCGACAACACCAGGTAGGTCTGCCGCGCGGGTCGGGGCCTCGGCTTCGGTCCCTGCCCAGCAAGAGGCCTGAGCCCCAGCCCGGCCGCTCCTCCAGACTCCCAGCACCTTGGCCTCCCTGCCCGGTGAGGTGGGGAGCCGGCGGGCTGGTTCTGCAAACGTGAGCAGTGTGGCCAGGCCAGGAAGGAGACACCCTGGGCTTTGCACAGCGCCGAGTGACTGGGACAGCAGGAGGGCGGCAGAGACTCTGTCCTCCGGCTCCCTCTGCCGTGCACCCCAGTCCTGACTTGGGGCCCTGTGTTTTCTCTGGCCAGTTCTAAACCTGTAGCCCCTTGAACCTCCTTCCCACAGGGTCATAACCCCAGCCCACACTGCAGGTCGGCCAGACCTCCCCACCCCGCAGCCCACCCAGAGCTACACACTGTGCCCCGCCAGCCTTAACCACACCCACGTTTTCCATGGGGTTCCCCATGCAGGAGGCAGCCAGAGCTTCCTGACCCACCCATGGCAGTCACGGCCACCTCCATCCAGGGCCTCCCCATCCCGGCCCTGGCTTCGCCCAGCCTGGGCCCCCTCTCCCTGGCAGACTCAAACGGAACTGGGTGGGGGTCTGGGGGAACGGGCAGCAGGCCCTGCTGCCCCCTCCTGTGAAGGGGGCTCATCGCGACAGACCCGCTACTCTGTCTCCTCTCTCTGCAGCCACGTGGACACCAAGGAGCTGTGTGGTAGGTGCCTGGCCACCCAGCTGCCACGACGGGGCCCCGCGTGGGGTGGGCCAGGCCGGGGCAGGGAGGAGCCGGGAAGAGGTGCCAGCGGGATTGGTGGGAGCCAGGACCCTTTGACCCCTGCCCTTCTCCTGCCCTCCCCCAGATTACTTCGTGGACCACATGGGGGACTATGAGGATGTCCTGGCCTCCCTGGAGACCTTGAACCATTCTGTCCTGAAGGCCATGGGCTACACCAAGAAGGTCAGCGAGGGCGGGGTGGCACCCCGAGGGGCTGGAGCCTGAGCTCTGGTTTGGTTCCAGATTTTTCTGGGTGTGCTTGATGACAGGTGCCAGCCCTGGGACCTGGTAGGGGCACTGCAGGGGCAGTGAGACAGACTGTGAAGTGTGGGGCACAGCTTGGTGAATGACAGGTCTCACAGGAGCGTGAGACCCAGAGTGGACCTGGAGTGACCGGGAGCCCTTGCCCACTGTCCCCCCCTGGAGTCTCTGGGCCCTTGTCTCCCAGCTGCCAGCAGGAGGACAGGGAGCTGCGTGATGGAGCCTCAGGCTTCCTCCAGGTCCTGAGCTTCTGCACCCTGAAGGCACTGGCCACCTGTCCCCAGTCCCACTGCTGTGGCCCTGCGGACCTGTGGCAGGCTGACCACGCTCACATGCGGCACCAGTGTCTCCCTGACGCCTCCCGGCAGCCCGGGGCACCTGCATCTGCTCCGCATGGCACAGCTCTGAAATGGGCACAAAAAGTCAGACCCACAGAGCTGCAGTAGGTCAGGGCTGCTGCTGGCCGGGAGAGGAGGCTGAGTCAGGCCCAAAGGTGTGGTGGTGGACGGAGTGAGGGGAGGGGAAGCGTGGGCCCACAGGGGACAGAGAGTGACACGCCGCAGGTGCCTGGGCTGTAGCCCGTGACACAGACCCCTTTGGAGAGGACCAAGCTCCACTTGCTGCCCAGGTGAGAGGGAGTCGCCTCCTGCGGGTCGTGGAGGGACAGCATGGGGCTGGGGCTGAGCCGCTCCCTGCAGGGCCCCCTGGGGCAGCAGCTGCTAACAGTTCTCATCAGAGGTTCCGGTTCCTGCCCAGGTGTAGTTTAAGACCAGCTTCATTCGTTCTCCAAATGACACTCAGTCCCTGTCTGCATGGATTGGAGGCTCCCCCCTGACCACGTGTGCCAATGCATGGGCCTCATCCTGGGCTCCTGCTGACCACAGTGTCGCAGCAGGTGGAGCCTTGCAGATTTGAAGTGACTGCCTGTCCACGCAGCATGCCCTCTGCTGTCCCAGAGTCCTGCCTGGAGGTTTCAGGGCAGGAGCCCCATCCGGCTGCCAGTTGGCCTTGGGTCAGTGACATCCGGGAATGGGACCCGGCCCTCTAACAGGAGGGGTTTGACAGGTCCCCGTATGTCACCCCACTGCTTGAGACACTACACTGTGGGTGGCTGTAGGTGACCGGAGGCCCTCACAGTGTCTCTGTGGCATCATTTCCTGGCCAGCCTTGCTATTTGCAGAAAGGCAGCTCGCTGCTTAGATTTAACGTGTGCCTGTAGCTGACTGCTTTGCTTTTGTGACTGTGTGGTGACCGCGGTCAGTTGTTCCCAGGCAGGCTTCTCCGTGTGCTTCTCCCTGGAGACCCTCAGCCCCTGGTCAGAGCTCTTTGGGTCCCATTTTCCCCTGCTGATGCCACACCAGGGCCCCTGTTACGCTGCTCCGTGGTGTTTCTGCGTGCATCATAATATTAATACCAGCGCTTATTTTAGACTCTCCAGCCTGTTACAGAAATATTTTTGCCTTTTCTTTGTTAAGATTTTGTCTCAGGAGGTGGTAGCAAATTTTTTCGAATGCTTTTTTGGTTTTCATAGATGATCAGATGATTTCCCCGGTGCTATTGATGGGGTGAGCTCTATTTTTACATTCTCATATTGAACAGCCTGTGGCTGCCTGTGATAAACTCTCATGGGAACATTATTCTTTTATCATCTCGCACCATCCGTGTCACTCACCGAGTGTGTCCTCTCTCCATAGGGACAGAGATGGGACGATGGCTCGGGAGTGAGCTGGGAGGTGGTTTGAAAGTGTTTCCTGGGTATGATTCAGCTTCCTTGTCTGAGAATCAGTTTTCTATTCAAAAAGGGAATTGGTTTTTGTAATCATTTTGGTGTAGTTTTGAATAATTATCCTGAACAGCTTTGGTTTTCAGATCTAATGTATATCAGAGTTTTAGGATTATTCTTAAAAACTGAAAACACTCTGACACTTATAAAAGAGGTGCCAGGGGCTGGGGATATAGCTCAGCAGCACAGCGCCTGCCTGGCAGGCTCCAGGTCTTAAGTTTGATTCCCGGTACCTAAATAAATAAATAAATAAATGAAGCATCAATGCAAAATAGTCTATAATGACAGTCAAGGTTTTATTTTAAATTTGACCCAATTTCCTAGTTTTATTTATTTATTTATTTTGGGGAGGGGGACAAGGGCTGGCCGCATGGGCTACACTCCCAAACTCTGGCCAGTCCTCTTGCTCAGCCACTGGAGTGCTGGGAGTACAGGTGTGTGTCACTGCGCCTGGCAGACTTCCTACTTTTTAAACTCTTGTTTTTGACAGAGCTTTGCCTGTTCGAATTGGCTGTTTTTGACACCTGGCACTAAGTCTCAGGTACCTTTTCCAGCGTCTGTGTGGTCTCCACCCTGCAGGGCTTTCCTCCTCCTCGGCCTCTGTGGCTACGGCTGCCCTTTTCTGTGTGTGAAGTGGCTGCTGCAGGGTGGTTTTCCTTCTTATAGAAAGAAGTTCAAAATTTAAAACGGTTACCCGCGAATGAGATTTCCACAGCTGCCAGAGCTCCACTGTGCGGCAGTTTTGCTCTCAGGAAACTATGCTTTGGTAAAACCAGGTATCATAGTCAGGGTTTGCAAGGAAAATAGTTTAATACAGGACGTATAATTTATAGAATTATTTATCATAGTCACCCAAAGAGTCAAATACAAAAAGTGCAGGAAATCTGTCCACAACACTAAGACCCAAAGAAGCCAGCTGAGGGCCTGGAGCCCGTGACAGTGCCCCCATGAGTCCTAGAGCCCACAACAGTGACTCATACGAGACTGCACTGGGAAGGCCCCGAGGTCAGCGGTGGAAGCTAGAAAGTCTGCACCAGTGGGATGAAGGATCTGTGCCGGCAGGCTGAGGGTTCTGCACCGGAGCCAAGAAGCAATGCTCAAAATAAGGACCAGGGCTCCCCCAAAAAGTACCACAGCCATCCTCAGTGACAGTGAGGTCCCCAGCTCCACTGAGGATGATAACAGCCAAGTACATATCGGGAAGCCAGCGTGGCAGCCTCCTCCAAGAGATGAACAGCACACATCTTGCCCTCCAGAGCCAGGCAGTGATGCTCAGCGTAAGGACCAGAGCTCCCCAAAGTGAGCCACAGTCATTCTCAGCGACAACAAGGCCCCAAGCTCCTCTGACAGTGAGAACAGCCAAGATGATATCGGGAACAAAGCTCAGCAAGCCCTCCAGGAGAGCCCACGGCAGCAGGAGAACCGGCAGCACCACTGCCTGTCCAGTCCTGTTGGCCGCCGTCCTCAGGGGGGCCCTCCGCACCCAGCACCATGCTGGTTCAGTTCAGCTGGGTGTTACAAGCTGCCCACCAGTTGTCAGTCCCCCACACCTAGTGACCTGGAAGCTTTCTCTGTCTTCAGTGTCCTGAGAGATCTTCGCACTGTAAGATTTCATTTGTTTTTACAACTCTCCCGTGAATTCCAAGGAAGAGAGGGCTTGCAGGGTATAAAATGTGAAAACACCCTTTGTTACAGAACACATGCTGTTAAAAGACAGGTGCTATTGAGGGGGTTGTTTATTATTATTATTATTATTGTGATACTGGGCATTTGAACCAGTGAACCCAGTGCCTTTGCACTGAGCTATGTATCTTTAGCCATTTTTATTTTGAGACAGGGTCTTGCTGCATTGCTGAGTTGCCAGGGCTGGACTTGAACTTGGCCTCAGTCTCCCAGAGTGCTGGGATTACAGGTGTTCACCACCACCCGCAGCTGAGAGACGGTTTTTAAACGTATATACATACAAAGATAAAATGTGCATGCCTAGGGCTTGGAACCAGCAAGATGCTGTGACTGACTCGGGAATATCCGGACAAGGTATGCATGTGTGCATTTGTACGCATGTGTGCATTTGTACGCATGTGCATGTGTAGGCAGCGAGGAATCTGGAGATGAATTTGGGTGTGAATCCGACGCTGCTCACCATCCACCAGGAGCAGTGAGTTGCGTTCCAGTGAAGTGGCAGGCATTTCCGTGACTGCGTGTCACTGCATTGTGACAAATTTTCTACGTCTTGGTTTCAACAACAGCTCCCATGTAAAGGAGGATTAGTTAACCTGGGAAACTGTACTAGGTGAGAAACACGGGCACCACCTTTGCCCGGTTCAGAGGCTCCTACAGTTTCTTCCTGATGATGTCCTTCGCATCCTGTCACTGTCTAGCCAGTCTGTCCTCCAGGACGGTGACAGACTAGCTCCCCACACTGAACCGCCCTGTCCCTTAATCTTTGTATTGCTAATGTTTTTTCTTTGCATGTATTTTGGCCATGTTATTCCATATGTATACTTTTGTTACATTTTTATTACATAAATGATAGATATTCAATATGTAAGATTTAAGACTTGGGAGGTTTTCATTTATTACCTTGATTTTTCCACGTGTATTTAGCATTTTGGTGTTCCATTACCCAAGTTTATTTTCTTCTTTTTGTAACCGAACATCCAGACATTTCCCCCTGTTACTGTCACCATTGAAAACCATCATTTTTTCTCCTCCTTCCTCGACTTATTTTGCCTCTTTTGTGGGATGCATCAGGTTAGTGCCATGTTTTTACTGTCATGAACCATGCTATAATTAGTAGCCTACCAATTTCACATTTTGCTGTGTCTGAAGAACAGAGGACTAGAATTGGGGGGTTATGGGTTAAAGAATCTGAGGTTTGAGGTGCTTGACAGGCAGCAAAATTGCTTCCTACAGCAGCTGGACCCGTCGGGCCAAGCACATGGAGCAGAAGCTCACACCCTGGTCCCGCCTCTGCTCCTCTGCCCTCCTGGTCTTGTGCGACACTTTCTCTTTCCGGTTCTGACTCAGTAGTGATCTGTGTTGGTCCCGCTCATCCAGCCAGGCTGATTCACGGGGCTCAGGCCGGGCTCCCCTTCACAAGGCCTCCGTGCCGTGCTGACAGATGGGGCCCGGAGACTTAGAGACCCAGCTTCCTCCTCTGTTACGAATGTTCTCTGTGATTTTTCATTCTGCCCATTTTCCTCCTCCATCCTGTTTGCAGTTTTCCTTTTGATGGTTGCTAAGTGGATTGTGATGCGGCAGGTAAAAATGACCATTTTCATTTTCTTCGTGACCTTTAAAACACACTGAGGGTTCACAATCTTATTTTTATACTTAGCTAATAAAACACTGTCTGTTCCATTTGGGAATAAAGGAATTTTTGAAATGTGAGGTTATTTTTTTCATAGCTGTATTGACTTAGCTCGGTGTCGTAGAAATTAAACTATTCGCAGCTAATGTTTTTTTCTTTCCGGACCTCTGTAACCCTGGTGTGTAATTTGAGTACTTAGGGTTATAACTTTCCTGTTTAAGGGTTTCTTCTCTGGACTTGCAGTTTAGATGCTTTAGGAACGGTCTTCACCGTTCTTTGTAGAACACATGCTCACCCGGTAGGCTTCAGAGCTCTGCAGATCGCCGATACCTCCCTGTGGTCCTTAAGTAGGGTACTGTGTCCACTGCGTGCGGGATTTGTAGATCGGCTCCTTCCCTATGGAATCTGCAGAGCCGGCTCAAGGCCAGAGCATCTGTTGTGGCAGAGGATATATCTGTTAAAGCTTCATTTCTACTCTTTTGGAAATAACTTGTCTTCTTCAGAATTTGTCCCAAGAGTCACCCCTCCTGACCCCTGGTCATTTTCCTGCCTGAGCACTTCCTGGCAGGTTTCTCTTTACCACGTTCTGCCGTCTTGTTCATTTCTGTCCCAGGCCCATTGATCACTGGGTCGTGAATGGTTTCAGCTGCCACTTGTGGCCACACCCACATCCAGTGGGGTGGTCTCAGGGACCCTGGCCAGGGATCAGCACCGGGTACGCCCTGCAGCCCTGCTCCCACCTCCCTCAGTCCTCTGTCCCCTGGTCGTGTTTCCCATTTTGCAGTTATTGCTAATTAATTCCCAGTCAGAGTGATGGATGGTTTAATTTGCTTTCCTTGAGAGCTCTATCTTCCCTGCGCTTGCCAGGGCTTGGGCAGGCTGCCAAGGCACGGGGGCAGGTGGCGCAGGGAGGCAGGCGCTCGGCGGAAGAGGCCAGGGCGTAGTGAGGCCCCGGATCTCCCCCTCACCCTACCACAGCCTGGCTGTTACCTCCCTTCACTGCATCCCTTGAGCGGCCGGGGAAGCCAGAGTCTGTGCTCATCTACTATCAAGCCTTCTGCAGCCAGAGTCCTAGCATGAAGGGTCAGTGCCGGACTCTTGCGACACAGGTGGAATTCCGTCTGACACCACAGGGCAGTGCTTGCCGGAGAGCCTCTCCCAGTGTCTTCCTCAGAGCCCCTGCCCATGGTGTGTGCCTGGCCTCCTGCTCCGTCCCCTCTTCTTCCTCCTGAGGTCTGAGGCTTGGGCACTGTCTTCAGGAGCCTGGTTAACCTGCCTGGCTGCATTTGGACCCAGGAGCCCAAAGAATTCTCCTCGGAGGAGAAATGGAAGGGCAGAGGTTGTGATCTCTTCCCTAATGCTTCATCTCCATTCTTTTTTTTTTTTTTTTTTTTGGTACCAGGGGTCGAACTCATGACCTCACACTTGCCAGGCAGGTGCTTATGCCACTGAGCTAAATCCCCAGCCCTTTAGCTCCATTCTTGCAGCAAAACAGAAACAACAAAAAAACTACCACCAGTCACTGCTGGCATCACCATCACCATCCTTGTCATCGTCACAGACACTGTCACCGTCGTATGACCACTGTCATCACACCAGCATCCCCATCACCGCCATCACTGCCATTACCGTGACCGAAGCCTTCGCCATCCCATTCGCCATCCCCATGGCCCGTGTCTGTCGTCGCAGCCCCCGCTCACTGGGCGCTTGCCCTGTGCTCTGTGGCTGGTGCGGTGCTGAGCGTCTGACGCCCATTTTACCCGTGGCCCTCCCGGCGGCTCTGTCAGGCAGCGCTGCAGCAGCCCCGTTCTCCCCATGAGGACTGAGTGAGACGGCGCGAGCTGGGGGTGCCTGGCCTGCTCAGAGGCTGCGGAGCTGGTATATGGCGGAGCCCGGTTCAGCTCCTGCAGCCTCAAGATGCAGGGCGCAGTGGAGACCCCATCACCACACGGATCACAGACATCAGCTCCAAGGCACCCCTCACCCTCCGGGCCCTTCACTTCCCTCCACAGGTGTACGAGGGCGGGAGCAACGTGGACCAGTTTGTCACCCGCTTCCTCCTGAAGGAGACAGCCAATCAGATCCAGTCGCTGCTCAGCTCTGTGGAGAGTGCGGTGGAGGCCATCGAGGAGCAGACCAGCCAGATCCGGTGTGGCAGCGGGTCCCGGGGTGGAAGGACACGTGGGGCACATACGCCACTTTGTGCTCCTGGGGGCTGGATGGCTGCACCTCCCTCTGTCCCCACTCTCAGCTGTAATACAAGAGATGGTGACCGACATCCTAGCTCCTCTGTCACGGAGTGGACTGAATGAGGTGGCGCGTGGTGTGTGCAGGGCAGCTCCCCAGTACACACGGCTTAGGCACCTTTCCGGGGCTCTCGTCAGCCTTCCCTGTGCCCCTACTGCCCGCTGATTATGCAGAATGCTTCCACTTCAGAGCCATCCACAGCTGGCGCCACCCACCCGCCCCCGTGGCCTGTGTGCTCTTTGCACACAGGCCTGTGGGGCGTGGGAGATGGGGCAGGTCCCCCTGAGGGCACTGAGGGGTACTGGGCAGGTGAGTGCTCACAGGTTACCCAGCATTCAGTGAGCCTCATTCTTGCCTGGGTGCCCAGGTGCCTGGCACAGGAAAGTTCCTGAGGTCTCTCACGGGGACTGGACACTCTGGTCTGTGGAGGCCACTTGGTGACCCTTTTCCATGGTATCGGAGCACCTGGGCCAGGCACATTCCGAATCCAGACTCTGGCTGCTGGGTGGGAAAGTCCAGGGAGGGCCCCGCATCCACGCTCAGTGTCGTGACCAGGAGAGGTCCCAGAGTCCAGAGCCGCCACTCCGGAAGCTGACACTTAGATTTGTCTTTTTCTGCTTGGTCACCGTCATGATGTAAAGCTTGCCCTTCCTGTCCTGCTGCTGGCTCTGTCACATCAGGCTCACACCTGCCAGCCCCCTTGCGGAGCCTGACTTTGACACACCTCAGAAGGGCAGTGTGTCGCGATGGGAAGTGCCCTCCACACACACTGCCACCTCACACTACCCCAGCTCCCAACAGCTTTGGGTCCTCTCAGGCCACCGTGTTCTTAGTCACAAGCCAGTGGCTCAAACCCGCCACCCACGGGCCTCCTACTCAGCCCTCGTTCCGCAGGCCACATTGAACTTGCTGCGGGTTTGCTGACACCGTGCCTGTCGGGGCAGAGCTGGCTCCTCAGTTCAGAAGAGAGCCCCCCCCAGGCTTTTGAGATTCACAGGAAACAGAACGTACCGGGGCAGCAATGCCAGGGATGGGGCACAAGCGTATCACACCCATGTCTGCCACCTGCAGTGGGTTTTCCAGTGCTTTCTGCAGTGAGGGTCCATCTGGTCATTCCCCGAGAGTGTTCCGTGTCCCTGCCACGTGTGCCAGGCACAATGCTTGTGGGCATTGCGAGAACCTCTGGCTGGCTGTCCCTGGCTGTCCCCGTATGTAGGGGTAGGAGATGGGGTCTACCCTGTTGCACCCCACTGTGTCTTCTAGGGCTCTCTTTTGGGTATCTCGCTAGTGCAAACCCAGGTTCCCCACACTGGAGGGTACCCAGCACTACATGGGCTTTGAGTGAGGCAGGGAAGGGAGCACTTGGTATCTTCAGCCCACATCTGGGAAGCTGTGCACTGCTGGGGTGCAGAAACATGACTCGGCCCTAGACCTTCACCCCGGGGGCACAGGGCTCTGGCCGAACCCTTGGAGGCAGTGGAGTTCCGGTCCTGGTCTGCCGAGCCAGCACATGGCCTAGGCCAAGCCACCTGCTCCCCGGGCCACTTCCTCCCCGCAGAGGGAGGCTGGGTCTCCCCCAGCCTCTGCAGGCATGGGGCTCCACAGGCAGGTTCTGGGTGCAGCTCAGCTCAGGCTGGGGTTTGGAACACTTGTGAACACTGCCCAGCGTGGCCCTGGCCCTGTCTCTGCCTTCACTGACTGTGTTTCCCCATTCACTGCAGACAGAACCATGGCAAACCCAGCCACGGCGCCGTGGAGAGCTGGTACGGAAGCCCCACTCCCCCCTACGCCCCTGGCCCCAAGCTCGTGGCTGTGGAGCAAGGGAAGAGCCTTCCACCTGGTGAGAGCAAGCAGTGGCCCTGGGGTGGGGGCACTGCCTAGGGTCCCGGGAGTTCCAAGGTGCTCTGTGCACCCCCAGTCCTGGCCCTGCCAGTCATCGGGGTCCCCCGTTCTTTCCTAGCTCCCGGGAACCCCAAGGAGGAGAGTCTGGAGGCCCAGATCAGCCGGCTGGCGGAGCTGATCGGGAGGCTGGAGAACAAGGTGAGTCGTACCACGCCCACCCTGCCATGGGGTCTCCTACCTCCCTGTGTATGAACACCAGGGCAGCTTGGCTTGAGGGGTCAGGCAGCCCTGAGGAGGGACAGAGGGACTCGAGTGGAACCCTGGCCAGTGGTGGGGTGGGCAGAGGACAGCAAACAGCAGCCCTCCCAGAGCCACGCATTCAGGGAAGACTCTGTGGCTCAGTAGAGTATGCGTGACCATTTGGGACAGGAAGGAAGAGTGCTCACTGGGCATCTGGATGCATGGGATGGAATGTCACACCGCCAGCATTGGACTGTGCAGCCTTGGGCCAGTGACTCAGCCTCTCTGAGCCTTAGATTGCACCTCTGATGATCAATCATACAAAGCGTAGCCCTCTCAGGGGTGCAGTTAGGATTGAATAAGATGACAACGTCTCGATGACTTGCCATGGAACCTGCTGTCCTAGTTAGCATTTAATATTAGCAGCGCTGGCAGTTATTATTAGACATCCCGTTACCAGAATCCACACACAGGCGCACACCACCCCTGCACACCTACATAAACCACGCAGCGGGCAGCTCAGCCTGGGATCCAGGCGACACTTCTCTTCTCGGTGTTTGATCCTCTCTGCATCTTTGGCAGAGGGCACTCATGCTTTGATGGATTTGGGGTTCTGAGAGAGTCAAGCGGGTGGAAGCCCGAGGCAGGCAGGGTCTGATGGGGGATGTCCGGGGGAGGAGGCTGCAGCCTGGCCGAAAGGCAACAGCCACAGTGGGTTCCCCCATGCCCGGCCAGCTGTCTGGGTGGGAGCAGCAGTGGGGGACCCAGCGGCCAGTTGTCATAACAACTCAGCAGGGGCCTTGGGAAAGAGGCTCTTTGAAGCTTATTTTTAGCGCCCTGGTCGCCCTAACAACCGTGCTGGCTGGTAACCACAGAGTACCTGGGCGTCCTGGAGATGGGGCGGGGCCTCCTCCCGGCTTCTGATTGGCCCTGGACTCTAGCATAGGCCAATCAGGGCCTGGCTTCTGGCCTGCCCCCCCCCAAAGCCAACCTGAGCCCCCTCCTGGCCCGCCAAATGGGAGGCTGGAGGTGCGGGGCTGGGTTGGCAATTTGGGTACCTCCCCGTCCCCCTCATCCTCCTATAGAGGGGCCAGTTGCCACCCCAGTCCTCCAGCAGCCACATCCATGGTTGTAAGACGGTGGAAACAGACTGATGGTCCCTGCTGGACTCACCCTCCTGCCCTGTCCCCTCCCAGAGAAGGAAGTGCAGGCTGGAGGACAGGCAGACTCACAAAGCCAGCTCAGAAGGACTGCCAGGGCCCCTGTGCAAGCACTGAGTCCCAGGGTCACAGCCCTGTCACCTGCCGCCGTTTCCCTTGACGATAGAAGGGCCTGCGTGTGTTCCGGTGACTACAACCACCTGGCCCCTGAGGAGGGGCAGGGACAGGGCCTGTGGTTACTGAGTGGACTCCCAAGTTGAAGAAGACTGGCAATTTAAGAGCAAGGGTCGGGACAGGTCCAGTTTGAACCAGGCCCCGACCTGTCACCTGCTTTTGTGAGCACCGAGCCGGAGCTGTGTGGTGGCCGGAGCAGGGGTGAGAGGGGACCTGCACTGAGCACCAAGTACAGTGTGGGGCAGCCCGCGTGGTGCTGCCTCTGCGTCAGGGAGTCGGAAGAGTCAGTCAGGTGCCTCTGTGACCTTCGGCTTCAGGGCCTGGGAGGCCGCAATACAGAGCACCCCAATCGGAGCCCCGATTCACGGGGAGTCAGAGGCAAAGGCCAGCAGTGCTGCGAGAGGCAACTTAGGGCTCTGATTCATGGTTGTGGCAAAAACGCAGTGTCACAGTGGTGCGTGGCTGTAATCCAGGGTTTGGGAGTGACCCCAGGGCTACCCCCCATGAATGCAGCAGCTAGGGTCCTGGCCTGGTCCCTCCCGCTGCCCATCACCGCCTCCCCCAGGCCTCCCCGCTCCAGCAAAGCACATGGCGGCTCTTGCAGGCCTGCAGCACTACTCAGGTGTCTGTGCCTCCCCTGGGACCCAAGGGGCCAAAGCTCGGGGATTTTCTGCTGCTCCCTGGGATAGGACTCCAGCCCAGGCTCCTAGGGGCAGCCCTGTCCACAGGCCTGGCCCTGGGAGCCTTGGTCCAGGATGGAGTCCTGGGGTGCCTTGAGTACTCTTGATATTATGGGGTCCTGGAGGCCTCCCCGGAGGCAGCGGCCTGTGTCTCAGGCATGGCTCTGTGCTCTGTTATTTCAGACCCTCTGGTTTGACCTGCAGCAGCGCCTGTCTGACAACAACGAAGGCACCAACATGGTGAGCCCCTCCTTCCTTGCCACGGCCAGGGTGCCACACGTCCCCTCCCCAGAACCTCGAGGGACAGCACAGCCCCAGCACTTGGCCCCTCACCCTGGGCTTTGCTCCCAGTAAATTTACCGGAGCAGCGCAGCTGTCAGGAGTCCTCAGAATGCAGACCGGGGAGGCGGCTCGGCACCCATGTCAGGAGTCCTCAGAATGCAGACCGGGGAGGGGGCTCGGGACCCAGGCCCGGCTGGCAGCCTTTCTCAATGCTTGTCTCGGGCGCATGGCTGCCACAGGTCCACTCCCCTCAGCCAGCTTTCCCGGGTGGAAGCAGTGTGGCAGGGAGGTGCAGCTCTAATTGTGACCGGCTTTCCTGTCCCCGACAAGGGGAGAGGGCTGGGGCCAGGCTTGGGAAAGGGTCACTGGGCACTGAGCCCCAGCACCCATGCTCCACTGCGTTCTGGTCTGCAGCACCTGCAGCTGGTCCGGCAGGAGATGGCTGTGTGTCCTGAGCAGCTGGGCGAGTTTCTGGGCTCCCTGCGACAGTACCTGCGGGGCACCGCCGGAGCCCGGCCCTGCTTCCAGTGAGTGGGCCAAGCTGTGGGGCGGGGTGGGGCGGGGCAGCAGCAGGTCAGGTCAGGTCCCGGTCCCTGCCCAGGCACCTCCCGTGGCGAGGATGGGGCAGGTAACCTTACTCACCGGGCTGGGTTAGGAGTCTGAATGGAATGAGTGTGAAGCCCACCCTGAACACCCTCAGGCTCAGCGTGGCCACTGCTGTGGGCCTGGCACACACAGTAAATAAACAAGGAAAACGAGGGGAGAAAATATCTGCAAAACAGCAGCCACCATGCTGCCCCTCGGCGGCCGGTCCACACGGAGCTGGTAGTCTCAATCGTTCTTGACAAAGCTGAGCTGGCACTGAGGCCACCTCCAAGGGAGATGGCGACAGCAGCCCTGGGTCCTCAGCCCTCTCCATAGCTCTGCCTCAGTTTCCCTCTTCACAGGCGTTCATTTGTCCTCCTGGTGCTTGGATCTCTGCTGGCAAGTGGAGGCGGAGGCGCAAGGCTGGTCCAGCACATGTTTATTACTGACAGGAAAAGGGAGGCAGAGCTGGGGTCTGGTGGCAGCGGGTCCCCCCGCCCCCGGGGGGGACTCTGGAGTGGCCCCTGCAGGCCCAGGTGCTGCTACAAGTAGAGGTGCTGCGATCAGGGCAGCGAAAGCAGTGGTGTGGCCAGAGGGGGTCGAGGAGGGCCTGCTCCAGCCAGCAGGGATGGGTGGGGTCAGGCCAGGTGAGGAGCCTGCTTCTGCTTGCTGGGGTCCCCTGGGGGGATCACCGTGGTCACACGTGGAGGGCGGGGACGCTCTGGCTTCAGAGTGGAGAGGCGGAGGCAGCGCAGTTTGGAGCGGACAGGGCTAGGGAGGTGGTCTTGGTGACGCCCGGCTGCCAGCGCGGCCAACTAAGGACAGCGCTGGGCCCAGCAGTGTGCAGGGGGGCTTTCGGTTTTGTGGTGCTAGGGCTCGAACCTGGGCCCCGTGCATGCCAGGCAAGTGTTCTACCAGAGAGCTCTACCCATGTCACCCCGGCAGGTGTTGCCCAAAGCCACCCCCTGCGAGAAGGGCGACCCAGGCTGCCGTAGCTGCCACTCCAAGCTGAGCTCTTCACACCCGCAGGTCCCCTTGGGTCCACCTGCCTCTTACTGTGGGTTCTGTGCACCCCACAACCCCCAGCCCTGCTGCTAGGAGGGGACCACAGGCTCCACAGAGGAGGGGGATCCCAGGGCTGGATCCTGGGTGACACGTGTCCTCCCTGCAGCCCCTGTCTGCTTAGGGCCTTCCACCCAGCCGCGGACATGCTGGTGCTGCGGTGGGGCTTGGGCTGACTGTCACCAGCGGGGAGCAGTGCCAAGAGCAGGGGCATGGTGCCGCACAGGGCACACAGGCTGCAGCCCACGGAGCTAAAGGTTCAGCTGGGGGCCTCGCGAACCCCCATGTCCTGCACGGCCCAGCCTGGACTGACCCAGCTGGGCACTCGACCCCAAGGGAGGGCTCAGGTGCACTGCTGCCCTGGGTGTGAAAGAGGAGCTGCTGTGACCGTGGAGGGGACAGTGGCTATCTGCGGTGAACCCCAGCACCCCATTTCTGTGCCCCACAGCGTTGCCGCGGTGAGGCTGGCCGATGGCCTCACCTTCGTGGTCTATGAGTTCTGGGAGACAGAGGAAGAGTGGAAGAGGTGGGTGAGCCCCTCCCTTGCCCCAGGGGACCTTTGTAGAGGAGATGGTGGGGCCGCTTCCCAGTCCTGCTTCGAGGTGCAGCAGCAGCAGCAAGGCAGACCAGCCTCTGCCCTTCACCCCACCGGCAGCCACACGGCTCATCGGAGCGGGTTCCAGCAGGGCCAGCGCTGCCCCGGCTCTGCCACCCTGCACACCAGCATGTGAAAACCACTCTGTGAATTCCGAGTCCCCTCTGCACCCCGCCCCCGCAGCTCACCGGAGTGCGGTTCTGCTTCCAGGAAGCCCTCGGGGTTTTCCCCAGTGACTCCTGGCACCCTCCATGCCTGGTCCTGCTGTTGAGGGTGGAGACTGTGCCTTACGGAGCATCGTGCAGTCACACAGTGACTTAGAGATGCCACAGTGCAGATGTGACCCATTGCTCAGTCCTGGAGCCTCACTGCCAATCAGGTTTCCAAGCACAGTGGGGGAGGTGGCAGCGGCCTGGGTCTCCATCCCTGCTCAGGGCATCTCCCACAGCCCTGCGCACTTGCAGCCAGGACCGACACCTGGCCCTGGCAGTGGGCAGCACAGATGCGGGTAGCTCCTGCCCGCTTGGGCAGGGGTTAGGCTGTGGCCCGCAGGAAGAAAAGAGTGACCACAGGGATGCCGTCTGGCAAGTCCTGTGCACTCTCTGGTCACTCTTGGTGAGCTCAGCTCCAGGGGCCTGCACACTTGGCTTCTGGGTAAACGGGGCTTCCTACCCCAGAGTCTCCTCCTCCTCTGTGCTGCCCCGAGGTCTGAGGCCCAGCAGCCTGGGCATGTTCCCCAGCTCCTTCCTCTCCTACCACCGACCTCACCCGGTTGCAGGCACCTGCAGAGCCCCGTGTGCAGGGCTTTCCGGCACGTCAAGGTGGACACGCTGAGCCAGCCAGAGGCCCTGTCCCGGATCTCTGTGCCAGGTAGAGGGCTGGGCCCCTGCTGTCCGGGAGATGGGCAGACCCCGGGCAGCTCTGGAGAGGACCCTGATTTGGAATGGGATGCGGCCCCACCCACCCCAATCACAGTCCAGATGCGAGCTCCTGCCACCAAGGCTGGGTGTGCAGCCAGGAAGCAGATAGAGCCAAGGGCTGGTCTCAGGGACAGGACAGGCTGTGCTGTGCGCCACCTGGGTCACCACACAAGGTCCCAAGGCCTGGCTCTGCTCATGGCTCTCCGTGTGGTCCCCTGCAGCATCAGGCCAGCCCTGGCAAGGCACAGAGTTGGCACCAGCTGAAGCACTATGTGCCTGGGGCACTGTGACCCTGCCCTGCAGTGGGTGGGGAACGAATGGTTCCGAGGACTATGAGAAAGGGCAGTGGTGCCACCCTGTCTTCCCCTGGTGACAGCATCCCCTGAAGGCCCCCTAACCTCTCTCTCCCCTCCAGCTGCTTGGTGCACCGTGGGCAGAGACTGACCACCGCCCTAAGCCCTGCGGAAGGGCCAGCCCCCCGTTCTTCCTCTCGTAAACGACGCCCCACTTTTCTAGACTCTTTGGTACACAGCTGTCTTTTCAGTACCCTTCTAAAGAGGACCATGCTTTCTCTGCTGTCCGACAGGAAGGACCCCACGCGGCCTCCCCCTCCCTGAGCAGGCAGAGCAGCTCACTGCTGGGCAGTGCTGAGGCCACCGGGTGGCGACAGGGAGGCTTCCTGGGCCCGCACCCCTGTGTGGAGCGCCAGGCTCCGCAGGACACACTGGACAGCCCCTCCCTCCCTCCCCCTGCCCTTCCTCCACCTGGTAGGAGCTGTAACCCCGTAGTGCCCACCCTTGTCCAAGCCCAGGGACAGCAGTAGAGCCCATGTAGCCAGGGCTGTGCCCAACAGACTGCCCCCACCGGGCACAGGCGCCAAATAAACTGCGGTCAGCACCGGCCATGCGTGGCTGTGCTCTCTCACTGCTGAGGGACAAAGCTGTCAGGGTGGGGGGCTGGGCGGCCCCTGCTTTGCTGTGGAAGCTGAACCAGGCCCTCCAGGCCTCAGTGTTCTTAGCTGTAAAATGGGGTGACAACCGCTCTGTGGCCTGGGTGTGTTGACAGATAAGCTCGTGTCCGCTCCAGGGGAGGGGACCCCTGAGACTGCACGAGACCACATTCATCTGCCGAGGACCCTGCTGAGCACACACATTTCTCAGCCAGGACACCCTAGGGCCTTAGAGGTGGCCACCCAGGAGCCGGGCCGCAGGTCAGACCTCCGCGGCAGCTGCTGTCCTCTGCTCGCCCCTGGGATTCTGTTCCCCGGCACCACCGCTCTTCTCTAGCATCCCGTCCCGTTCAGGAGGCTTCGCAGCTTCCTCCCCACCTCTCCATGCGTTAAGGGGACAGACAGTCACGGAGTCTCACAGGCCCAGGAAGGGGCGTGAGTGGCAGGTGCCGCTCCTGCTGGGTGGACAGGACTGGAAGACAGGCACCCCCGGGAGTGGACCTGAGCGCACCTCTGCCAGCTCCTCCCAGCGGCTGAGCAGCCGCGCTCCTGGGCTCCTGGGGGCAGCGCAGAGAGGGGAGGTGCGGCACTCTTCACAGCGCTTTCCCCACGTCCACAGCCCCCGCCACAGCAGCCAAAAGGAGGCCCAGCTCCCACCTGTCAGCCAGCAGCAAGCCTGCAGCATGCAGCGGACCACCCTGCCCGCCCTGGTCCTCCGACCCCACGGGTCCCGCAGCTGTGAGCTGAAGTACGCAGCTGGGCCCGCGGGGGTCCTCTGTGCCGCCTGGTGTGGGCGTTCCCGGCTGCCACTCCCACACTGGGCAGCCTGGTGACCTCGCAATCCACGTCAGGCCCTGCCAAGCTGTGCGCGGGAGACTCCAGGTCGGTGGGCCCTGGAACCCACCCTGTGGGCTCGGGGGGGAACAGCTCCAGCCAGCCATAAAAAGGTGCAAAACGTGTCACCTCGGCACAGCGGGCGTGAGTGCAGTTAGGGAACGTATGCAGCGGGCAGCTCTGCAGACAGCCAGCTGATGGGGGCCCTGGGGCCACCTGGGCTGTGGAAAGGCTTTAAGCAGAGGGCCCAGGGTGCATCCCCACTGATACACAGATACCCCAGAGCCTGCTCCTTGGAGTGGCCAGCCTGGTGTCACTGAACGTCCGTGCACTTTACAAAGCTCATCAACCCACCCATGCCAGGCTCTCCACCTGGGTCCAGCTGCCCCATCCCAAGCCTAGGATGCCTGCAGGATGAACATGGCGATGATCTCAAGTGGCAGGGCCAGAAGTGCCAAGCTGAACCCCTGAGTCTGTGGAGAGGGATTCCCTGGGGCGCAGCACCCCCAGCCCACAATTCCCAGGCAGGAGCACAGGTCTTTCCCATGCAAAGTGTCACCAGGCCATGCTCGGAGGGGTGAGCTGAGACATGGACGTCTCTACACCCACGTGGAGTTGTCACCAATGCCCTGGAGCTTGTGACAGGTCAGGCTCCTGGCAAGGACATTGCAGATGGCTCTCAGCTCGTCCTCAGGGCTTGCCTAGGAGGGAGGGGCTCTCCTCAGCTTCGTCCCAGATGAAGACAGAACGGAAGCCACAGCTAGAGAAGGGACACTGAGACCAGGAACAGCATGAGCCTGGTGACAGGCACTGTGCAGAGGGCACGGGCTTCCCTGAGGACACGGGTGCTCCTGGCCCAGTGCACACCACCTGCCCAGGGACACCACTGTGTCCTCCCTGCACCTGGCCACAGTCTAGGCCCTGAGGGAACCATGCAGTGTCCAAGCAGGACCGGCCGGCCCTTCCCTCAGCTGGACAGCAGAGCCCCGCCTTCCTGAGCACACAGCTGCATCCTTGTACTGTAATGGTTAATGGTGCGGTGGGGTTAGGGTCAAACCTCTGTCCCCAGAGCCACTTTCATCCTGCTATGGGTGAAGCCTCCAGTGGCCACAGTTCCCCTTTCCCTTTGGCTGCAAGGAACCTCGACGTTCCTCTGCCTGTGTCATCGCAGGCTGGAGATGGAGCTGCCAGGGTCTCCTGAGCACAGGGCTGTGTGCCAGCCGTTCGCGAGTCACTAGCGCTCTGTCTGCTTAACAAACACATCACACGCAAAAAGCCTGCTCTGATGGCACTGAATGTTAGAGAAGTGTCATCAGTTCCCCAGGGCTCTGCAGCCTCCCGTGGGGCAGGACCCTGCCTGCACCACTCTGTCATCCCAGGATGCCCGTGAACGGTCCCAGCGCTGCGCGGCCTTCCCTGCCAGCATCGCAAAACCTTTCAGGAAGCAGACAGGGCATCAATAATAAATGAAAGGCTGCCTGCCCTGCAGCCCACGCTGAGGCGAGAAAACGCCATTAAAGCAACGATGCCCACAGGGTTCTGGCTCCCCAGGGCCCCGCCTGGGAGGCCGCTGGCCGCTGAACAGAGCCTGAAGCAGGCCACAGTGGGGAGGTACAGAGGACCCGAGAGAGAAGGGACAGCAGCCTTTGCCTGCAGACCCTGCCCTCGTGGCCAGGGTGGAGGCCGGCAGAAGGCACCTCCCCGCCCCCCAGGCCAGGCACACAGGTCCCGGGCCACAGTCTCTCCTCGGGTGGAGCGTGGCACTGGGCATCAGAACTCAGCCCCAAACTGGCTCTGATCTCGGCTCTGGGCTCTGCAGGTCAGGCAGTGTTGGCTCTGCCAGGCCTCCGTGGCCTCACCCACAAAACGCACGTGTCTGGAAGCACCCTGTGACATCCAGGAAGGCACACAGGGGACCTCGTGCCATGTGAGTCTCTTACAGGAGGCTGAGGCGGGCAAACCACGCAGGGTGAAAGCAGACTTCTGCTGCCTGGGGCTGAGGCCAGGAGACACTGGCAGTGGCTGATGGCCTGGGACTCTTCTTGGGGTGATGAAGGCGTGCTGGGAACAGACAGCGGGGTGGGGCTGCACACCGGTCATTGTAAAAGGAAAATTTTATGGTATCAAGTTATAGCACCATTTTTTAAAAATTCATGCATGTAGACAGGCTGGAAAATAAACAGAAAAACTGAACCTTTCACTGCCCACCCCACTCGGTCCCAGACACAGCACAGGGCAAAGCAGGAAGGGCCTGGCCCAGGGCTGGGCTTGAGAGGCATAGGGAAGGTCAGCCCTGCTCTCTGGCTATTACTCACTGGCTTCTAGGAGGTTGAACCCGAGGTAGAAAAAGGTGGCCCGAGTTCAGCAACATCCAGGATGTGGGCCCGGGCAGGGTTACAGGCAGGTGCACACTGATATGGGCACAGAAGGGTCCCTTCCTGTTCCCAGTGCTCCCCATTCTGAGGCCCTGGAAATGACCCTCTGTCCTTTCATGCCCTCTGCGGCAGAGGTGACAACTGCGCAGTGTCAGGGTAGAGTCAGCCAGGAGCACACGATGGGGACACATGGTCCAGTTGGCCTCTAGGCTCTCTGGGTGCAGCAAGCCGAAGGGAAAAGGGGCACAGCCTGCCTTGGGCATTCATCTCCCTGGGTGTATCAGTCACTTTCCCGTCACTGGGACACAGTACCTGACACCCACCGTGTACAGGAGGATAGGTTTATTCTGACTCACGATTTTAGTGGGTTCAGTCCATGGTTAACTGGCTCCAAGACAGAAATAGCCTGGCAGAGGGAAGTTGTTCAACCCATCGTAGCAAGGAAGCAGAGAAGGGAGAAGCCAGGGACAAAGACACAGTCTTCCAAGTCACACCCTGTGTGCCTCCAACCCAGGGCCCACCTCCTAGCAGTACCTTTATCCATGATCTCACAGTGGATGAATCCACTGGTGAGCATAGGGCCCCAAGACTTTGGGGGGATATTTTAGATCTAAACTATCACACTGGATCTGCAGGTCTAGACAGGATTGTGAGCCAGCTTGAGGCCACCACTATTGCAAGGGACACCCCCAGATCCCTATTGGGCCCCCATCCATTGTGCTCAGCTGGTAGCATTGATCCCAGTACCCTAAAGCCAGGTTATCTGGGTCTCAGCCCCTCCCTCCCCTTCCCTATTAAGGGGTGAGCTGTATCTACAGCGAGAGAAGTCAAAGCCCTAACCCAGGGACCTAACCCCGGGACCTAGTGAACATGGCCCTACTTGGAAATCGGACTCCTATGTATCTGGAGTTATTAAGACGAGACACCATCAAGTCCAAACATATACACACTAAACTAGGACACGGTGTAAGTGAACGTCCGGAAGGGTCCCGGGGAGATGGCCGGGTAAAGATGAAAGCAGGACCAGAGAGGACCCCACAAGCCCAGGGACCCGAGGAGATGGGCAGCAAGAGGTGCAGGAAGAGGGGCCTCCAGAGGGAGGGGGCGCAGCAGCCAGAGCCCCCCCACCCCCGCTGGCAGCAGGCAGAATCCAACGAGCTCTGGGAGGCAGAGGAGCCTGTGCCCAGCATCTTCACACTGGCGCCGACCACGCCAGCCTCCTCTCAGCCACGGGGCCCCTCAGGCCAGCTCCAGGACGGCGGCCACCGTGCTCTGCCCGAAGATGAAGGTGCCCACCAGTGCCGAGATGACGCCCCAGGCCTCCAGGCCGCACCTGCCAAGGCAGGAAACCACATCAGCACCCTGTTACATGCAGCCCAGCGGCGCCCCGGATCCAGAGAATCCCCATGGTCCCCTGCCCCGCTGAGACAGGTCTCTGAGACAAAGGCAGACGGAGGGCTCAGCTCCACTCCTTTGCCTGTTACACACATATCAGGCAGCTGCCCAGGAGAGGGTGGGCAGCAGGGCCGCAGGGCTGGGCAGCCACCAAGGCCCGGGTGCCAGCTCCCCAGGGTAACCAGGCGCAGCTCAGAAGACCACAGCAATGACATGATGCCCACCAAACTGCACAGGGCCCATCACTGGATGGCAGGAGAGCGACCATGCCATGGGGGTGTCTGGTCAAGCACTGTGCCAGCTGCCATGTGGCTCCCAGTGCCCCTTGGAGCCACAACAAAGGAGCAGAAGGACCGAGGGTGATTACAGGAAAAACTCCCTTGAAGGCTGATGGGTTAAAAACTGGTGAGCTGGGTCCCGGCAAAGGACACACAGGAATGTACTGAGGAGAACGGGGCATGGCGGCACATGCCTGTAATCCCATCACTCTGGAGGCTGAGGCAGGAGGATCCCTGCCTGGGTTTGAACCCAGCCTGAGTAACTTACTAACTTAGCAAGAACCCGTCTCAAAGGACAGGATGAGGGTGTAGCTCGGTGCAAGGCCCTGGGTTCAATCCCGAGGATTAGCCCACCCCAAAAAACTTCCAAGGACCGCTCCAGGGGATACAAAAGGCTCTTCGGGGCATCAGACACAGGGCCAGCAGGGAGCCCGAGTGAAGTTTAGGGATACCCAGGAAGCTCGCCCTTCTCAGTCCAGGAGGGGGCACACCACGGCCGCTCCTTCAGAGAAACGGGCTTGGGCTCGGCGGGGCCGGGACCCGGTTCCACACTGCTGTCCCCCACCTGCCCAGGCGCCCCCACATGCCCACCCACCTGGGCCTTTGAGCCAGACCTTCTCTGAAACAGGCCCTTGCAAATTCATGATGCCATCGCGCTGGACTTGGGGTGGACCTCAGCCCACCGACTGCGTCCCCCTAAGGGACAGGGACTTGGAGAGCCACAGACGGCGAGGCCAGGAAGGGCGGAGGCAGCCTGAAGCGACACGGCCACAAGGCCAGGAGTGCCAGGGGCAGTGGCAGTGACCCCAGAAAACTAACACAGCCTCTCTACCTGTCCCGGAAGGGCAGGCGGGCAGCGGGCAGCACAGGACCTCACATCCGGGGGCCTGGGCTGGGCCCCTGACCTCACCAGCCCCTGCCCCTGTCCCATCGGCAGGGCAAAGACTTCCAGAAGGGCAGGCAGACAAGCACACGACTGGGCCTATCACGGGGCCCCCAGCACAGGACCCCTCCCGTCCACACAGGACCCCAGCAAGCCTGCCACCATGATGGCACAGCACAGAGCCTGGGTCTGCTGCCCAAGGCCTCCACATACATGCTCCTGCCCTAGGTCTGGGCCAGGGGGAGGAAGAGGCGCCACTCGTGGGCTCCCAAAGCCAGGGAGACCCCAGAGCCAGAGACAGTTCCAGCCGTAGACACTCGGGCAGAAGGCATTGACAGACAGAGCCCAGGACCGGGTGTCGCTGGCCAGGTGTCTGACAGCCCAGATGTCATCTTGCTGTGTGGACGAGCTCCCTCCTGGGGCAGCCTTCGGTCCCTTATCCACGGGACAGGAGCAGCCACCCCCAGCCCAGGGACACTCACTTAACTCTCGGTCCTATGGGCTCAAGGTCCACGGCGCAGATGAGGCACAGACCTGGGAAGGAGACACAGGGTCACTCGGCCTCCTCACCAGACCAAGATGACAGAAGCACAGCGCTGAGAGGCACTGGCACCCACAGGGGACACAGGAGACCCACAAGGCCTTGGCCAAAGGCGCCCCTGCCACTCAGCCCCCGGCCTGGCAGCACAGCCTGGGTTGGAGGCCTGGGGGGTGCCCAGCTCAGCACCCCATGAGTACTTGACCAGAGGCCAGCAACCATGCGGCCTCCAGAGCCAAAGTCTTAAGGGACAGCACAGACGGCCCCCCCGGCAGTCTGCAGAAGCCATGAGCTGCTGCCCACTCCTGCAAGAAGCTCCCCAGCTGCCAGCTGCCACCCGCTCCTTCTCTTTCTCTGATTTTATTTTGACATATTTTAAATACTCCCACTGAGATGCAAGCCAGGTGGCCGGCCCAGCGCCCTGGCGGCCTCCCCACCCTGCCTGCCACCCAGCATGGGCCCGGGTGCCAAATGGATGCCAAGCAAGAGGGCTGGGACACTCTTCCCAGAGCCTGTGCAAAGGCCAGCACAGCCTTCCCCCGCATCTTCCCTGCCCCAATCCCATCCAGCGCTGCCAGAGATGACCCTGGAGTCCCAGGAACCCTGGAGCCCACTGTGACCCTGCCCTTTGGATTCTGCAGGGAATAGGGAGCCCTCCCAGCCCACTCCCCCTGCTCTATGGGTTCCCTGAGGCTGCTGAGGAAGCCCTTGTTGCCCAATTCCTGTTAGTGTTGGGGCTTGAACCCCAGACCCTATGCATGCCAGGGAAGTGCTCTACCACTGAACCGCACCCCTGGCCGGGGGCCCCTGAATCTCATTTCCCACTGGGTTTGGGGGACCCTTTTGAAGCCTCCACATCTGCTTGGCAAGTTTCCCATTGGGCACCCGCTTCCCCACTGCATGCTAGCAGGGCAGGGGCGGGGCTCCCAAGGTCCATGCCTGATGGACAGGCTCCTCTCGCACCGGGGGTCCACTCACGGAGCAGGTACTGTGTGCTGAGTCCCTGGGGCACCTGCCCTGCGGACCGGGAAAGCTCCTTGCTTCGCCCTTGCCAAGCGCCTACCCTGACAGTGCTCACGGCGCTGGCACAGTGTCGGAAAGCGGCGCTAGGCTCCGCGGGCTCTGGGTGGGGAGACTCACCCCTGTACGTGCTTCACACCCCGAATTAAAGAGAGAAGCACACCCACGACCTGCCACAGAGGGGCGGTGTGGCAGCCCCGCTCCCTCCTCTGCCACCAGCTCGCCTGGCCTGCTCACCTGTAGGATGGGCTGATGCAAGGGGTGACCGAAGTACCCGGAAAACACTTAACCCTTCACAGTGTACGGGGCTGGGGCTGGGGCTGGGGATGGAGCTCAGAGGGTACAGCGCCTGCCTGGCAAGCACGGGCCCCCGAGTTCAATTCCTGGTACCCCCCAAAATAAAACAAAATGAAATAAATAAAATGTTCTACTCTAAAAGATGCGGTGCCAGGAATCCCCCCCAAAACCTACTCCTGGTTTCACACACGCTCGTCCCATTGCTCTGCCATTCATTCTCTCGAGCCCTTTTCCATGCGGCTTTACCAGGCAGGTGTGACCAAAAACAAACCAAAACACAAAAGCACCAGAATACTGTCGCTGCCTGCCCAGGGCCGTCCAGGGGAAAGGCAGGCCGGCACACACCTCGCGGGTCCCCGCCCGGCTGATCCCCAGGTCTGGCACTGTGTGGCTTCTTCTCTTTCCCAAAGTCAAAATGACCACGAGAAAGAGAAACATCTGATCAGTCTGGGCCATCAAGGCAGCTGCGGACGTCAGCTCACAGAGCCACTGCAGGACCGGGAGCAGGCGCCAGCATGTGCCACCCCACAGGGGGGATTCACAGCCATGAGAGTCTCAGCATTACCACGTCTTTTAAAGTGCCCAACTTGCCGCAGTGGCCACTGGCCGTGAAGGGCTGCTGAGCTGCTCAGCCAGAGGCGGCTGGGGCCCAGCCCTGTCCCCAACCCACCCCAGCCTTGAGCCTGCCCTGCACCCCTCACCTGGGAAGATGAAGATGAAGAAGGCGCTCACACCGCCCATGATACCGATGATCTTGCCGAGGTCAGGCAGGAACAGGGCCAGGGCAAGCGTCACGGCCACCCACAGGATCGTCAGTGGCACCCGAACCCACGTACCGGAGGGGTCGGCCAGCACCCCAGGGCCCTGCGCCCCACAGCAGCCCCGCCTCCAGAAATCCTGCATCACGCACCTGTGGCCACACGGTCACAGACACAGCCGTGTCCTGGGGCTGCGACCAGCATCCCAGGCCCCCGCAGGACACCCAGCAGGCTCTGCTCTCCCCTGGGCAGCATGGAGCGGGCAGGGAGGGCCATGCATGGGCAGCTCTGGGTGAACCTCCTGAGCTCTCCGTGCAGGTATGGAGCGAGCACGAGCCGCAGGGAGACCCAGCAGCAGCCCGGGGCCTGGGAACCCCCTCTCCGGCCTCGGCTGGCCGGGGCTCACCTGCCCAGGAAGAGCACAATGGGGTAGATGGTCACAACAGAGATGGCAAAGAAGACTCGGGCAACAATGACAGCCGTGTTGTTGCCTGGGTAGGACATCAAGATGTCGGCAGAAACTTCTGTCCCGAAGGTCAGGAAGCCGTAAACCCCTGCAGAGGGGAAGACGGAGGCCAGGGAGCTCCTGCTGAAAATGTCACCGCTGCCCCCAGTGCACTCACCGCCCCTAAGGACGTCCACTGGGCAAGTGAGGGCTCTGAGAGGGACCGCACCCTGCTGCTGCCCATGGCTGTCCTGTCCTTGACCTGCAGGCCACTGCCTCGGCAGCTGGGTCCTCCCGCACACTGCTCACAGAGCTGGGCCCAGGGCTTTCGAGTGACAGTGGCCTGGCAGAGATGCAGGACTTGGGAAACAAACACCTTGGGGGCTGCCCACCTCACTCCACAGCAGCTACAGAGAGCAGCTGACTGTGCACCCACTTTACAGATGGGGAAGACCAAGACCCATGGTGTCAAGCACCACCCAGAATCCCAAAGCCAGTCTTGCAGGATTGGCCAGCTTGCCTGTTCCTGGGCCCCAGTACAATGCTGCTCTCATGGTCACCCCCACATCCCTGCCTGTCCTGAGATGTCATTTCTGAGAGTCCTGTGATCCTGCTGGCCCCAGTGCCATGGACATCAAGAGGTGCTGCTCAGTGATAGTCATGGCCTCTGACCCGGGCTGCCAAGGCTCAGGACCCCCTTGGGAAGAGGCCCCAGCAGGCTTCTCGGGTGGCTTCAGGCATCCAGAACCACCTCACAGGTTTCCAGCAGCCCCAGACCCTTCCTGAAGTAGGGGCGATCACAGAGAGTGCATGGCTGGCCGGCTGGACACAGACCTGTGCCCCGTCCACCCTGCTGATGCATTGTGTGACCCTGGGTCACGACAGCCCTCAGTGAGCCGCACTGTCACCAACTCCGACAGCCCCCGGCTTGCCTCCCGATGCTGGGGACTCCATGGCGTAGTTCACCACCCACTGCCCAGGGTGGGCACTCGCGTGAGGACGGCCAAACTGGGTCCTGGCTTTGCCCTTCCAGCTGTGAGGGAGCGTGTGGGCCTCAGGCAGCTCCGGCCCCAGCGTCCCTCATTTACTGGAGACCCTCCCTGCGGGTGCCGCCAGAGCAGCGACAGCGAGGCCCTTGCAGTGCAGGGTGCCACGCGCCATCCCCGCCCTCCCCCCAACCCGGCCCAGCACCCGGGCAGTGCCCACCTGTCAGCGAGTAGATGAGGCAGCTGGCCAGCAGGGACAGCGTGGACACCAGTGCCCAGTGGAACAGGCTCCGTGGGCGCAGGCTCCAGTAGATGGACACAGCGGCTTCGTGACACTGGAATGCAGAGCTGTGGCTCAGCAGGGCTCTGGCCAGAGGGTAACAGACCCACCTGGAGCCACAGGACCAGTGCTGTGTCTGCAAGGCGGGGAGCACACTGCGCGTACCCCAGCAGCAGGGGCAGGAATGAACCACAAGAGGCCCACTGTGGAGCACTGTGCAGCTCCAAGAAAGGTGGAGCACAGACTCATGCCTCAACATAGAACAATCACACGGACACAACGCAAAGCCAAAGAAAGAGGCCAGGTAGCCAGGTGAGGCGGCAGCGGGTGCACGCCGCTGGCCCCAGCTCTGAGCAGCTGAGGCAGGACTGCAAGTCTGAGCCCAGCCTAGGCAGCCTTTCAGCAAGACAAAGGGCTGGGGACGCGGCCCCGTGTCCCCCCACGCACCTTGGATGTCTCCACATGCTTGACTTTTAGTCACAAGGCAGACTCCCCACAGCAGGGGCCGAGGCCTGTGCCTTGGGACACAGGACATGCAGCGTCTGGGCCTCGGCCCGTGGAGACTGACAGCCCTGTAAGTGTGACAGCCCTGTCCATGCCACAGCCCCGTCCGTGTGACAGCCCCCGTCCGTGTGACAGCCCTGTCTGTGAAGCCCGTCTGTGTGACAGCCCCAGAATGCATCCACATGGGGTCAGTGTCTCTGAGGTACCGTGGCCTGCTGGGGCCCCAGCTCCACTCTGACAGACAGGATGGTGGCTCAGGACAAGGAAGGGGACAACTGAATGGAGAAGATGGTGAGGAGCCTCCCAGGGGGCAGTGTCACATGAGACACGTCCAGCATGTGACTTCTGCACTTCACAGGTCACGTGTCCTATCACAATGGGCATCATAGGGCAAAGGCCAAAAGCCACCTGCGGCCCTGCTCTCCTGCATGTGTGGTGGCCCCAAGACCAGGGCCACATAGCCAAGGGCCCAAGGGCCAGCCAGGGCTGAGGCCCAGGTGCTACAGGGGTGCCTTGGGCCTGGGCTCTCCTCCCCGGCCCTCTCAGCATCCACTTGTCCACTTGTGGTCAGACCAAGGACGCACAGATGCCCCTCTTGACGCCCTCTGTGCTTTCCCAGGAGGGACTCCGTCCTGGTCCTACAGCCCCACTCACCCGGATCGAGCTCAGAGCCTGCCGCAGCTGACGGCCCCCAGGGTGACCACTGACCTCCCTCCTAAGGAGGGAGCATAGGACACAGCATAAATGAGCCACCTTCCTGGCCCCGAGCCTCTGGCAGCCTCAGCCTTTGCTTCCTTCCCTGGGGACCCCCGACCTCCCGGGCCCCCTGGGCTGCTGGTGGGTTCAGCCAGGCAGTGGGGGACCTGGACCTCAACCGGCAGTGGCCGGAGCCGTGGAGAAGTCCCTGCCTCCTGCACTTGCTACACAGCCCGACCCCTCTCAGGGCGGCCCAGGGGACCTACAGCCCCACTGCCCACAACAGTGACCTCCGCAATGCCCCTCCTCTGCCACCTGCATAGCACAGGAAAGGACACCAGCATCCGGATGTCCCAGGCTGCCTGCAGGACCCACAGAGCCTCCCTGTCAGGGGTACAGCTGAGCCCCACAAAAGGCGGCCACTCGGGCACCAGCTGCCCTGCACGGGCCTCATCCGAAACTTCTGCACAGAGCGTCTCTCTGGCCGGCAGCGGGGACAGAGCACAGCCCCTCTGAGGGCAGCGGCTGGCGGCTGGCGGCTGGCTGGAGCCTGGGGCTCGCAGCTCCTCAGGGCAGAGGCAGAGCAGGTGCAGGGGACACGGTGGCAGCGCAGGGGTAGCCGCAGATGTGCTGGCTGTGCTGTCTGGACACTTAAGTGTCACTTGGCTATCAAACCGAATGGAGCCCCGACACATGCCGAGGGGAGGAGCTCAAGAACTCGACACCAGGGAAGCAGCTGACATGAGGGGCGCCCGTCACCAGGAAACCCAGCGGCAGAGGCAGGTCAGGGGCCTCGAGAGGCTGGCAGGGTGCAGGGCCACCACTCACTGGCATGGGGACCCCTTTCGGCGTGGGGAGATGTGAAATTGATGGTGACAGCGATGGGACTCTGTCGTACATAGAGATGGGACCGGATGGGAGGTGAGCTACAGCTCAGTAGAGGGGCAGAAAAGCAGAAGCCAGAAGCCCGGGGTGGCCACAGGGGCAGGGGCAGGACACTTTCCAGCTCCGCTGGTGGGCACTGTTGTGCACCGCTAAATGTGTTTGGGGTGACACTTTGCAGTCCGGCCAGAGTTCCTGAGGACAACAGGTCCAGCCTGGCTGGTCTCCTTCCAGCTTCATCTGTACTTATTCCCCGCCCCCCGAACTCCACACTCCAAGCCCCATCCCCGCAACCCGTGTCCCTGGCAACCGCAATGGCCCGGTTGCTAGGAGATGGAGGAGGAAGCCATGGGGCAAAGGTGCGGCCCAGGGGCGTCGGAAGACAGCGGCACCTGCTCCTGCGCCCCGTGGCTCGGGCCCCAGCACAGGGGCAGAGTTGGCCCCGAGCACCTTTCCAAACACTGGGCTCGCAAGGAGAGCATGAGGGGCCCCACGAGCTGCTGGCCAAGCCCTTCTTGGAAGAGACTTGGGAACATCCCTTATGTTTTCAAGTGTTTCTCAAGGAGAAAAGTGAAATAGAAACGTTTCAGAATTTTCTAAAATGGTTCTCTCCAAGAAAGTGCGACAAGTGCAGACATGGGAGCGCTGGTGGACAAGGGAAGGGAAAACGGAGCCCACCTTGGAGAGTGACCCAAACCCTTGTGGCCTGGGCTGTGGCCGGGGTGGTGCTGGTGGTGGTGGGCAGGCGGCTGTGTCCAGGCATTGGAGGCAAACAGTCCCCACCTACAGGGATGCATGGACGGGCGGTGTGGCTGCCACCTCCCCAGCACCTCGCTGTCCCTTCACCTGGCTCCTCTCATGCATCCTTCCAGTCTGTCTGGCACCACCCCCTTTAGCAGCTGACACCTGTCCCCCGTACCCAGATGCCACACAGAATTATGGATGCACTCCCAACATGCTGCACCAAGGTTCTGTCTGTCCTACCCCAACCCCTCCACCAGGACACCTGGACGCTCCCAGTCCTCCAGCCTGGGGCCTCCCAAGGTGTGAACTTTCTCTCGGACCACAGCAGCCACAGGACACTGACGGGATCCGCCTGCATCCATGTGCTCCCGCCGTGACAGTCCTGTGAGCGTTCTGCAGGGGGAGAAGGGCAAGGCCGCTGTACCCCGCACCCAGCAAGCACAGTGCTGCTGCTGCAGCGAGGCCTGAAGGTCGGGGCCCCAGGTGCCAGCGCAGCGCACTGAACCCTGGTGCGGTCCCACTTGTGGAGTCTCCAGAAGACGGCCAGGGCACTGGTGGGCAGCTGAGAGCCATGGCACCCTAGAGGAGGTCCCCCAGCTTCTCCTTGAAGGGAGCCGCACCACCCCTGGGGACAGGGGGCCTCTGAACGCCGCGCTCTGCACTCACCTGGAAGCCAAAGCAGATGGTGGGGAAGACACTGAACACGGACGTCCAGGAGGAGGGGCTGCGGACAGACAGACAGGCAGGCGCGCATTAGGAAAGGGTCCGACTCCAGTCACCTGCCATGCAGAGGGTGAACCCCAGTGGTCCCAGGGAGATGTGACCAAGTGTGGCCGTGAGACATGTTCTTAATGACAGCATCCCCGACCTGGCTTTGGGGATGGAACAGGATGCTTGTCACACATCGCACTTTGGAAATACACCTTTGCTGATGTCTGATGATGTGGAAGACCCCGCCTGAGCAGGGCCTCAGGGCGCCGAGGTTATTGGGGCTCCTACCTCCCCTCCTGGGGCATCTGCTCCCTAAGTGGCCAGATGCAAGGTAGGGGGCATCTATCCAACGCAGCCCCAACAGTCTACCCAAACACCAGAGGGCAGAGGTGTGCTCGGGCAGAGGCTTCTGTGTCACCCCGTGGCCCCTGTGCCTTTGACAAGCTCCTGTGGTACCAGACTCTGGCACCAAGAGGGGACACACAGCTAGGACGTGAACAGTGTCACCGTAGAGTCAGTGTTCCCAGGATACAGTACAAGAGCAGCCCACAAGGATTGCACCCTAGGGACCTGCACATGTCACCTCAGATTAAGAACTCTGGACAAGGTTAGAGACCCTGAGTCAGGGAATCCCCTGGTCATTCCGGTAAGCCCAAGGGCACAGGATCTCTGCAGAGAACCGGCCTGGCTGTGGAGGGACAGAGCCACAGTGGCAGCTGTGAGGGTGGCAGAAAGCAGAGACAGACATAAGGTGGCTGCTCTGAGGGAAGGCAAAGGGGCCACAAGCCCAGGACTGCAGGTGGCTGACAGGCTGGTGGTTTTCCCCGAGCTCTGGAAGGAGTCTTCCCCTTCAATCTGCCCTGGACTTTTGGGTTGGACTTTGGAACTCAGAACTGGGAGTTAAATACATTTAAGCTGCTAAGCACACGGTCCCTTGTCACAGCAGCCACAGGACCCCAGGCTGGAGGTGCTGCTGTTCTATGCTGCTCTGTAGCACAGCCAGAGCAGCTGGACTCACTGGCCACACAATGCCTGTTTCCACACTGCTTCTTTCTGCCTGCTGAGTGGACACAGTCGGGGCCCTCAGTGTGTCCCTCCCGTGCCCGTGCAGTGTGGTGGGGCCCTAATGTCGTGCCCTCTATTCCAGGGGCCAGGACCCTCCCCTTTCAGCCCCAAGGACACAGGTCAGCATCCATGGGCTGGTTCCCAGACCACCTCTTTCTCTGCCGACTGTTCCCATCACCCAGGAAGTGCTCTGACCTCTGACCCCACCCCTACTGTCTACTCCTCTCCCTGCTCCCCTCATCTCTGGCTGTCTCCTCCTTGAACCTAATTCGCCTTGGCTCTGGCCCCCACCTGTCCCCTGATATGGCTCATCACAGCACCAGTGGCCCGCACGCCAAGGCCGGTGCCCTGGTGGCTGCTCGCTCCGACCTCCGCATGGCTCTATGTGCTGACTTCAGCAACACACACTCTACTACGCCCACCTCGGAATCAACCTTCTTTGGAGCAGGGTCTTTGTAGAAGTGATTAAATTCAGCTGGGGTGACACTGGGTCAGGTCTGAGGGCCACATCCTGTGACCTGTGCCCTTATAAGAAGAGATGGCAGAGAGGGGAGATGTGGGGGAAGAGGCAGCCTGGAGAGCCAGGCTTCTGCATGACAAAGGCGGCAGAGGTTGAGTCTGGGAGAGGCAGGGGAGAGCCCCCCTCCACCTCCAGATGCCTTGATTTGGGACTTGCTCCTCCAGAACTGAGAGGAATTCCTGATGCGATGAACCCTCCAGTTGGGGTCACTTTGCAGCAAGTCTGACCCCATCCTGAGGTAACCTCCTTCCCAAACTCCTCTGTTGGCAGCACAGGATCTGGGCAGGGTCCCCATGGTCTCTGTAAACAACCTGGCTCAGCAGACTGAGTGGGCCTGGGGGTCCTCTGGAGAAAGCCTATTGCCGCCCCGCTGTGGCAGAGCAGCTTGCCCGGAGCTGACCAAGCTGTCCTGGAGGCTCTACCCTCACCCCACCCTGCCCTGGCTCAAGCTGGCCCGGCCACCCTGCTTTTACTGTGTTCTGCCACTGGGTCCCACTGTCTCTGTATCACCTTCATGTCCCTGGGCCTGTCCCTTCTAGAGAAAGGGGCTTTCTCTTGGCTTTAACACACATCAGAGACACAAAGGTCCCCGTGGAAGGACCAAAGGGCTCTGCAGTGGGCCTCTGCGCCTCCCCAAACCTTGGAAGGCCGGTCTCAGACTCACCTCTGCAAGGGGCGGGGCTTGTGCTCAAGGTCCTGGGGCCAGAGGTGGTACTGTGCAGTGACGACCAGGGCCAGGTAGCAGGCGGCCGAGGTACCTAGGATGCTGACACACAGTTGGGGACAGCATCAGGGGCCTCCCGGGGTGACACATGTGACCAATGAGGGGTGGCATGGCAGCATTTCAACCCCAGCTCAGCTTTGGTTTGCATAGTGCCCCCACCCCCTGCGCCCAGAGCCTCTGTCCCCTCATCTGTCCAAAGACAATGGTGTGGGGAGCTCAGGCAGCGCTGCCTATGGTCGCCTGCCCTCAAGGATGTCAGCTGTGATGACCTTCCTTTCCCCAGGACAGCCAGCTGGCAGCTCAGATGTGGCACCGTGTCACAGGGAAGAGGGAAGGGACCCCGAGCTGGGGGCGCTGCAGGAGGGATGAGCGGCAGCCTCTGCTCCGTCTCCTGGGAACACCCACGGGGCCTGCACAGCAGGGCACAGGCGGGCTGCCCTGGGACCTGGGACGGACCAGGGGCCAGGCTTCCTTTCAACAGTGCACTGAAAGCCTCGAGGCGGAAGGAAAGCAAAGATCTGTGCATCCCTGTCAGTCTGCACCAAAGACTAACAGCCACACAACAAAGCAGGCGTGACAGTTACACTGTCCTTTGGGATCGAGCTACTGGCAGGATTTCTCATTCTTCTCTTCTCCAAACAGGAGGTTCTGCCCTGAGGCACCCCCCCTCCTCACAGCAGCACTCAAAGATAGGGCCCGGGTGGTGCAATCGCCCTGCAGCAGGGTCTGCAGCCGGTACCTGGTGTATTTCTGGAAGGCAATCTCCCGCGGCATGGACAGGGGCAGGATGACCAGCGCACACAGCAGGGGCAGTGTGAAGCGCTGGGTGACGAACCAGGGCTGCGGGCCACCAGGCACAAGGGCATCAAATACTGTTGAGAACAGGCAGAAACTGAGCCAAGTGGAGCCACCATGGACTTGGCGAGAGGGACACTTGGGGTACCCTGCAGCTCTGAGGTCCCTCCGCATGGGCCTCTGTCAGCTCAACTGCTGCCTGTGGCCGGTGGGGGCACTCCTACCGGGCACTCCTACAGGACAAGCTGAGAGCTGGACAGGGTCCTGTCCACCACTCTCTGTAGGACAAAGCTGTCCAAAAGGCCACCTGATGAAAGGCTGGGCACAGAACCTCTCAGGGGAAGGAGCAGCAAAGTATCCAAAGCTGCTTTTATTCTGCCACCAGTAGACGGTTAATGTGGAGCCGATCAGAGAGGCAGGACAGATGGGGAGGGAGCCAGGGGAGGCCTGGAAGGCATCTGAGATCTCGCTGGAAGGCGGAGGCCAGAAGAGAAGGTGGCCTCTGCGGACTGAGGTCATCTGTGCATGGTTAGTAATCTTTCTTTGTTCTAAATCAAAGAAAGAAATGCCTTGAGACCAGCTCATCTGCTGAGGAGACGCAGTGGGGCTATGCTGCTGTACAGAGGCAGAGCGTGGGGTGCAGAGTGTGGGAAGGCAGAGCATGGGGTGCAGGCGGGCAGCACCGAAAGGTTGCAGATGTGGAAGGAGGCAGAAGCCAAAGGGCACAGACCTCTGTTCCACGTCGGACGGGTGCCAGCGCTTCCCATCTGCTGGGCTCACCTGCTGTCTGGAAGCTCTGCTCTGATGCCGGGGTGCCTCCAGCTCCTTACCAAACCCGTGATTTCTAGGACACTCCTGGAGGTCCTTAGCACCCAGAACTGCAGTCATTTCTACCTCACTCACCCAGTGTCTCTCCTAAACACCCCAACCTCTATTTAGCATCCCTCTCCAGAAGTCTGGGCTTGCCAATGACAGACACCTCCCCAGAGACCTAAGGAGAGACCTGTGAGAGTGCTCTCTCCACCCCACTCACTCAGAGCTGGGCTGGGCTCTTATCCTAATCTGTATGTGAGTTGCCGTCTCTGACACTGAGCCTCAGGACCTCTGTCAACAGCAGTACCATCAGCTGCCTGGAACTGAAGCTTGGGGAAAGTGCCACTTGCCACCGGCAGGCAGGGCATTTTGTGAACATCTGTCTGTTAAGAGGTTCGGAGATGCCAACTTCAGCATTCTGGTAGCAGACAGTTCCCTTAGCCAGGGCAGCCTCCGTTCCAAATTCCCTCAGCCAGGGCCTTTTCATGCAGGGTGCAAAAGACAGAAAAATACGGCAAAATGGCAGATTTACATGCGACCCTATCAACAATTACATTCCAATTACATCTAAACATTCCAGTTAGGCTTGAGACTGTCAAGACGGTTAAAGTGCAAGATCGGAGCATATGCTATCCACAAGAAACGCACTGTAAAATCCGGAGCCACAATAGGTCAAAGTAAAAGGACACGAAAGATGCCCCCTGTACCAACACAGGTCACACAGAAGCCTGTGCTGCAGCAGAGAAGGTGCTGGCTGCAGCACTTAATGCCAGGCTATTTCATAATAAGATGCACCTAGTCACAGAGCTTCCAGACCCATGAGGCAGAGCTTGATAAAATTAGAGAACAACAAAAAAAACCCAGTCCTGTAATCACAGCTGGGGATTTTTAACACCCCTGTCTTAGATATTGACAGAACCAGAACAAAACTTTTAAAAAGCCAATAAGGCTTCGAAGGAAGGACTCAGCAGGGCTGCTGACCTCCTCGATCCAGGGCTGTCTCTGAGCACTGAGCCAGCAACTGCAGCACACGCGTCTCTTGGGAGCACACAGGACGCTCGCCAAGACCGGCGTGCCTGGGCCGCGGGACGTGTCTTTGCAGATCTCAGAGGCGGAGGGCTAAGGACACAGCTGTGTGGTGGGCGGAGTGCTCACGCATGCGAGGCCCTAGGTCCCAGCTCTAGCACCAGTGTGTTCCCTGTCCATAACACAGAGCCAGATGCGATCTTAAAAGCTCCCCACATGGAAATCAAACTCAACTGCAACATTCCCCAGGCCAAAGAAGAAGCTGCAGCTAAACTTAACCACTCTGAATGGCATGGAAAGAAAAACAGACTAGGGCTGGGGATTTAGCTCAGTGGCTTAAGTGCCTGCCTGGCAAGCACGAGGTCGTGAATTCAATCTCCGGTACAAAAAAAAAAAAAGAAAACCAGAATACATCTGAGAGGCGGCGCCTGAAGGAAAGCTTTGGGACTCAAGGCCACGGATGCGGATGCGGATGCGGATGCGTGGGGCTGAGCCAGACCCAGAGCAAAGGTGTTCCTGGCCGCCTCAGCAGGGGCTTCTTGCAGCTGGCTCCACCTCCCCACTTGCGAGGTGGGTGGTCTCTCTCCATGCTCTGTTATCCTGCTGGTGACTAGCAAGTCTCCCGCGTGCCACATCTAGAGCTCAGGTGTGGTCTTGCCTCTGCTGTCTCCCTGGGGCTCCTCCACCCAGTGCCTTGTGCCCCTCCCCCGCCGTGTATCGGGGACCCAGGTGTCACTGCAGTCTCTACACCCTGGACCACCGGTGCTCCAGCAGAGGGACTCACACTTCTCCAGCTGGTCCCCAATCACCCTGAGGAAGGCCACGGAGATCATGAGCAGATTGACGACGAAGCAGGCCTCACACAGCTTCCCCACGGTGGTGCCACACAGGCCTCGGACCACGCCCTGGTAGGTGTCCTGGCCGCTGATGGAGGCCGCATAGCCCAGGGTGATCAGCCCACTGATCAGGAACACCAAGGAGACCTGCGGAGCAGGATGGCAGGGCTGGACACACCCACGGCAGTGGGCGGGGACAGGGGCCCCTCCAGGTACACCACGGCCCCTCCTGCCATCAGAGCTGCGGAGCAGATGGATCTCTGTAGCCCTCTGGCTCTGTTTGTGAACCTGGGGTCCTGACACCCTACTGCCTCAGCAGGACAGAAGAGACTGAAGCAACTCAGCATTTCACACCTCCTGGGGTGTGGGCACACAGGGCGTGGTGGCCAGGCCTGGAGCGGAGCAGGCGCACCTGGGCTTGGAATCCAACTCAGCTGCTCTCTGCTGTGTGGTGGTGGAGTCTCGCTTTCCCATCTGTGAAATGGGGTGGCCCTGCCCACCTCCTGGGGATGCCGGACACAGCAGGTGCCCTCAGCTCAGCCCTGCACAGGCTGAGTGCACCGGAGCGGTGGGCACCCTCCTCGCAGCCCCCTGGATCTCTCCACGGCAACTTGAACAGTGTTTCTCCCAGCGTTTACTGTGAACACCTTCCGCACTTACGAGATAATTCTGCAGTGAATGCTCATGATCCGCACCCCAGACTGTACCATGAACAGGCCCCAGCAGCAGTTCCATCCCGGCCCCACCTGTGTGGCACTGACCCACCTGAATCTGACTTTGTCGCAGTAGTGGGGGGTTGAGCCCAAGGCTTTTCACTGAGCTACATCGCCAGCCCTTTTAAAATGTTTGAGACAGGGCTTCCCTAACTTGCCAATCTTCCTGCCTCAGCTGCCTCTTTGCAGCTGGTATTACAGGCGTGCGCCAGCAGGCCCAGCTGACTCTGGACGCATTTGAAGGTGAAGGTGGCAGTGCCTCTCATCGGTCAAACGCTCCTGGGTGTCCATGACAACGCCAGCCCCATCCCTCTCCTCGCCGGTTCAGCTGACACAGGAGACGCAGAAGCCTCTGTGCTCTCGGGGGTGTAGCAGACACGTGCGTCTGCCCAGCCCTGTAGCACACAGCACGGCCACACCCCTCCGCCCCTCGGCCCCTTCCCGTAGCTTTCTGCCTCCATCCTGTCCCCGAAGAAAGCCCAGACTTGGCACTTCACTGCTCTGGATGCTTTCCTATCTGGCTTCTCCCACTTGGTGCGGCATCCAGGAGGTTCATGGTCATCGGCGCCTTCTGCTCGGCCGGGCACAGCCCGAGCCCAGCACCTGTGAGCGTAACCGAGCAGAAACAGCTCTTGCCGGTAGAAATGCAACGAGACCCAGGGCTGTGGCATTAAGGGGCTCCCGGTGAGGGCCCCGTGGGTCACCAGGTGGCCCAGACCCAATGATAAAGATCCTTATGAGAGGTGGGAAAGGATGCCCAGCGAGGACAGGAGGTGACATGGCCACAAGCCATGCAGGCCTGGGGCCACCAGGGGCTGGAAGAACCACCGGAGGTGGTAGGACCCTGCTGCCACCTTGGTCTCAGGAATTTGTCACAGCAGCTACAGAAACAGCTGAGCAGTTAGGGATGGGCCCCAAAACCTTTCCTGCTACCTGGGTCACCTGACCCCAGCCCATTGCTTCTTTATGGTGACCCTGTGACAGCTTGGGACCAGCTTCGTCCTTACTACAGCAGCCTCACAGAGCACTGGTCCAAACGCAGAGAGGCTGGGCTCCCACATGCCGGGGGAAGAGTCTACCGAATTCTCTGGGCTCAGTGACCTCACCTCCTCCCCAGCCATCACTGACCACCCTGGTTCATGTCCAGTCCCACAACTGACCTCCTGCTCCTCCACCACCTGAGACTCTCAGTGACCCACGTGTCTCATCTGACTTCCCACCAGAACAAGACTCCGCGAGGACAGGAAGCAGCTTGGCTTGGTCATGTGACACACCAGGTAAGGATGGGCTGAGCGGCTTCCCAAGGACAGGAGGGGCCCTGTGGCTGTCAGCCGGCTCCCTTGAAGTGGGTCACAGATAGCACCTGTCCCCATTCGGCAGCTCCCTGAGCCCGCAAAGAGCAGCGTGGGAAGCAGATGGCCGGATGCTCACCAAGGCGGCTCTCCCTGCCATGCTGAGGAGGGGCCCAGGCTGGACTCGAAGCAGCAGGAGAGTGGACACCTCTATGCTCCACCAAGCCCAGCTGGCCTGCTGGACGGTGCTACACCTGTACGCAGGACTGCGGCGAGGGAATGAGCTGAGAGCAGGTGGCTCCGGCCTTCCTGGCTACGAAGCCAGAGGCCCAGCATAGGCACAGCACGGCCTCCGGCTGAGGCTCTAACTCACGGAAGATGACGTCCTCTGCCTACGGCTACACCGGGACATCGGCCCTCACTGACTGAATGGGACCCGAAACTCTGCACTTGGTGTGTCAAGGATCCCACCCAGAAAGGCCAACACCCCCTCCCAGGTGCCCCAAGAGCCCCCTGAATCCTTCCTGAGGACCTACCAGCTCCACCAGGAAAGCAGGCACCAGGCCCCCTGCCTTGTGGAAGGCCCAGGGGAAGCTGAGCAGGCCAGCCCCCAGCGTCGACTTCAGCAGAATGAAGACAGCACCCAAGGAGGACAAAGTTGGGGCGGCGGCAGCAGGAAGGGGCTTTTCTCCCAGGCCTCTGCTTCTTCCTGTCTGTTCCTCCATGGCTGGGGCCACAGAGGGCTGCAGAGAAAGGCGGTGACCACACTCCCCACCTCACCGTCTGCCCAGCTCAGTCTCGCTCCTAAGTCCGGGAGGTTCCCCTCCCCAAGTTACAAGAACCGAAGGCCCCCTCTGCCCTGTGCCACTTTCCAAAGTCCAAGCTCGGCACTTGTCTGCCCCGACTTCCAGCCTTCACGCTGCTAACTTTCTACCATATTCATCCTCACTCCAGTCCTCCCTTTCGACACAGACGCCTTTCTTCTTCCCTCATCTTCTAAAACTCCAACCTCCTCCTCCCGCCGGTCCTTGACGCCCCCATCCCTGCCACGTCTAGAGCCCTAGCCCTCACCCTTACCACCAAATCCCACCATTCAGGGTCGGACGGTCTTGGCCTTAGGGTCCCTCCAGGTATCCCAGCTGCATCGCTTGGGTCAGGGTGGCAGGGGTGGACCAAGGAAGATCCTAGTGCTGCCAGTGATGGGGCTGAGTCATTTGTTCATTTAGGGGTCCTAGAGGACATGTGTTGGGGTAGGGATAAGAGGTCAGGGCCACTTGTCCCAAGAGCTTGCAGCTTCTGAGCTGCTGACCTGTTCAGGGCATCTTAAGACAGGGCCTCCTGACAGGCCCCTCCCCGGGGAGGGGCTTTCTCAGCAGCCCTGGAAGGGACAGGGAGCTCAGCGGGGAGTGCAGGACCCTTGCGAGGCCCTAGCTTGGGGGGGGGTGCAGAAAGCACCCACGGAGCTGAGTGTCACAGGCTTGGACAGCAGTCTCCTTTCAGGGGTGGGGCTCCTCGGGTTCACGGGGGCCACATTCACCTGCCTGCAGTAACAGGCAGGTTCCTCCCACTGTGGGCGTGGCCCCGGGAGGCCATGGCTGCTGGCCTGGAGCCACACTTTGACTGCAATGACAGACCTTTGAGGGACCCTGACCATGGCTCTACTTGGGAAGATGCAGGTGATATCAAACCTTGAATTTGCACCCAATTGTCCCTGGAAATGGGGGCCCTGCAGCTGGCATCAGAATACCCTGGGGGCATTGTTCAAACAGACCGCAGGGCCCATCTCCAGTGTTCCTCCCTGGTGGGGCCAGCATGTGGCCTGGGAATCTGCATTTCGAGCAAGTTCCCCCGCACTGCTAATGCTGAGGGTGCCAGGACGCCGCTGAGAGCCCAGAGCCCCAGCCCCGCCTGGCCCAGTGGCCAAAGGGTGTTCTCACTGACCAGCCAGACTTTCGCACCCTGGCTCAGGTACCTCCCCAGACCCTGCACAGCAGGTGCTGGAGAAACACCTGGCCAGCCGGGGCCACCTTCTCCGCCGGCCCTGCAGCCCAGGAGCTCCAGGCTGGACATCTTGGACATATTTGTGCACCCCACAAGCTGGGCTTCACACAAATATTCACCCCGAGTCCTGAGAGGGCAGTGCTGGCATGGAGCAGGCAGCGCACATCTCCAGTGGTCAGGGACGGGACTGGGCCTCAAACCTGAGTGTGTCTCACCTCCAGCCCTAACTGCCTCTGCCATGGCTCTGTCAAGAGTGGGATGAATGAATGATGAATGAATGCACAGACTCCAGAGGAGGGAAAGTCACTTAGCTTTTCCTCTGTATTAGGGTCCCTGACAGTGCTACAACAAAATGCCACAAACTTGGTGGCTTAAAACAAATGGAATTTAGCCCAGCATGGTGACACATGCCTGGGATCCCAGCGCTCTGGAAGGCTGAGGCAGGAGGGTCACAAGTAAGAGCCCAGCATGGACAGTTTAGTGACTTATTAGACCCTGTCTCAAAACTAAATAAAATGAGATTGGGGATATAAGCCATTCACAAAGCCCTGGGTTCAATTCCCAGTGCTGAAGAAATAAGAAACAAAACAGAAAAATCAGCCAACCGTTTATTCTCTTGGTTTTGGAGGCCAGAATTCTAAGGTCAAGTGGTGGGCAGGGCTGAGCTCCCCCTGGAGGTGCTGGGGGACTGTCCTGCCTCTTCTAGCTCCTGGTGGCTGCTGTGCTCCTTGGCTATGGCCACATCACCCCATCCCTGCCCCCACCTTGGCATGTAGACACTGCCAAGGCTCCCAGGAGGCCCCCTGTGGTGGCTTGAATCCGATGGGAGAGGGACGGTCACGCAGATACCACCAGGGCTCAGAGCTGCTTGGCAGTGAGACAGACAGACGCACCAGGCCTTGGGAAGATGGCGCTGGGCAGAGCAGAGACGGTGGGGAGCTGGGGTTCGGGCAGGGGCCTAACACGATGTTCACACAGTCCGGGGCATCAGGCAGCTAAGCCGCTCACTCTCCCCCCATTCGGGGCCTCAGCGGCTGCGGCTTTGTTCTCCTTAATCTGGCTCAGGGGCTCGGCACGTCCCTGTCCCTGTCCCTGCCAGGTCCCTCATTAGCTGCCCATTAATGTGCATGACTTAGAAATTGGCCACTGGGCTGTGAAATTCCAGGCAGTGGGGAAAACCTCTTGATTCTGAGGGGCTTTGATATCCGCCCTCTGCAGCCGGCCTCACAGGGCTCAGTGACCTTTCCCCAAGCTGTGGAGGGCACCCTGCTGGGCCCCATCCGTGGCCCTGGCCGCCCCACTCAGGTCTGGCGCCAGCTCTGGTGTGGAGGGCTGGGGGGGAGTGCAAAGGAGCCTTGGGGACTGCACGGGTGGGGCACACAGCACCCACTCAGGAGCACCCCACGCAACATGGCCACCTCCCTTCTGCATCAAGGGCTCCTGGGAACCCCTCTTTCCTGGTGACAGGGCATACCAGGGGACGGCCAGGGACTCCCAGGGCAGCGTAATCTGGGCAGTGCTTCACGCCCTTAGGAGGGGCTGGGCCAGAAGCTGGTCAGGACTCCGCTGCCAGCTGCCTAGGTGAAGGACAGCCCGGTCACTCGCTGGCTGCTTCTGTATCACCTGCGAAGCTGGGGGACGATGATGCCTCCTGTCTGGGGCTGTTGGGAGCAGCTGGCAGGAAGGCATGGACGATGTGTGCCAGTTGTTGGTGTTGAAGCAGGAGCACGTGTCTTTTAGCCTCTACCCAGTTGGAACCTTCTAGAACATTTGAGGATCCCTCCCAAGTGCCAGGCCAGCCCCTCCCTGGCATCCCAGAGTAACTGAAGGCAGTTCCCGTCATGCTCCCTGGAGAAGCCCAGCAGCCTGCGGGCTCTCAGAGCTGCATTCTGAGCTGGCAGGGCCTCTGGCAGGCCCTCTGCCTCTCAGCCCACGGCCACTCTCACTCTGTAACTGTCAGTCCTGGGCGGCCCACGGGGTAGCTTGCCAGATGCTGGTGCAGTGCCTGCAAGACCCCGGAAGGGCAGAGCGAGGCTTCCATGTCCTCCCAGGCTGGGGCCCTGGACTCTGAAGCGTGGGCAGCAGCACCAGCAGCAGCTCTCCCGGGCCCCGAAGTCCTCCCGTGGAAATGCATGCCGCCTTAGGGATCGGGAAACCCAGTGTGTCCGCTGATGAGGCCCAAGGTGTCCTCGGGCCTCACCTGTAGAGCCTGCAAGAACGTTTAACTAACATACAGTTTTTCCCACCTCGAGGTCTCCGAGCTCCCCAGGTGGGTCCAATGTCATCAGAGTGTCCTTGGAACAGGCACAAGAAGGCTCAGATGTCAGAAGGCCCCCTAACGACAGCAGGGGTGGGGGTTGGGTGGGACAGAAGACAGGAAGGGGCCGCCGGGGCTGGGAAGGGGCGGTTCTGCACAGCCTCCCAAGGACCAGTGCCAGGGCCCGCACCGGTGAGGTCACCTTCAGGCTCCCAACCTCCAGAAATGGGGACAAAGCGAGTGGCTTAAAGCCATCAGATCTGTGGCCACTTACTTCAGCAGGAACCAGAAGGGAACGTGCTGGCTCATGCTCCAGTCCTACCTGGAGGGACCCTGAGTCACGGGCTCCCAGCCCCCACGGTGCCCCTGTCCCCTCCGTGTGACACAGCCAGGTCAGGAGTCCCAGCACGAAGGGGCAGGCAAGCCCAGGAGCCTTCTTACAGCCCTTTGGTTCCTGTCCCTCCTGCCTGCAGAGGGCGGACTGAGCACAGACTGAGCCAGAGGGTCTGCGTCCCCAACCCCTGGGGCCCTCGCTCAGGCTGGGGTTCTGAGGGCCCAGAGAGCCTCCCATGTCCATACCAGGGGTTCCCAGGGGAGAGGAAGAAAGTGACCGAATTAGCATAAAACTCATTGTTTTAACCACTGTCAAGTACACACCGCAGGGCTTTAATTACACTTACAATGGTGTGCAATGCCACCTCTCTAATTCCAGAGCACTTTCCTCACCCCAGAAGAAAGCTCCTACCCCATCCCACAGCCGCTAACCTGCTTCGGGTGGGTACTTGGGTGTCTCCTCCGGAGGCGTCGTGGAAACGAGATCACACAAGGCATGTGGACGGCTCCTCTCAGCGTCGTCGTGTCTGAGGTCACTCTGCCGTGGCACGGATCAGGGCTGCACTCCCCCTTCCCTCCGGGGACCGCGGTGGCCACAGACGCCTGGAGGTTTCTGATTGTTCCGTGTTTTTGATTTGTTGGGAACATGCCCCAGAGAGCAGCCCCTGGGCTGGGCAGTGACTCTACCCCGGAGGAGCTCTGAAACACATTTCCAGGTCCTTCCAGATGTGTGGGTGACCTGTGGGTTGGGGGGCAGCCCCTGACACCTCCTGCAATGCCTCTGTATCACCAGCTAATGAAACCAGCCTCCTCTAAGATCTACTTGGATGAGCATTTTAAAACATCAAGACTTGTGGTAGTTCTCTGGACATGTCCCTCTGGCGCCTTTCATGGACTGCAGAGGAAGAGAACAAGAAGTCACCACGAAGTAATCCCTCCCAGCCAATCAGAGCCATGCATGGGCCACTGCGGGAGAGCCAGATGCCAGCCCCTTCTGGAGTGTGGGCTGGGAAAAAAGAAGAGCCACCCCCTGCCCCCCACTGTAAGTGACCAGCTGATCTGGAGAAACACAGGCTGCAATGACAGCTATTGAGGTAAAATAGTTTAATGCTTGTAGTGTTTAGTGTTTCACTGACTTTGCAGGTCTAAAGCCAGTGGTCTGATCACCTATTCAGAGGATAATACGCAATGTAGCATAGATGGGGATCTCTTTCTGAAGGCGGTGGCCATTGTTAATTCCCTACATCTTGTTTTTTGAGGTCCTGTATCATTTTCATGTTTTGTTGGGTTGGGTTTTATTGTTTTGTCTTGTTTGATTTTATTATATCCAATGGCATGGGCAGCTATTTCAAAGATAACAAGATCTATTATGGTAGCCATTTTGGATTTACTATTCTCTATTCTGTTCTGTTCAGCTTGGTTTTTATTATGTCTGAAGGTATCTGCAGTTATTCTGAAAATAAGAAGGGGCATTATGGTAGCCATTGTTGACTTCCTATTGTTTTGAAGTCCTGTGTCACTGGTTTGTGTTGACTGACTCTGTTCTATTTTGGTTTTATTCTCTTAAAAATTAAAAAAAAAAAAAATTTTTAAAAAGCCTGCCTAAGCCGGGCATGGTGGCTCACGCCTGTAATCCCAGCACTTGGGAGGCTGAGGCAGGAGGATCGTTGCGAGTTTGAGACCAGTCTGGGCTACAAAGTGAGCTCAAGGCCAGGCTGAACTGCATAGCGAGACCCTGTCTCAAAACCAAACCAAACACTTGCCTAGTGTACATATGAGCAGGCAGCCTGCCCTCCAAGAAGCCGGACTCTTCATTCTCTGATCCAGGTCAGTGGCCCTCTGCTTAGTGAGCTTCCTCTGCCCGCCGAGGGTTAGTAGAAGTTGTCTGGCATGAAACCTCTTGGGGCTCATGCCAGACCGGCTCAGGGTACCTTGGGGCTGCAGCCTAGAGCACCGGAGGGCTCCGTACGCCTCAGCCTACACCCAGAAGCAGGTGCCTGGCAGGTGTCAGAGAGGTCACTGCCCGGCAGGCTTCTGTAGGTCGGTCCTATGGGCAGTGCCAAGTGACAGCACAGGGGATGCCCTTGTGCACAAATTCAGCATGGGCAAGTGTGTGTGCAGAGGAAGGTCTGGAAGTGACTGTCCCCTACCCAGGACAGTGCACCCTGCTGAGTCACCACGGGTGTCTCATTCCATGTAGCACCGCCTGGGGACGCCCAGGCGGATCTGAGGCTGAGGCTGGATGGTGACTTTTGTGGTTTCCAGACGCAGCTGTTCACTGAGACAGACAGTGGGCATCCACAACAGGGGCAAGAGGATCCCTTGCAAAGCAGGAGCCACAGGGGGACCCAGGCGCCTGGACGTGCTGCAGCGAGGAGACGCGGCCCACTCTCATGGTCAGCAGCCCGCTCCTCACTGCCGGGACCTGCCGGGCACTGTTTGCGAGGGGTGCGTTGGTGACTCAACTGTCACAGTGCTGCAGAGCCGACAGTGCGTGGCCTCCAGGGACTGCAGGGAGACAAACTGCCCCTCATTTGGACAGCTGAAGCCACATTCAGATCCATGGCCATCTGCTGACAATGAGCACTGTACCCTGTGCTCAATGCTGGTCCCTTAGGGCTGTGACAACAGGGAGTGAGAGTTTTATGGGCTCTTAGGAATGCACAAAGTACTGCGGAAAACAGCAGCCATTCGTGCAGCCAGCGCTGTGAGGAGGACCCGTGGGACCTGCCAACAACGCGGAGCCGTGACGAGGAGGTGGCCCAGGTGGCTCCTCCCAACTTCCTCCTGCTCATGACTCATCCTCCCCGTCACAGCCCTGGGCCTCTACCCTCCCTGCACGTGCAGGGGCACCCGGCCAGCGGGCACACAGAACACAGCTGTCAGGCAGGGACGAGACAGGAACAGGCCGCTTCAGATGAGGCGATGGTTCTCAGACATGACCCAGACCACCACAGAAACAAGCCAGACAGCAAAATGCCCCTCAGCAAAATCCGAAGGAGTCCATCAGGGAAGTGAAAAGACACCCTAGAGAATGAGAGAAAATACGAGTTTGCTAAAGGATTTGATCTGAAGTATAGGACACAAAGAATTCCTACAACCTCATAAAGATGTGAATAATCCAATTAAAAAAGGGCGACACCTCTCTGAAAAAGATACACAGACAGTTCAACAAGGGCCTAATGTGTTCCAGGAATTTTTCAAAGCTGAGGGTGTTACAACTCAAAAAACATTACTAACACACACACAAAAAGATGCCTGTAATCCCAGCACTCAAGAGGCTGAGGCAGGAGGATCACCATGAGTTCGAGGCCTGCCTCCACTACACAGTGAGTTCAAGGCCAGCCTGCACCTACACAGCAAGACCCTGTATCAAAAAACAAACAAACAAACAAACAAACAAAAAAATCACAAAACAAAGATGTTTCGTATCATCTTTGCATATTAGTCTTTTGGAAAATGCTAATCAAACCACAATAAGTAGCCACTTCAACCTGGTGGGTGGCTTTAACCAGAAAAAGAGAAAATAACAAGAGCTGGTAAAGATGTGGAGAAACCGGACCTGTCTCTTACTTGAAGGATCCCAGTTCCGGCTAGCATGTGAAAGGGAGCAGCAGCTGTGGAGCAAAGCTCAGCAGTTCCTCAGAAAGGTAACTCGGGATCACACATCACTTGTACTTCCCAAGGGCCCAGGAAAGGACCAGCCACCCACCAGCCAGTGGCAGACACACGAACGTGCTCCACCCAAGCCATGGAACCACGTTCAGCATGAAGAGGGAGGAGTTCCCACACGCGCCCTGAGGATGCAGTGCAGAGAGAAAAGCGGCAGCTGCAGCGGCCCCCGTAGGTCACGCACCCGGGATACTGCCAGGAGGTGGTGGCAGAGATGGGGCAGGGACACAGGGGTGTCCTGGGGAGTCCTGAAAATGCTCTGGAATGAGGTGGTTGAGTGGGGATGGGTGTGCACCGCAGTGAATACACTGATGCCCACTGGACTGTACACCTGTGAACGGAAATGCTTGCATCTCAATAAAGAAACACGTCAGCAGGCTGATTCAGACCTCATCCATGCTGGCTCCGAACAGCAGGCCAGCCAGAGAGCCGTGACACACACCTGCAGCCTCATACAGGTAATGCATATTTATTGAAAATTTTCTTCACCGACAATGGTGAACCAAGACCCCAAATTACAAAACATGGTGGCAGTTGATATAAAAATAAAGCGAAGGCCTATGCTTCACAGATTTGTGCAAGTTTCTTCAGATCTCAGTCTGCCCTCTCGTCACAAAGGAGACTACGGATCTGTGATTCTTCATGGTGGAATAGTACAAAACTGCATTCCATTGACAAAAAAAATAGCTTTGCTTCCAAATAGCACAAGTCTTTAAAGTGACTTTTCCCAACAATAAATATAGAAAATAGCCTTTAACAAGCACATCTTAACTTGGTCAAGGTTGTTTCATTTGTGTAAAGAGTTCACCCTTTGCTGGGCAGAGGCCCCACAGCCTGCTGAGCTCTCCGCGCCTTTGCTGCGCCAGCTGCCGCTGCTCCAGGCTGAGCCCAAGTCCCTCTCGCTGGGTCCCCGGCCACGTCATAGTTCGAGATGCACGGCAGGCCTGGGCACATCACAGGGAGAGGCCCGTGCAGAACGGATACTGGAGCCACAGCTGAAGACGGGTCCTCCGGGAAAACCCTCAAAGCTCTGCTTGTCTGCCAGCGTCATCCTCGAAGGCCTCTGTGGGGGTCACACGGACGGAGTCTTGGGTGGGTGACCCTGCTGCATGAGCTGTGGACGCTTCACCCGGGGTTTTCTCCGCTTTGGCCTGCTCTTGGCCTTGTTGATTTGTACCACGAAGAAGGCCAGGACAACCATGGCTCCCAGGAAGGCGAAGACAGGGATGGTCTGGCCCACCTCCTGGTTGTAGCGGCCAGGCATGATCCCTATGAGAGGACAGGGAAGCGTCAATAGTGTTAGTACCACCACTGTGATCTGAGTCAGAAGCTAAAGGCTGGCTGCTTTCACCGCTTGAGCTTGCAGTGTAAACGTCACTTTAAACCTCAGTTTCAGTGACCAGGCCAGTAACAAGGGTGGGTGAGAGAAGCCTGCTGTGTCCTCACTGGGAGGTGGGTGCAGGGCACGTGTGGACACAGGCCCCACTCCTGTCACAGACAGCCTGCAGTGGCGGGGCCTACAGAGGTGTTTTGTTTTCCTAAACCAAAAGGAGGCCAAGTGTCAACCTCGGCAAGCAGAGGGGCTGCAGCTGCAGTTCCAGCTAGCTGAGGGGCAGAAGAATGAGGCAGTGAGGACCATGCCATATTCCCCTGGTGGAGAGCCTTCCATGGATGTGGTGTGTGGCTGAAAAGCCAAGTGGCCACCAGAAGACCCTTGGTTGGAGTGCAGGGCCTGGAACTGGGCCACACCACAGGTTTTTGAGCTCACTACTCAGTGCTGCCGTGATGTACATGCAAGGCTACAAGAGTTCCAGGGTTGGAGACGGTGACCCTTCCTGCCACCACTGAAAGCCAGAGCAACCCACTGGGGAGCTGTGAGCTCCTGAGGATACTGCAGGGGTATCAGCGCAGAGTGCTGGCCACACTTGCTAGAGTCACCAGGCACCAATCATCTCAGCTACAGAAGAAGCTGGCTCAGGTAGCCAATTCAGGCCAAAAGCAATCTCTACAGAGGAGACAGGATATGTCACCCCAGGGCCACAGGCCAGCTTTGTCAAGGGCCATGCCAGGCAGTTAGGGCAGGGGACCAGAGACCTTGGGAACCAGCAAGGCCATTCCAAAACCATGAGAGGACAAGCACCCCCTACAGTTCACAGTATGTGATTACTAAGTTTTCAGAGTGTGTAAGTTACTACAGAAAATTTTAAATGTATCACCTGGCTAATATAAATAAATTGAAATCTGAAGTCTATGTGGAACTCTCCTAGAGAAACAGGTCTTCATCTCAGCCTGCTCTTGGCCTTGCTGATTTATACTATACAGAAGGCCAGAACCAGCACAGTTCTGACAGGAAGGGGACAAACAGAACAGTTTAGCACAATGACAAAGCTCCTGCGCCTCACCTCCAGGAATGTCCCAGGCACTACTTTCTCCAGGAGACAAGGGTCTCACTTGAGGGCGATTCGATCGAAAGTTGGGTAACACCACTTTGTCCAGGTCGATGGAGAGCAACTTTTGATGTTTCCAAAGATTACTTCAGAGAAATGAGATTAAAACAAAATAAGAGATAAGTGACCATACCAACTAAGGAGCTGAGCAATGCCTAAGACACAGTGAGTGACCTAGAGGGCGCCCTGAAGTTGAGGCACCTCCATATCTACTGACCTCACCACTAAGTGCCATGATTAGCGCCAAGGGGCTGCTCCCAGAGCCAATGCAGAGAGGTCAGCACTGAGTCCATGCCCCCAGAAGGGACCGTCCCACTGGGTTTATAACATCGCCAGCCATGGCTCACTGCTGCTAATGTCACCAAGCAACCTGAGAGGGCAAAAGGGTGCCGTGCCGTGGGGTGCACAGAGGAGCTGAGTCCCAGTGAGCAACACGGGCTGGGATGGCAGGGGGTGGGGGTGGGGGTAGGGACCACGTCCTCTCCCAGAGGAGCTAGAGCAGTCCCAGCTGCTTTCTGATAAGCACAGAGAAGCAGCCAAGGGGACTCCATGGCCACCATACACAGGAGCAGCTGGGTGCTGAGTCGTCCTATGGAAGTCACCATCTGGATGAGAACAGGGTACACCCATCCACATAACAGAGGAGGACAGGGTGTGAGCGAATGTGTAGGATCTCGCGCCTGCCCTGTTTGTGGAACCTATGCACTCAGTGGGCCCAAAGTGTGGTATTAACTTTTAGATCGGTGGCACCTGTGTGGGCCAACATGCGGAGAACTGCAGAGCCCAGCAGCTGCCCTGATGGCGGCAGGCAGCTTGGGAAGATACCGAGGTTAGAGCGAAGGCTGCAAATGGAAATCCAAGGAAACATCTGCAATGAGGGCGGCCCTGTCTGTGCCGTCTATTCCCTGGGACACTACTGGCCATGCCCCGCCTTGGTCAGGGGAGGCAGATGCCAGTCCTACAGCAGCAACCCAGCAGAGCCAGGCCTAGCTGCATTGCAGAGAGGCTCCTGGCAGGGAGGAGCAGCTGCCAAGGTTCTGGCTGACAGCGCCTTGACAAATGCCATTAGACACTGAGAGCAGATTCGCTTCACAAGCCCTGGCTTCACAACTTGGGGTAACAGGTCAGAAACTTAACTGACAAAGTTGGGGGATGCAATCCAATGGCAGGTAGGCTTTGACCCCGAAGCTGTGTGTTGGCTACAACGTCCTCCTAGCAGTGTTGTCCTTGCAATTATTTGTTGACAGCACTTCCTAGAGGAGCAGTCGTGCTAAAGGCACCCTTGTGCTACCACTGGAGAATTTTTTTTTTGTCCTGGGGATCGAACTCACAACCTAGCGCTTGGCAGGCAGGCGCCAAGTCACTGAGCTAAATCCCCGGCCCGTACCACTTGAGAATTTTATAGCACACAAAGGAAAGACAAGAGGGTCCATCCAAGCAGGGGGTCCTTCTAAGATGACACACCTGCAGACAGTGACTCTGAATAAGGACACCTGACATTCTGTGAAAACCCAGAGAATCTGTAATTTTAAAAGATGCAATTTTTCCCTCAGCATGGCCCATAGCTGCCTGTAGCTATCTAGAGCTGGTCTCAGAATGCCTCTATCTAGGTCTCCGAGGACTGAGAGTAATTTTCAACAAGATGTGAAATGTGACATAAATGTGAAACATGGCAGTGTATTAAGGAGAGGGAATTACTGAAAATAACAGTCAAAATCAAATTTCTGGAGCAGTGCATTATGTACACCCTTGATGGGCTCAGCTTTTGATGGGTTATCGGACGCAGACAGATGGGTTGCAAAGGATGTTGTTATCTGTCTCTCGGTCTTGGACAACACTGTGGAGCATAATTTGTTCTCTGGAACTTTAGCTAACACTGATTGTCCTTTGGGTAGGAAATGCTAACCATGTCTGGAATTTAAAGTCTGATCTGCATGCTAGCATAATAGTAGGTTACAAATAAATAGGATACAAAAATGGAAATGAATCCAAAGTTTTAAATGATGGGATTTTAACTGGAAGGGAAAAGAATGCAGTAATTAAAGGTTCACAAAGAAAACTGCTTCTGAGAAGACAACGTGAAGTCCACAACTTTCACAATATTAAGTATGGGCATATGGTCACCAAGCAGTGCAGCTGGCCATTTCTGCCTGGGGGAACAGTAAAGCCAAGAGTATTCAATGCCTCCTGGCTATGCCAGGCCTGTCCATCACTGACCCAAGCACACTAGCAGCCTCAAGGGCCAGGAAAGAAGGCAGGCAGGCGACCTCTGCAGAGGGTACCAGTGGCTAGGTGTGTGTGCGCGGTGGGACACCACACACCAAAGGCCAGATGAGCCAGCAGGTCCGGGGACACCTGGTCCCTGCTTTACCATGTCAGGAGAAGCCCCCATTCACCTCACACTGCCTTGCTTAGAGAAAGGTGAATTCAGACAACTGACTTGGCTTGGCTGAAGAGAGCAGCAGCAGCAGTAACTCAAGTTTTGGCAACTGAAGGAAAGTGATACAAATCAAGAGGCTTAGACACCAAGAGAGAGAAGGGTGACACATCTGGCACTGTGTGTGGATATGCAACAGCTGAAGGACTGGATCAGGCCCCCCCCCCACCCGAGACTGAAGCACTTCACCAGCCACACAACCAGACAGGAAGCAAATGGTATGTTCTTCCTGGCCGGGCTGCTGCAGCAGAATCCACACCTACCCAAGGCTGCCTCTGCCCTAGGGTGGCAAAGGGACCTGTATCTTAGAACCAACAACCTGGATCAGGGTATAACTGCACACAGCACCCCTCAGCTGTCAAGTACAAGTCAGCTGCTGCCCAGTGGCAGCTCAGCTGGACCATGGTTTTCAAATATGGGCCAATGCTCCAAGCACTCACTCCTTATGCAGGATGCCACCAAAGAGCAGATTTCTAAGGTCACGATGAGGATTCACTCATTTACATAACCACCAAAAAATGAAAGCCAGAAGATCTGATTATTCAATAATAATGCCAGTAAAATTCCACTGCCTCCTATTAAAAAGGAGGATGAGTCATATGCCCTGTGGAAGGACAGGAAGTGCAGGCAGACACTGACCTGGGCGCCGTCTCATTCAAAGGCCGGGGCTTGGCCCAAGAAAGGTGCGGACAGGCCGGCAGAGGCCGAGGCTTTGGATCTCCCAAATGGGCCTCGAGAACCTTGGAGTACCGATGAAGGTGGTTTCCTGCGGGTAGCAGCAGTGTCAACAAGAAAGGAAACTGTCACCATGATGAACACATAGGGAGGACACACGGCTTCACGCGCCTGTCTGTGCTTCCTGCAGAAAGCCCTCTGTGCCTTGCCAGCTGTGCCCACCAGCTTTGGGCCACGCTCACCCCACTGCCCAGAGAGCACGTGTCTCCTCTGCTGTGCCAGGGGTGCAGAAGACCCAGCACTGTTCCTTTTAGCCTGGTCAGCTGTGTGGGCGGCACTGGGCAGCCAACCTCTGCTGACCATCACCACACAAGGCTGCCTTCCAGCAACCTAAAGACGTGGTCACTGAAAGACTCTTTCCCTTCTAAGATGTTAGTTCTCTGCATCTCCGAAGTTACTCAGACCCACTCCACCCTGTACTGTGACCACTGGCTGCGGTGGCTACTGAGCAACTAACACAAGCTCAGTGTCCCAGTCCAGATGGTATTTTTGATGTACTGTGCTAAAGTACATTATTAAAACGTGCTTCATCTTTCTATTTTTTTAAGGCTTGGAAATCTTAAAACATTTGGTGGAAGGTTTTTCATTTCTAGGGAGGACTGGAATGCTAGGGGGGAGGCAAGCGATCCATCCTGTCAGGCAGAGTGGGAGAGACCCCAGAGCACCCACCCTGCTCATGACCTGGGTGGCTCTGTAGCTCCCTTCAGCTCCTGTTCATCTGGTAAGCTGATGTGGTAACATCTGCTTCCCAGGACTAGTGGAAAGTGCTGCTGAGCTAATCCCTGTGAAGCACCCCAGCCAGGGCTGTGCACCGGGCCATCTTGGCAGTTGATCCTAAAGACCCTTGGGGCAGGAGTCTTGCCTGGGACGGTGGCAGTGCATGCAGATGAGGGCTGGCAGCATGGTCTCTCAGTGGCCACCCACCCTGGGAGCAGGAGGCCGGAGCCCTGCCTGCTCAGCACCAGTAGCCATAAAGACATGCTATCGGTGACACTCACCAACCTGCTTCCTGAAGCAGCACAGAGCCACTGGAGGAGAACACTCACCTTCCATCCTCTCAGGAGGGGCCGAGCCCACTCCACTGGGAGGGCGCTGCCGGTTCCCCGAATGGCTGAGGCTGGGCGGGGTGACCCCGTATGACGTGTACTGAAGGAGTGCATCCAGAAGCCAAAAGCAGTCTGTAGGGTGAAGGCATGCCCTTTAGGATGCAGTTTTAGAAAAAGGAATCTCTACAGCAAAACAGAAAAAGCTAACTCCCTAAAAGACTGGGAAACAAGGATCTAGGAGACTCACAAGTGAGGTCAAACTGACTGTGGCTCACTCCAGGTCCCCATCCTTGTGAGAGCCCACTCTCCACAGCAGGCATTGCAGCCCATCCGGGTCAGAGTGCACCAGCACTGGCCAACAGTGCCCAGGACTCCAGGAAGGATCTTGCCACTGTCACTGGGCTGGGCCAACTGCTCTGGGCTCCTCCATACCAGGACAGGCTGGAGCTCAGCGCTGGTGAGACCATGTGACACCTACTGAGGCGTGGGGTGCAAGGATGCTGAGGAAAAGGGGAAGGAACATGGCACAGCAGCACCTCAGCTTCCGCCATGGTCCCAGCGGTGCTCCTGGGGGCAGGAAGTGGATTCACACCATCAGGACAAACACACGCCACAGGGACACAGTCTCCAGGTCGACAAGAGGCAGGATCATGAATCTGGACTGGCCTTCAAGTCAGTGGTCCCTGCCACTGTGCTTGATTCTCTTCTGGGGATACTCAGTGCTGAGGCTCCAGACTGTCCAGAGTCCCCACCGAGAACCCCGGACAGCCCCTCGCAGTGGCCAGCTGGGAATGCGCCTCCACACTGCTCCCCTCAGCCTGCCCACCCAGCCATCAGTACCACCGGCGGCAACTCGAGCCTCGGGGAGGACCACGCTGCGAAGTGCCTTTCTCCCTCAGAAGAGCACTCTGGTCAAGTACACAGAGGCCCCGAAGATCCTAAAAGCTGCTGTTTCAAATTTAAAGACGAGGACAGTCTCTCAGGTATTTAAAGTTTTAATAAAGACTCTTACCGGATCTCGGATCTTAAAAGACAGTCTCTGTGGACATAAAACATTTATCTTTCCACTGTGACTTTAACACTCGTTTTTTATTTTAAAAAGACCAAGCATATTCTCAGGACTTACACAAATGCCTGGAGTTTAGTCGACTGCATCGTAAAGTCAGAGAGGCAGCACACTCAGCCCTCCCCGCCTGCCCAGGCCCGGGTCCAGCAGGAGCTGCTCACTGCCAAGAACACAGGCCCTTGCCTGCTAGCTCCCCACCCGCCCTGTCCAGGCTTCAGTCCTGGTACCGTCAACCATCTTACCAGGGAAACACACACAACACGTTCACCCATGTCCTCCCCTTCACAACAATTAGGAAATTAAATGGTCCTTGTCTAAGTCCCAAACTGCTGCGTTTGGGAGGTGCACTAGAAGAGGTTGAAGACATGGGGCAGAAGCGCTCCAGAACTCAGTGCCCTTTGCCTCCTCTGTCCCCTTCCCTGAATAAAGGCTCCTGACAGCCTGGTCCTGCAGGTCTTGGTGGACAGCTGGGTCAGAGCAGAACAGGGTACACATGTCCTGTCCCCCCCACCATCCCCGCATCCCTGAGATGCCAGCAACTTAGCAGGGTGAGGGGTCCAGCTCTCAATGTGGTGACACTGGCCCACTGGCTATGGGAAGACGGAGGAAGGCACTGCCGCTTGTGGACAGGCTTGCTTTGCTTGTTAAACGTTACTGAGATATCCCAAGCATCAAAGGCACCGGAACTTCCTAAGCTTTCTCCACGCACGGAAGTGGGCGTCTGTTCACTCAGCAGCAGTCTATCACTGCCTTTCCTGGCACAAAGGAAGAAGGGATCTGTGTGTTCTGGCCACTAAATCCCATTTGCTTTTCTCGTACCTTTCTGTCGGTGACTGTCATCTAAGCAATTGGAGTCTCCATACAGCACAATCCGGCCTCCACCCTCAGCTGGAATCTGGTAAAGGCCCAAAATGGGGACATTTTCAACAACCGCGGCCTCCTGCTTTAAAATCTCCAATCCTGAAACAACACAAGGCAGCAATGAGCCGCTGGGCTGAGGAACAATTTCTCATTCTCATATGACATTTACTTTCAGACCGTGTGACAGTGACAGTGGCATTCTTGTATCTACTTCAGCTCCTCATGCCACCACCAGAACAATGAGCTGCCAGAGGGCAGCAAGCCCGGAGACCACGTTTTAACCTCTGCTTGCTCTCAGCACTGGAAGTGACGCTGCCTGTGAGATCTAATCTAAAGGACCAGGGGAAAACAACATCAACAACAACAAAAGCAAAATCTAGTAACAGTATTCAGTCAAAACACTGCGAAGTTTTAGGGCAGAAAAGCATTATCTTAAGTACTGTTAACTCTGGTGTTAGCAGAACTCACTTTTGTGGGCACTGTTATACCCATCTCTTCATTTTCACCTTAAACAGCGGCACACATTATTTACAGTCCTAGAGGTTTCACTTCTTCCTTTTCATTGTAAAAAAACGACTCATGTCCTTTCTATTATGCTGAAAGGCCTATTTTTGGACCTCTATAGGACAGTCAGCCAGCAGTTCCTGCTAAACTGAGGTATCCAGGATTGTAACACAGATGGACACCAGAGATGCTGTGTTTTATTATTAAAATGGAGTACAAAAGTAATGGATTTGTAAAATGTATATCCACATACTATTTTCAATTTAGATTTTAAGTACTTTACATTAATTTCACAGATATGAACTTACAATGGCAGAACCTTCTTATTCTTTTCTTTGCCCTAACAGATGATGCTACCTAAAATGTTTAATGAATCAGGAAGTAAACGTACCTAAAATGTTTAATGAATCAGGAAGTAAAAAATACACAAATGCTACAGAATGGCAGCTGTCCACATAGAAGCCCAGAATTGCTACCCTCAAAGTACATGCTTCCCTTAGTGCTGGCAAATGCTGCTCAGCTTCTTCAGAAAGCAGTACTTTCTGGGTCTGTGGCATGGAAAATGTCTGTAGCTATGTAAGTGTAATACTGCTGCCCGTTGTATATCATTTTTCTAGGAAAAGAAAAAGCACAATATTCTTCAGTGGGAGGAAGACTAAGTAGGGAAGATGCACACTGGTGCTGTCTCAGGGCCTCACGGCTTGCTGTGGGTCTTATTTCTGACACTAAGTCTTTCTGATCCAGCACAACCTGGACTTTCAAAGTTCTACTTTGCACCCAAATGATTATTCATCTTACAACCAAGGGAACTGATTTTTACTTTCATACTACATCAGTGTGACATGATAAAATACACATCCTTGTATCTACTTCAGCTCCCCTCATGCCACCACTAGAAGAATGAGCTGCCAGAGGGTAGCAAGCTGGGAGACCACATTTTTAATCAACTGAGCACCATAAGTGACGCTGCCTGTGATAACTGCTTTTAGACAGAATCCACCAGACCTCAGGGAATTGTGCTAAGGGCTACAAGACAAGATCACCATGCGCTTGAAGTTAAAACAGAACCCTCGGAGCTACAGACCAGCTCAATGACTGAACTTGCTTGATGAAGGGGGGAAAAATCCTTCCAGGTAATACAAATAAAAGTTCTACTTTGTAACCGCAAATAGGTAAGCTGAGAAATGCTAAAGCTCCACATTTTCAATTAATAAAACCATCCCTTTCAATCACAGAAAACAGCAGTCTTTACAAATGACAAGTCAGAGGCTTGTCATTTGGAAACACACACTATCAACTCAGATGTTCCCACAGCACTGTCATTTGGGGCATCTACCAGGCTCACTGTGCCTGTCAGCGGGGAGAGGAGCCCCATGGTTCAGAATGCCAGTGCACAAGCACAGGCCCAGAAAGGATGTCCTGGGCTCCGTCCTGCATTACTGCCCTGCCCCAGCTTTCAAAGGCAGAGGAGGCCCATACTGCCCCTGCTCACCAGGTGTACTCTGCATATACAGTGCTGTCAGACACTGAAGACCTCCTGCAGCTTAAGCAAAACTGAATGGAACACATCTTGAGAATTTTAGAAGCCACACTATAGTCAATGCATTTCATCTTTACACAGCAAAGAACTTCAAAACAGTTGAAAATTTTCTGTAGTCATCTGACAGTCAGAAGCAAAACAGTTCATATGTAGAAACAAACACTTGTGCCTGGCTACTCCACCTCTCTTACAGTGGTCACTATACACACATTGTGCAGTGCTCAGTGTGAGTCTGTGTCGTCTGCCTTTGCTCCCTCTGAGCCCTGCTGAAGCCGTGCTAAGGCAGGCGCTGTGCAGCAATGCAGTGAGCATCACAGGGACCAGAACTGACTGGATGTCTACAGTGGTGGTGGGAGCCAGGCGTGGTGGTGCACACCTGAATTCTAGCACCTAGAAGAATGAGGCAGGAGAATCACTACAAGTTCGAGACCAGCCTGAGCCACAAACTGAGCCAAGGCCAGCCTGAACTGCATAGTGAGACCCTGTCTCAAAAACAAAAACAAAAACCAATAGAGTGATGATGGGATCAGGAGGTAGACGTGATGGCTATGCAGCTCTGTGCATATACTAAAACCCACTGAACTGGATACTTTAGAAGTGTGGACACTATAGAATGCAAATCCTCTGCGACAAAGCTATTATCTAAAGAAGCCATGAAAAGGAGAGGAATGAAGGAGGAAGGTGAGGAAGAGAAAGAGAAAAAGGAACTAAATAGCCTAGAAGCAGTGTCCTTTACCTTGGTCCTTAAAGGTCTGTGTTATCACTATGCCATCTTCTGGAAACTTAGCGATGCTGCACCCTGACGCGTAGTACACTGGAAAACAGTCGGTCAAAGTCACAGAGACAGGGAATGTTTCCATCACCAGCTACCCAACCTTCCCAACACACTCTACAGACATCATGTACTTTTAAACACTGTTTTTAATCTTAAGAGAGAAGCTGCTATTGCCTATCACACTTAAACTACAAAAAATTCAAGTAAAAAAACACTATTAGAATACGGATTCTGAACAGATTTTGTCAGAATATCAAAGACTCAAAACAACTTGTCAGGACTTGTAAAACCAGTAGTAACAGCAGTGTTTAAGTCATGGTTCTAGAAACTAGAACCGAAAATTTACCTGGGCCATGTACAGTTCATTCATAAACAGAATTTTGTAAATAACAAGAAACCTAGTGGTATTTGCCATTTGAAAATATACTGCTGAGAAACACGCTATAGATGGCACTGAAATTAGAAGGCTTATGTAAAATATTTTCATTTCAAAATCCAGGACAAAAGTTGAATGGCTGACACATGGTGTTACAGAAGCATTTCCGGGAACGCTGACAGCTCCAGCCAGCTTACGCAGGAATTCGGCATTTCCTCTCCGCCCTGGGAGCAGCAGCGCCCTCTGACACACACAGAGCCTTACTGTCGTGGTTTGCCAGGGCGAACTCCCCTTCATACAGGCCGTCGCTGAACCCCATGTTCCACACAGACAGCAGCTCGTTCAGAGCCGGGACATTGGCTCCTCCAGTATCCGGCATCCACCACTGCCTGTGAAGGTAGAAACAGAAGGCAGTAACTAAAACACTGTTACTTATGGAGACTGAGGCAGAAGGACTACCGGTTCAAGACCAGCCCAGGTAACTTAGTGACAGCTCATACCAAAATGGGGAATGTAGCTCAGTACGAAGACCCTAGTTTCAATCCCCTGTACTGCAAAAAAAACCCAAACCAAACTGAAAAAAACCCTGACGTATACTTCATCTTTCTATGACCAAGCTAAATGTCTCCTGCCGCAATCCAGTCCACCCACCCACATGAAAACGTCAACTGAAACCAGCCATCTGGGTTTCAGAAATACTGCAAGTGAACTGCTTCAGCCAATGTGCAGAATACATCATGGCTTCACTTTATCAACTAAAACTCTGCTTCACTGGAATGTACCACATGTAACTGCTTAGCCCAGACCTCACCAGAATCAGTGAAGCAAAAGAAATGAAAAAGAAGCTTATAAAATTCCAAAGAGAAAAATTCAAAGTATAAGGATGACACTAGGAGTCCTCAATCAATACTTAACTAGCCAGAAATTCTCTATAAATAATAATTTCCTTGGTGCATTTAAATTTGCATATATTCAGTAATAAAGAGATGGGAAGATGGAAAAGAACTAAACAAAAACTTCAAGTCCCGGTATCTAAGATAGATAGAGAAACACAATGGGCCTCTAAATTACCACTTCAGATCAACCAGCATCTTACTTTATGAGCAACTTTGTCCTGTATACACAAAGACCTTTTCCACTCATGCCGAGAAAGAACCAGCCTGGAGAGTCATGAAAGTATTTGCTAAGCAAAATTTAATTCCCCCAACTCATGCTTTTATCAAAATGCCAACTCCTACGCACCTTGTGTTTTCATCATAGAACTTCACTTTTCTCATAACGGAAGTGTTGTACCAGTCACTGAAGATGACCAGTGAAAGGCCGTTGTCCACGTCCCTCCTTAATTTAGCGATCTCCTCAGGGAAGTACTCCTCCTCACTGTCCACCATTAGCAAAGTTCCTGAGAGACAAAGTGCCAAGGTTGCAGAACTGTCACCTCTGAGCGACAGTGTGTCACTGTTTCAGAAACATTATCTTACTGGGATCCGTATCTCAGGTTACTGGCTTCTATAATTTCATTTGTGCCAACCCCACCACCACAGAAGAGAGTGAAAAATGAAGAATCAGAGCCCGATACACAGGGAACAGCTAAGTGTGGTTTCTGGTTTTCTTTTGTCCTCGATGTAAAATACAGTTCTAGATCTTTGAATTAAAGACTATAAATGTCCCCGTTCCCCAGCTGACACATCTGTATCTGCACTGTCACAACCCTTACCTGCAACTGGTGTGCAGGTCATTCAATTTGTTCCCACATTCGGTAGGAAGTGGGGAGCACCCCCAGGCTGCCCTTACTGGCTTATCACTGACCACTGTGATTCATTTTCAAACATTTCACACACATCTGACTCAGGCCAGAAGGAGGTGGAGCCAGCACACCACCTCTGCTCACCGTACTGCATGGCATCAAAGCACGTGAAGGGGGAGCCGAGGACCTCCACGAAGTAGCCCATGCTTCGCAAATGTTGGTACATGTCTCTGAAGTTCGTGTGGATGTGGTCACCGTTCCTGAAAAGCAAAAAGCCACGGACGGCACTAAAGCAACCTGTCTTCATGCCCAGCAGAGGCCTGCCTGGCATCCCTGAAGGAGTGTACTGTCGAGCCCAGTGGAGGACAACAGACACGAGCCTGGCTTCTGGGCCAAGAGCGCAACCCAGCAGGCCTGCCAGGACAGCAGCTGGCCAGAGCCATGTGAGGGCCGGGCAAGAAGCAGCCCAACCCAGGGGGTCTGGCCACATGAACAGGTCTGCAAAGGCACTCCCTGGAAAGAGAAGGCAATCACAGAGGTATCTGTGCTTTCATACGTAGGCTCCCTATTACTGAGAACTGTGGCTTGTTTGTTTTTGGTACCAGGAATCAAACTCAGGATTTCGCACTTGCCAGGCAGGCACTGTGCTACTGAGCTGTATCTCAGCCCCAACTGTGGCTTGTTTGCAAACATGAGTCGGAATGGAATTTAGGGAAACATGAACAACAGCATGAGACCCAGCATGAGACTAAAGAGAAGTGTGTGGCCTCAGCTGGGGACAGAGCAGAAGGCCACACGGGGAATGGCTGGGGACAGCCTGACAACGGGACTGATAGGATATGCTGGTCCACACGAGGAGAGGAGTCTGGGAGAGAGCAACAGCGGAGGACGTCGCAGTTCTCACTACACACTTAACTACGATGGCGATCACCTCACAAGAGGAGTCTGGGGGCGCTCAGAGCACAGCAAGGGCCCCAAAGGTGGCGGACAAGATGCTCAGCCCCAGATGGGAGGGCGGGTGCAGGGCACAGAGCCTGGCAGCGGCTCACCAGTCCAGGGGGTCGTTCTTCATCCTTAAGTTGTCCCTGGGGAAGTAGCCCGGGGGGTAGCGGAGGTTGTGGTACTGATCCCAGAGGACCCTCTTGCTCCGAGGCGGGGTAGGAATTATTTTCACCTTAACTGGGAGCTTCACCGTTGATGTCTGTTCTGCACCACTTTTTGACTTAAAGAAAAAAAACCCAGAAACTTAGAATGTTCCCCTTTCTCAGAAAAAAAACTCTCCAAGTTTTCAGGTTCAAAGAGGTCATTTCTCTTTACCAATTATTTAACCCACAAAATCTGAACATGAGAATTTGTGTACACGTGTGTATGACTGAATGTGACACAACTAGCCCCATCCAAACTCTTAACAAGTGCTACACAGGATGATCCTGCACTTCCTTTCCGAGAACCTGTTCCCACTGCCCCCACTCTGAGCTCAAAACTTGGCCAAGAAGCTCATCCCAAGAACCACCAGCCTGGTCTCATCTGCAGAACTGGCACTGAGCTCTGGCTCGAAGCCCCTGGGCCACTGCCCACACCCGCAAGGCGTACTCTGTCCCCTCTGTAAATGGAAACCTCAGCATTCAGCCAGCTCCTCCCTCCCTTCCTGGCAGGGGACAGGAAAAGGTGAAGAGAAACAAGCCACTTCTGGCACTGCTTACTTCTGTCTCCGCTGGGGAAGCCACCGTGATCATGACATGGCCCTGGGCAATGCCCTCCCAGGAAGCTGCCTTCTTGGTCACAGAAATGGAGATGGCCAGGTAGCCTGACCAAGGCCATAACACCGAGGAGTAAGAGAAGGCAACTTCAATATTGTCTCCGTTCTGTGGCAGATAGGGCTGCCAGTCAGGCTGCAGGAGAAAGACACCAGGCCAGGGTGAAGTGAAGGCACAGAGCAGGAACATTCAGAACTAGGCAAAGCTCAGGTCCTCCACCACCTACATCAGCTCTTGAGAAATTCTGTACTTCATTACATCGGGAAAGACAAAACATATCACAGATACTAAGTAACCTAGAAGTCACTATTTTAGTTCCCAATTTCAGAAGACTTCTCTTCCTATAAATAAAGAGGTATACATGCCAAGTTCTTTGATGAAAATTCTCATTAAAGAACATGTATGAGCCAGATATGGTAATACATGCCTAAAATCCCAGCACTTGGAAGGCAGAGGCAGGAGGATCGCCATGAGTTCAAAGCCACTCTGGCTACACAGTGAGTTCAAGGCCAGTCTGAATTACAGAGTGAGACCCATATCAAGAAGAAAAAAAAAAAAAAAAAAGAAACCTCTTGATCTGAGGTTAGATGTCAGTTAGCTATATACTGATATACTGTGAGGATTGCATTAACTGAAAGGCATCAAATGCCATGAACACCAATTTTCCTCCATCAAATCCTGCAGCTACTGAGGGGCTACTGCAGGCCAGATGGGCTTGGCTGGGGAGTGACTGCCCTTGCTGTCCTTCTGAGATCAGAGGAAAGCAAAAAACGAGGAGGAGGCCATCTGGCAGAAACACATACTCGCTCTTATAATTTGCCCTTATTTCAAATGAACCTAAATTACTCATTTCCCTCAAAAGCCACAGAGCAAGAACATACTCCCCGAATGAATCAGTATCTCTCTCTCTCTCTCTCTCTCTCTCTCACACACACACACACACACACACACACACACACATACACAATAAATCTGGGAAATAAAAATATTTGTAGAATACATCATCATACAGTGAAAAGGAAAGGGGTTTTTAATGAGTGCTCTCAAGGCCATTGGTGAGAAACTGAGAAAGATTCATCTTCACCCACCTCTTAATGCCACACAGCAAACTGACACAGATGACGAAATTCAGTGGAACAGGAAAATCAGTGGAAATTTTAAAGTGAGATTGTATTATCTCTGTAGGGATAAATTTCTATTCTTTTCAACAATAGAAAAAAAAATTACAAAAGAATTTCCAACTACATCGAAAAGTAAAATTTTACAGAAAGGTAAATAAAGAATAAAGAAACAATAACCTGGCAGGAACTCTTTTTATAAGATATACCAATGGCTATGACACTGTTTGTACTGATGAAGAAAATCTCAACCTTAGCATAAAAACGGGTCAGCAGCCAGGGAATAGCTCAGCAGCACAACGCCTGCCTGACTTTGATTCCCAGTGCAAAAACAAGGGCCAATAAAAAGAAAGGGTAACTCAGAGGAGCTCAGATGGAGAGGTCCATGTCACAAATAACTGAAAAAGGGCCATTTTATCCCTCTAAAATGGGAAGGCAGAAGACGCACCACCTAGATAAGCCAAATGCCCGCTCCAACAGTGGAGTAATACTCAGCCAACAAAATGGATGACGCACTGATCCACAGAAACCCCAAAACATTAGGCCCATGGAGAAGCCGGCACAACAAGACAAATGCTGTGAGTCCATCCCCACGAAGTGCGCTAGACAGACAGACCCAGACACAGAAAGCAGATGGGGCGGCAGGCCAGAGCGGGGAGGGGGAGGGACTGCTACAAGGAGGACGGGGATGTTTTGAAGTGACCGATGTTGGCACGACCCTGTAAAGCTATGGAAACCACTGAACCGCCCAATCTAAAAGGCTGAACATTATGGTATGTAAATTATACATCCATTTTTTGAAAAAAACTCATGAAATAAGAGAGGAAAAAAGATGTACCACAGACACAGACGTGCCAGAGATATGTTCTCTCTAAATACCACCAGCCCCTGTCTAAGCTGACATAACTCTTGGAAAGAATTTTGTCTGTCTGTGCCAAGAACCCTAATTAACGTTCACACTCTCTGATTCAGGATTCCAAACCATGGCATTTATGTTACGGAAACGATTCAGAAGAAAACCATACACTCAAATACAGTGAAACGTTCAGAGTTGAAAGCCTTCTAATTGCTCAAGCAAAGGAAAATGGTAAATAAATTATAATATATAAACTTGGTATCATGTTTAAAAAAAGAATTAAAAGTTCACTGGAACATTTTTAAAGGTTTATACCATAATGAGAACTGAAAAAGTAAACTTCTACCTATCACACAAAGATAACAGGAATTATGTACTGCAGGTAAGGGACTGGTAAATGTTTTTAAATAGGCCTGTACTAGTGTGCTGGGGCTGCAAGTGAGTTTTTCTACTTTCTCCCCAGTCTGTTATGGTTGTGATAATGTTTAAAATAACTCATCAAAAAATTATAAAAGCAAAACTCAACAGGAAGATCATACCTTGTAAACACAGCAGCCCACTCATGCTTAACAAGGACTAAAATATAAAAAAATCAAATGTACTTTATCACTTTAACTCATCATGGCAAAGCAAAAAAATGAAACTGGTTTCCTTAACTCATGCCCTGACCTTTCCATACAGAGCTCGGCGTGTGGCAAACCACCACCTGCAGCAGCTATGACACTGGACAGAAAAGGAGCATTTTTGCTTTCCTAGCTTCAGCAGAGATAACTAAAGCAAAAAGGCCTGGGCCGTATCTAAGTCGTCCACAAGTCAGAGAGAAGTTTCACCTTATCCACAATTCTTCCTGTTACTCCCATGCCATTGAGGATGGTGACATTGACGATTGTTGGCATTCCTCCATAGTAGATAGGCTGGGAGCAGTAGGGCCACATGTAGGGACACTCGGTCAGGTCAATGTAGCTGGGACTGAGACTGAAACAAGAAATGCAGTGTTAGTGTGGACGTCACATCAGAGGACAGTGGGCACAGCACAGTGAGCAGGAAGCAGTCGGCACACCTCGGAAGGGCTTGTCTGCCTGGCCCCAGCTGGCCCCTGGGAGCTAAGCCACAGAGTCCCCGTGCACTAAGGCCCTGAGCCGGTCTGCTGGACTGCTGTTACAACAGCACCGCGCACAGGATGCCACTTGCCTCCTGCAGGTCTGGGGTTTGGGAAGTTACGATGGTGGACAATGAGTTTAGTATAACCAGCCCTGATGGAAACCTCAGGCTCAAGATGTGGAGGGGGGCTTCCCTGGGTAGAAACACACACCTGTGTTCATGCAGCTTGCTGCTGGGGGAGGGGCCGGCTCTGAAAGCCCCCACCTGGCGGTGGGCATGACGGAGGGCACGCGGGGAGCCTAAACCTGGATTTCCCACACACTGCCTGCACCTAAGTGTCCTTTTCCTTTACACACTTGCTCTGCACCCTTACTGTGCAACTGCAGTGCACAACCACACTTATTTTAGCCAAGCCAGGAGTCCTCCTAGCAAAGCACTGAGCCTGTAGTTGTCCCGGGACCCAGGCAAGAAGGAGCACAGAGGAGCAGACACAGTGCTCCTGCATCTCCTCATCTGAGATGAATTTGTGCTGGTTAATATCACTCCTAGCAGCTCCAGCGTCAGCTGGGAGACATGCAAGAGGTGAGTGCTTGGACAGGGTGGGACCCGAGAAGACCTTCAGCAGAAAGTCAGGAGCATGTGAAGCTGGCTGCGCTCCACTGCGCCATCTCCCTAAGGAGGATAGCTCGCCTACTATCAACACCAATCCACAAACAGGGCTTCAGGTTAGCTCATGGTCACACACATTTACTGGGCAGGAAAGTGCTTGGAAGGGAAGCACAATGACAGACCCAGGCAAGAGCATGAAAAGTCAGAACATGGTGAAGATGACACTTCACATGGCTGCAGAGAAAACAGACTTTTTAACACACGCAACTGTAATGAGTAGGCAGCCATCTGGTGAAAGAGAAATTAGACCCAGACCTCACTCCGTACCTAAGAATAAACTCAGACAGATCAGAGTCTCAAAAAAAGCAAATGAGTATCAGAAAAAAAGATGGGAAAACTTCCTTTTTACTTCACTCGGTACAGAGAAAGGCTAACAACTCAAAATACAGAGGCAGCAAGAACAACAAATGACTAACAATCTATTTTAAGAAACAAAACGCAGAAAAACTACATGGCAAAAAACCTCTTACATACAATCAAAAAAAAATCTGACAAACTAGGAGAAAGATCTGCAATATGCATCACTGACCAAGAGTTAGTATATACAAAACACTTCAAAACTGAGGGACCAAACACTCCATAGAAAAATAAGAAAAAGAAAAGAACAGTTTACAAGAAACGAACAATAGCCCACTCATTCAAAGTAGAAAACTCCAAGAAAGCAGTGTGAAGACACCATTTCTCTCCCATATGATAAATATGACAGTCTCCACTTTCACCCTGCTGGGGGAATGAGACACTGCCACCATGCTTTTGGGGGGAATACGGCAACATGTGACAGTTATCTCTGCACAGAGCTGGAACCCAGTGATGCACTTCTGGGATTTACCCTGAAGAAACCCCACTGCCAAAAGGCGCAAGGTCATTTATTCACTGCAAGTTTAAGATTACAAAATAGGGAACCAACCTACACACCCACCTGCATGCCGAGGGCTGAATACACAACGGTGCATTCACTCACTGCACAGAGCTCTCCATATGCTAACAGACTGATTTCTACCACAGTTACTAAATGACAAGGCAAAGTCAAAGGAATTATTATCTGAAGTAATAGTCTGTGTATCTGCTCATTCTAAAAAAATTAAGGAATATTAACAAAAACTAAACGTTACAATAAGAGCATGGAAGCAAGGGAAAGAGTTGTGGGGTACAGTGGGTGTGCCTTTGGTACAGTTTTTTTTTTTTTTTTTTTTTTTTTTTTTTTTTAAAGACAGAGTCTCGCCATGCAGTTCAGGCCAGCCTTGAGCTCACTTTGTGACCCAGGATGGACTTGAACTCACGCAATCCTCCTGTCTCAGCCTCCCGAGTGCTGGGATTACAGTATGTGCCACCATGCCTGGCTATGTACAGTTCTGATCTTACAACTATGGTGACACCTTGAATACTCAATAGCTGGATTAAATCAACCAGGAGATGAGGAAATCCAGAAAGGACTACAAATATTAAAATGGGCCCACCTGTACTAAACATGAACAGCAAGAAAACCTAACCCAAGTAACTCTGGAAAACAGTATGACTCTATTCTATAGTGGTAAGGATTAAAGCACTATATTCACAAATGTACTTCTGTTAACAAACTTGTTCTTCACAAGGGTATGGGTGAGCAATGCTAAAACAACTCACTATGTACACACTGGGAGGGTGCAAATAAGCACACACACGTGGCTGGTGAGTGCCGGGCTCCTCCTGCTGGAGAAAGGAGCACGGAGCAGGAGTGGGAAGGCCAGAACCAGTGTGACGGTGTGGGCTGGACAGTGTGAGCATGTTCCCAGTTAACTACATACAGATGGAGACACGGAAACAAGCACAGAAGGCGTGCGCATGCGGGAGTATCCGTGCATCAGCTACAAGCACACTTGGTTTTTAAATACTGTTATCATTCTCCAATTTAAGAGAAGTGAACCCAAGGCTGCAATGTGGAAATACACAGTGACACATTCTGTGCTGCCTAGGAGAGAAAACACTCAGAACACGCTGGAGACATTTGCTATGAAGACACAGAAGGCAAACTGAAGGGGCTCTGCAGGGACAATCTGAGTAACAAGTGAAACAATGGTAACAAGTGAAACAATGAGACCAAAGGTTTATAATCTACAGAATAAGATTAACAGCTACACAGCCATGCCCATACAAGTAACTAAATAATTAAATAAGTAGTAGAGAAAGGGTGGCTTTACCTTCCAGAATTCCAACTGTTAATGAAATAAGAGCAAAATGAGGAAACAGAAAAATAGTACACGCCAAACTCCTTCACAGTAACCATGGCAAGCACAGGCCACTGGCAGTGGCTAAACCCAGGGGGCAAGAGCAGCTGAGAATCAGGATCAGCTCAGAGCACATCCCCAAGAGCACACAACAGTCACCAGTGAAAACAGAAGCCGTCCGGGGGACATGTGGCAGCTGTGCCCGACGGGCCTCCCCCAGTAGCCCGGCCTGACTACCCTGCCCCACGGTGCACGCTTCCTCGGGGTGACTCCAGTTCCAGGGTTCCTCGGGGTGACTCCAGTTCCAGGGGTCACTCCAGTTCCAGGGTTCCTCAGTAGCTTGTGCTGTGGCCTGTGGCTCTTCCTCACCAATGTTTCTTCCCTCTGCTCCCCAAAGGTGGCAGAGCTGTCCCAGCCCTCAAACTCTCCCTGCCTCACCTTCCCTGGCCCTCGTAAGACACCACCCCCAACACAAACACACCAGGGCCTCTCTGGCCACCTGAACTTTTTCGGCATCTGCTCCTTGGAAGACTACGATGGATGCAACATCTCAATCAATGATGAAAATTAACAACTTTAACGCAAGACAAAGAAAAATGAGGCCCTGCCCTGACTGAAGAGACCAACGGGACAGGACAGCTGAGTGCAGCGTAGGGCCCCAGAGCAGAAGCAGGCCCGCACAGGGCAGTGGGTCAGCCAGCCTGCAGAGCTGTCGCAGGCGTGGTTCAGTGAGACTGCTAGCTAGTGTGGTCAGGGAAAAGCTAAGTGAAGGGTTTCTGGGCTCTCGTGGACTATTTGTGGAGCTCTGTCATAAAGCTAAAATCATTTAAAATAAAAGGTGAAAAATATTCTTAGTGAAAAACAGCTTCATTTGAAAACACTGGACAAACTCACATCACGAGTCCATGAAGTGAGTGACTGGCACTCTCCACAAAAGTCAGGGTCAGGAATGACAACAAGAGACAGAAGAGCCAGCCGCACGTGGGGGCACATGCCTGCAGTCTCAGCACTATGGGAGGCTGACTCAATGAATTAATGACTGTGAAACTTAGCTTATCTCAAAAAAAAAGCATAAAAAAGGGTTGGGATCCCTATGATAAATGTTATGTGTTATCTAAGATGTACTAATAAAATAAAAAGTGAAAAAAAAGAAGAGGCTGGGATGTAACTAGACAAGGCTCTAAGTTCAATTCCTAGCACTGGAGAGAGAAAAAGGAGCTGCCAGTCAGAAGAGACCCAGACGATAAAATGCAACCCAGAGCCTGGGCCCTGAAGCACACATGGAATGGAGGGGTGCGGCACTCAGCCCGGGATGGTGGTGGCACCCCTAGGTGTGTCTAGGGTCTGCCTGACCCAGGCCCCTTTCCCTGGGTGCCCTTCCCCACTCGCCCTGGGCATCATGAGCTAAGCAGTCCTCCTCTGTCACACTGCTCCACCACGGCTTTCTCGGAGCCTGGGGACTGAAACCAGCAGGAAATTAAACCTCGTGCCTTCCAGTTGTGGATGTCGGGCACTGTGTCCTGGTGACGACAAAGCTGACAAACACAATGGGTGAAATTCAAGGTGTGAGTGGCTGTAGATCCTTGGAGGACAGCACTGTACCAATGGTGACAATTTTGCTGTTAACAAAAATGCTGTTATGTCGGCATTTGGGGAAGCCAAGCAAATGGCAACTGCCAACTGCAAACGGTTTTTACAACATCTGTAAACCTCGGGTTATTTTAAGTTTCCAAAGCTGAACAAACTATGTACTTCTCTGGAGGGTCAGGGCCTCTGCCACCCAACAGGCGGGGAGAGGCCTCGGCCTGTGCACAGAGCAGACGGCAGCCAGGGAGGGAGGGGGGCTGAGCGAAGGCTGGCACCAACCTGGCCTGGGGCTTGTAGCTGCTGAGGATCTGGTAGGCTCTGAGCAGGTCCAGCTTGCCGTGGCCTTGCTCGAACATGTTGACACCGGGCAGCCTCCGGGCAGACGCAATCAGGGCCTGCTTCATGCTTGCAGGGTTCACCAGCTCGCGCTTCCGGACTGTGCTGAGGGAAAATCAAGCATCTGTTGTTTCTCTCAGTATAAGAGTGAAAATCAGCTTCCAGTCTTACTAATGAGTGTTCCTTGCTGGTGCTCCACAGACGTAACTCATGCCACAGCTCAGTTACACATGGCAGGACCAACCACGTCCTCTTCTCCACGGTGACTTAGGGGCTAGGTCTAATGCTGAATCTAGGAGCAACACGCGACTTCCAGATGATCTGACTACATCCCCCCCTCCCCAGGTTCCAGGAGGCAAGAAGATCAAGGAGGTGCTGATTCCCCAAGGGAGGGGACAGTTACTGGGCAAGGGAGAGGACAACCTGTGACCTAAGCCACTTGGGAGAGGAAGCAGGGTACAGGGAACCTGGGTGATGCTGGCCTGGAAACACTCCTTTCTGGGTATTATATACAAGTAAGTTTTATTTCCTAAACTGCAGTGAAAAAGTCAGAAGGTGAAACAGGAAAACTTACTCTCCCAAATTCCTAAAATTTTTTTTTTTTTTTGGTACCGGGGATCAAACTCATAACCTTGCGCTTGACAGGCAGGTGCTTAGGCCACTGAGCTACATCCTTGGCCCCTAAATATTTCTATATGATGGTGGTTGGGCTCCAAGTCTAAGCAGCCTTTTTTCTTTTTTACTTTCCTTTCCTTTTTTCTTTTTTCTTGCCACCAGGAATTGAACTCAGGACTTTGCACTTGCTAGGCAGGCTTTCTAAACGGGAAACCTGACAGTAAGAAGAAATATAATAAGATTATTTCATCTTTTTTTTTTTTGGCTTAATTCTTAATAATGGAATAAAATAACTGCTAAAAGTTATAGTTCAGCAGTAGTCTCCATTTCCTGCCTACACAGCAAAACCAAAGGTTAGGCTCCACTTACCTGTTGCTTGGCATCTACCACAAGCTACCGTCAAGCCACAGAGCATCTCTGCACACCGAAACAGCACCCTATCTGCTGTAGGAATGTGGGGAGGGACAGGTCGCCCCGATGCTCACAACACCCACAGCCAGAGCTGCGCCGAGAAGGAAAAACTCCAGCCCCCCAACTCCGCTCCTCTCACAGCGGAGACAGCTGACGGGGAAGCCAGCACGCTCACTCCCTGTGAATTACGGGCGTGTGGGAGCAACAGGTCAGTGTTTCCCACCTCCAGAATCAACAGGCCTGGAAAAAGGAGTCCTAGCTAAATCCTCTTCCCTGGGCAAATCCAAGAGCAGCACTTCCTTCTCTCCTTGCTCCATTTTTATACGACAGGAGGGAGATGGAGTTTCTGGTAGGCACAAGGTTAGTCTCCAGAGAATGTCAACCTTTTAAGATTTCTGGCCAATGTCAACCTTTTTAAGAATTCTGGCTCTGGTCTGTAGGGGAAGGATGGAGCAAGAGGCAGACAGCTCCTCTGCCAAAGGTTACTAATAATCTAGAAGCTAGAAATCAACATGTAATTCACTTATTTTTATAAAGAATTTGAAATATGAAAATTTAGTATCATTTGTTTTAATTCCTTAATTAGCATAAATTATAGATTTCAGATACACAGTTTTGTGTTACCACAACAGAGAACCTCAGCTACATAGAAAAAGTAAGATTAATTTTGGGGGACATATTGTGACAAAATCGATGCTAGCTCCACAGATTTTTTTTGGAGGGGGTGCCAGGGATTGAATTTATGACCTTGCACTTGCCAGGCAGGTGCTTATGCCACTGAGCTAAATCCCAGCCAAGATTTTTTTCTTTTTTTAGTAACTCTGACAATAAGGACACAAGGCCCACTTGACTAAAAGCCCATGAGCATCAAAGCTGGTCTACATTGGAGGACTTTCTTCTAGTTCCCTTATCTGCAGAAGTCAGGGCCGATGACTCGGCTTTATTCCCACTTTCATGAGATTTAATGGGAGAGTGCAAACGGCACAGAGAAACGGGTCTCCAGCGAGCAGTCCCTGGCTGGCCTCCCTCAGCTAGGGGTATGAAGGAGAATCCCTGCCACAAAACCAAGAGCGGATAAACACGTGAGAAGACAGGTACGTTAAGTCACTGCACTAGTGTAATCTTTTACTATCTATGTATATATGCCATAACATCGTGCTACACCTTACACATACACAGTAAAATCTAATAAAAGGTACATCGCCAAGGGCAGGGCAGGGAAACAGGTTGCTCTGTGCTCCCTGTCTGACATAATACATAGCTCCAGCACATTTATTTAGGTTTATTTTTAAATAAAACCATATTTACTTTTATTGTGGAGGGTTTTCTTTGGGATAGGCTCTTGCTATGTAGTTCAGGCCAGCCCTGACCTCACTGTGTAGCCCCCACTGGCCTCAAACTCACAGTGATCCTACTGCCTCAGCCTCCAGAGTACTGGGACTATAGCTGTGAGCCACATCTGGCACATTAAATGTATTAAAAGTGTACTCACGATAGGAGTAGTATTTCCCTTGCATGTGCCTTACAGGTCACCTAAGCTTACAAAGCGCACCAGGCACACGTCACTGAAGTAGCACAGCAGGAAGCCCCAGCCCTCTTGGAAAGATGAGGAATAGGAACAATGTCCTGATTCAGGCAGGACACTGAGACAGGAAGCACAACTGAAGACACAGAAGAGGACTTCCGGAACTCCAGAAAGCAGCAAGGCCGATGGATGGGACAAGGGTGTTCGGGGTGAGGGGATGCAGGGCAATGTGTCTCTACTACAGTGTGCTGTAGTAAATGTAAGCACAACTTTGACATTCACCGTAGCTTTTGACCATGTGTCACGAGTAGTTCTGGCCTGAAATACATAGCAATTGTCGGCCTTGACCCTCATACCCTCCAGGACAGATGCACCCAGTGCCCTGTCCCACTGCAGTGGCTGATCTGTGCAGTGCAACACTCACCTCACCAATAAGGTGACAGCCCCTGCGACCACTGGGGAGGCGACACTGGTTCCCGAGAGGGCCCGGCAGCCCCCTTTCACACCGGAACCCCGCACTCCAGCACCATAAGTGACGATGTCAGGTTTCACGCGACCGTAGCCTCCCGGTAGCTCCTACAAACAAGAGTAACTCAGGTTCTCCACCATGTATGCTGGCACACTGGGTCACGAAGGAATAAAGGCAGAACAGAAACCCAGGGGCTTCAACACAGGGTCACTGGGGGGAAGGTATGGGTTTGGGTCTCAAACTCAGCGCACATCAGAAATAAGCTTAGGTGATAATGTACAAAATAAACATTTTGAGAATGTTTTATACAACTGGTACAATAGCAAGGCCATAAAGCAATCAAAAGAAAATATTTCACTTTTGCTAACATGTAAGACCAGAAGGTAGACACTGATTTATTACTAAGAAAAGAAACTGGAAACTGTTTTATCACTAGATGAACTAAAAATGCTAGAAGAATTAGAAAATTAAAAATTAGGAAAAAGTATTTCTTTATAAGGAAAAAGTGCATAGTTATAACTCATTGTTTCAAAGGGGTAAGAAACCAACTTAAAATGATCAAGAAGGTCTGTGACTAACCTGCAAGAAGGTTTCATTAAGTATTCTCTACTTAAGTTCCCTGAACACTGGGGAAAAGTGAGAGTATGACAGGATCTTATGTTCAGTTGAGGAAAAGCATACCGACTCAAACAGAAAAACCTTCCGTGGCAGTCAAACCAATAAAGAAACATGGAACCACTTATAACACACGATCAAAAGCTACGGTGAATGTCAAAGTTGTGCTTACATTTACTACAGCACGCTGTAGTAGAGACACATTGCCCTGCGTCCCCTCACCCCGAACACCCTTGTCCCATCCATAGGCCTTGCTGCTTTCTAGAGTTCCGGAAGTCCTCTTCTGTGTCTTCAGTTGTGCTTCCTGACTCAATGTCCTGAATCAGGTCAAATGCTTGCCTCCCGTAGTCACCTCAGGGAGGCGTGCAACTGCTCAGGGCCAAATTCGTGAGTACGGTAGTTACGCACGCGCCGTAAGGACAGTGCTCAACAGTGCTCTCACTCTGATTTTGATCACAGCCCTAACAAGACATGAGGGCTTTCAGAAGGTGGCAAGAACGATGGAACAAGTGTACCTGAAGTGAGGAGGAGCATTCTGAAGGGGATTATAGCAATGTATGCTTCACTGCAATACATGTTTTAGTTAGACATTCGCTATGTTGTCTAATGACTGCTTGCAGCGGGGCCCTGAGTGAAGACACTGCCAGCCACGGCTCTGCACAAATTCGGGAACATATCTCAAAATGCCCCAACAGCAAAGGCTGTTCTATCACATCACGGTGTGGTGCCAGCACCTGCATGGGGAGCTGCAGACTTACACCTGCAGATGCCCCATTCCCTAGTGTCTAACAGCACAGAGGTCGTGCCGAGCAGCACAGGTAAGAAGCATGCAGCACGGGGGCCTGCCTATCACAGTGAAGTCAGACAATGACCCTGGGCAGAAAGGAAGTGGGTACCCAGAAGCCACTACTGTCCTGAACTGAGGCTCACACCAAAGACGGCACCAGTATCCCAAAGAGTGTGGCAGGCATGGACCTGGCCTAGACATTCCTAGGATGCCATGAATCTGTCTGGGGCCATACCTGAGGCCAGAGGTCAGCACATGTCAAGTCAGAGCCATGAGAAAGGCCCTGACCCCAAAGAACCCCAGGACGCAGCTGCCCCCAAGCAGGGGGGAAAGTCCCAGTGTTCTGAGGGAGCACCTGATCTGGAATTAAACTCCGTTCTGATGGGCAATGGAGGTGAACTGGAAGCATAATCAACCCCCAAGAAGTTGAATTACTGACTTGGAGTCATTGTGATATGTACAACTAAATATACTGATTGCCATGTTAGCAGAGTTCTTATTAAGCTGTTCTGTTGGCTGCTACTTGCACTGAGGGAACTATTCATCTTCCTACTACTGGATAGGACAAAAGAGCATGAGTCCAGTTCACCTAAAAAAGTGAGTTACTTGGAAATAAATTAAAAAGAAATGGAAGTGAACTGCTCAGAAGTGACCCACGCCCTGTGCAGTGGCTCTGGACTCGCCAGCCTCGCCAGTCTGGTTCTCATGACAGCTCAATCTGTAGCCCTCATTACCAGTTTGTGGATGAGGGACTGTGTCACAAGCTGCTTTCCTAACTGTGCACTGACATATCCTGCGAAGTGTTGGGGCCACGCGAAATAGAAACCATACCCAGGTGGTCATTCCCCTGGAGGAAAAGCGAGCGATGTTATCTTCAAAGTCAATGCCACCCACTCCAATCACATCCATCTGATCAGCAGGGTTATTCAGAGTGCTAAATTGAGACACACAAAAGGGAGAGGGGAGACATAATTTAAAGTGAATAATTCAGATAAGGGCAAACACTCTCAGAAAAATCTAAGGCTTTCCTAAAGGTCCTTCCATGACAGGAATTGTTCAGCTTTAACAGACTGCGGCTGCTCCTGACAGCTGCCTATCAAGTGCGGTGTTTTCTGCCACCTCCATGCCAGCTTCCATCCTCTCCTCAGGAACAAAACACCTCTGTTTCTCCTCCTCCTCATCACCCTACCGCAGGCAGCCGGGCCCAGCTCCAGACACACTGTCCCTCCTCCTCCAGGATCCCTAATGTCCCTGGCCTTGCACTTCTAGGAGTTCACACTTCACAATGCGCTGCCTAGGTACACATTCTCACATGGCTTTTCAGTCATTCCAAGTGCATTCTTCTTGCCTCTTCTACTACATTATACAGACTCTCGTAAGACACTATATGCACACATCTGTAGTGCCACAGTTAGAAGAGGAAACTTTCAAAGGACCTCTTGCAATGCATCCGAGTTTCTCAGAAGCCAGTGAGAACAATTTTCTTACTCCACAACCCCGAGTGCCTTAGAGGAGAGACACAGACGGGAAAACCAGTCCACTGTCCCTGTGCAAATACACTTGATCTGCAAAGAAGCTACAGTGAATGAATTATCACAAAAAATTTTGGGTCAAGATGAAACTGACTTGAAGGTATGAACTAATCAGATATGAGTGCATTTCTTCTTTGTTTGTTTTTTGAGACAGGGAGAGTTTTTTCATGCAGTTCAAACTGGTCTTGAACTCACTTTGTAATCCAGGCTGGCCCTGAACACTCAGCAATCTCCCTGCTTCAGCCTCCTAAGGACTGGGATTACAGGAGTGCACCAATAAGCTTGGCACAAGACTGTATTTCTAAGTTTTTTGTAGATATACAATCAAATAGCTCTGGCATTGAAAAAAAAAACATACTGTACTCTCAAACAATTTGTAAACTATGACTGAGTCCAAGTGGCCTAAGAGATACCAGCGACAAGATTCTAGAGCATGTGATTGTACCTAGCAACTTCAAACCACACCAAGCCAACTCTTGTCCTGCCTTCTGAGCTCTCTTGCTACCAACACTGTTACCAGGTGGCCATTCAGGGAAACCAGAATGGTTTTCTACCAGCTGACACAAGAAGCACACAAATTTCCACCCATGCAAGGAGCAAAGATGAGACAAGCCACGAGAAAACCACCCACTGAAGTCGGGAAGAGAGCACCACCTTCCCATCTCCCTCATCCTGTCAGTCCCTGCAATGCTTAGCATCTAGAGGGCTGGGCAGTAACTGCCCTTGGTACTGGAAAGCAGGCAGCTGCAGCCCTGCTGCCACTGCAACCTGAGGCCTGGGAACTGGTGTATTTCACGGAAGAGCTACCAGTGAGGTACATCGGTGGTGCCTATTTCTACCAATCACAACACACACCACAGGGGCCAGGGCCTCTCTCGGGAGGGCAGCGTTACTTGCTGAACTAGACTGGAACCATGTGACTGTTCTGAGCCTATAAACATCAGCTTCACACAGTCGAGCCTCATGCTGTCTGACAGCTAAGCCTTCAGGTGGCCTGCCCCCCACCCCCCCAGTGTACCCAGGACGCTGTGGCCAGAAGTACACATGCCCAGGGTCAATACAGACATTCATCGCTCCTCCTCTATGCACGGCACACGTCACATACACCCTCCATCACTGTCTCTCTTCTTTCAGTTACCTGACATTCTGTCCCAATACTGAACTGCACCCATCCTTGCTACACAGTACACGACAGTGACCAACATCCTCCTCCCTTCTGGTGACCCAAGAAATAATTATGCACCTCCTCTGCAGCATCAAAATCAGAGCGGCAAGCAGCCAGACTCGGGCTCTCAAACCAGATCAAGGCCTGCTGGCTGTTTCAGTGGGGACATTTCACCTCTTATGCTGCTTCAACCCATGGCAACCAGAACCAAGGCCAGTGACTCATGACTGCTCTTCTAACTGGACGTGCCGTCTGTGACCCCCGCCAAGAGTAGCACCCCCAGCTCCCTCCCAGATCCGTGTCTGCACCTGATCCATCCTGGCAGGTGGAACACCTCCTGTGCTGCCCTCTCTCCTCCCTACCCCCGGCGTTCTGTACACAGATACTCAAAATCCCTTGTTAACAGATTCACTTTCCTAATTAATTTGTAATGGAAAAAAAAAGCAATGAGAATAAAAATTTTAAGATTCTAAATGGCTATAGTAAAGTGAGGAAAAGAATTGGACAGCAAGCTGACCTTGCTCTGATAACTGCTAAAGCCAGCAGTGAGTACTTGGGAGCTCATTACACATTCTGCTTTTTCAATGTTGAAAACTTTCATAACAAAGTTTTAGACAGATGCAAGCAACCACGCATGGACAGACACTCAAACAGACTGGCACTGTTTCCACTGATCCAGGAGTCATCTCAACTGCAGCTGCTTACCCATAAAGAGGCCCATCGTTGCCAATAGCAGAGACCATGATTACGTTGTTAGCTGTTAATTCCCACACCTGCAAAAGTAGCAAACATTTACTGCATCAAGTATACGACTTTAATCAAATTGTAATTATCTCCCAAGTCCCACAACTTCTACAGGCAGTCCTGGAAAGGAAGGGAAGCCCCCTCCAATGCAGCATTGGCCACTACAGCAGCATCTCTAGTGAGCAGAGTACTTAAAAGGACGGTAACACCTAGAAGGCAGGGCCCTGCAGTGCCCAGGGAGATCCCAGCTCCCAGCCAACATCAAGAAAACGAAGCTGCAGCTTTAGGTAACAAGCAATCAAGAAGGCACTAGGTACCTTTACCAACCCCTACTTCTGAGGTCCCTAACCCGCTGGGTTTATGACATGTGAGTCATTAGAGTTCAAGTCATTAACCATCTGCTCTCACAAAGCTGTCACCACCTGGGTGAGAAGCCACCAGCACACTAGAAATGACACAAAGCTGAGATGCAGAAAAGCAGACACTGCCATCCAAATATAACACCCCTGTGTGGTGACTCGACCAACCTTGTCAACAAAGGGATGATCCATGAAGTCGGGGCCACCGATGCTGAGGTTCAGCACGTCAATCTTTTTTAAGATGGCGTAGTTGAAGGCATCCAAAAACCAAGATGTGTAAGATACCTAGTTAAAGCAGCCCTTTAGTGTTCCAGCGAAAGTCTCAAGGTGTTACAATCATTTTTGGTTTTTGTTATTTTGTTTGCAGTGCTAAGGATCAAACCCAGGTCTCACTGAACTATATCCCCCACCCGACACTTTTTATTTCTAAGAGAAGAACACAGACTTTCCAAAGTATGAAGCATTCCTCTTAATATCTTTTTTGAAATTAACAACAGGAATAAATCCCAAGTACAAACGATGCTCCAAAATGTCCAGTATTATACCCAGAAACCTGAAGTCCCTGAGTCTGGACCCAAGCAAGTAGGATCCTGTGCCACAGGTATCCTTCCAGGTGTGACGGGCAGCTCTTACCCAGATGCCTTCCGGGATGACAGCCCACCTCCCATGACCCCTTTTATGGAAAGAGGCACCCTCTGTAAGGCACTTCCCTAGGTCAAGCATTTCTGACCAGTTTAATGAGTCTGTCCAATATTCTTTAAAACCAGTTTAATAAGTCTGTCCAATATTCTTTAAACCTAGAGTCTGAAGGATGAAGGGCAGTAGTAATAATTACTTCACAGCAGTCGGTTGCTGATGTCCAATTCCCCCTATTTCCTTTATGTAAGTTAAATTACTTTCTGGACCATCATTTAGTTGCATTTTTTAAAATACAAAATTAATTTATAGTGGAAACAGAATAGTAAAGAAATTGACAATTGTTTCTAAAAGCTTTGAAAGGCTACAGACTTATATTTGCTTATACAGTTCTTAATTTGGTTATGACCAGAATCAGAAAAATTAAGTTTACAAACAAGGTATCAGTGCAGATATAAAAGAAATTGAGAAGATCATCACAGGAACAAGCTGCAGGATGAGAAGGTGGTCTTCACTGTGCTGCCTTTTGATATTTCTGGGCTATGTATCACCTACTCAAGAATTAGATTCTAAATATAAAGAGACAGTAGTATGCTTGTCTTTTGCTACAAATAGTTTAGTTTCCAAATGAAGAGGAAACAGCATGTGGGGACACAGAGGCCAATGATACAGCCTGACCCTGCCTGGAAGGCACTGGCCAGGGGAGGTCTGCACCAGACCCACTCCGTCAGGCAGAGGTCTCAGGCAAGCCTGAGAAGAGAGCTATACAAAAAATCTCTAAACACAGCAGCCTCGGAAGCTGGCGTTCGAGGTGGGCTGGAAGGGGTGGTGGGAGAAGGGCCCTGCCACCCGAAGGCACAGTGACAATGGTGAGGGGGCAGCACGTGATGAGCCACAGACAGCTCAGCATCACAGATGGGCAATGTTCCAAGCAGGCCTGTTCTGTTTCACTTTTCACACTTCAGTACCAACTCCAGATTTCTGGAGCCCTCAAACGCATACCTGATTGTTGGTGAAGACCCTGAAAATATGAAGTTCTGCATCAGGAGCAAATCCTTGGCACTCCCTCATACTGGCGATCACACCTGCCACGAACGTGCCATGGCCCAGCCCTGTGCCCACAAGGAAACAGAGGCCCGTGAGACATGGCTGACAACATGTGCCACAAAACCCAATCTTCTAAACCATGGCCTCCACATGGACTCGGCCTCTGGGGCCTGGATGGGAGTCGCCACCCAGGGTGGGCCAGCACTCTCTCCTCACCAGGCACCCCTTCCCCTCCGCAGCCCTGCTTCCTCCCATCCTCTGAGCTCCAGGAAAGCTGTTGCAACACAGGCACAGTAACAAGAGGAGACACTCTGGACTGGGACCCACCATCATCCAGGGTCCGCTCGTTGGTCCAGTTGGTTCTCTCCTTCACATTCTTGAAGTGGGGATGCTTCTCACTCAGCCCAGTGTCAAAAACAGCAACTCGGACATTAGCACCTTATTTTTTTTTAAAAAAAAGTTAAATCGTGGTTAAGAATTCATCTTTCTATCTTGCACACTTAAACATACATATAGATACACGTGTATACCTACAAGCTGTTCTTTCCTTTCTTTCCCTTTCATTATTACCATATTATACATTTTGGATCTTATTACTCTTTCAGTTTTTTATTATTTATTTTTTACACTAGAAAGACAATACCATATTTACAAATATGAGTCTGAGTTATTTAGACTAGTTTGTGCTGTCATTGTTTATTTTTTATGCTTTGATTTTGTAACTTAAACAACTACTTTTAAAATAACAATATGTAATATATCAACTAGGGATGATTTCTCAATATTATTTTTTGAAATTCTGTATCATTTCTACCCTTTTTTGTTTTGCTTTTTTTCAATTAAAAAAAATTCATCTTTCTAAACTTCTGTCTACAAAATACACAGACCAAAATCCTGGGAACCACAGAAACTGCCAAAGCCTCTGCACAAGAGGTCAGATCAGGTCAGGTCAAGCCAGGAGCTCCAGAGGCCAAGAGCTGAGCCAAGACTAAAGAAGGATGCGAGTGGGGGAATGCCACCTTCGGCTGTGACACAAGGTTCAAGTACAAGCAACACCTCTCTGAAGAGCACAGCTGCCACCAGGCTCACGAATGGAACCTCTGCTGCCCACCTGAGTGAGCTTCTCCAGCTCTCATCTGGGGTTGTGACCTCCCTCCCCGTTCTGGTCATCCTCCCACGCGCCTCCTCAGAGCTCCTGCAGACCCCCAGAGCACACGGCCAAGGAGCAGGGCACGGCAAGCAGCAGGAGGAACCATTTCTGCTCCTGACAAGGACAGCCATTTACTCTGTGCTACTCCTTAGTACTGACAAACTCTGTGGAAGGGGCCTATGAAGAGTTCGTCACGGTTCCAGGGAAGCCCTCCAAGACAGTTTTCTACGTGCATCCTTTTACAGACTGGCCAAAAGGCATCTCACTCGTGTGATACGTGACTGGCTCATCAGTTCAGAAAACATCTAGAAAATCACACGAGATATTTGTTTTACTAAACAGCTAACTGATGTAATGAAGGTAATGGGTTTCAGCTTTGTGAGTCCTTCACACATCAATATTAAAATTATATAATCAAAATTGATTATATAATCAATATGCTATGATACCTACTAAAATTATCACCACTTTTAAAAAACATAAAACCGATTTGGGAGGAATAAAAAATGCATTTCTAATTAAAAATTTTGTTTTGTGAAAAAGTCCCCACTCTAAAAAGAAAAAGCCAGGAAAAATCAATTATTTTAATAAAAGGTCAACTGGCCAGGTATTAAAAGCAGTCCAAGCACCTGAGACCTGGTGAGGGCCAGGGGGCTGAGGAATTACGGGAAAAGGGGGCCTCTACGGCTGGGGGAGGGTCAGACACCTAGCCAACAGCAGCTGGAGGCCAGACACTGGCTTCTACTTAATTGAGGTTGGAAGTTTTCACATTGATTAAAACAGCAATGTTCTGCCATGATGTGTCAGTTAAAAAAGCGAAAAACCTTCACTGTCTGTTGAGTTTTATTTTACAGGACATGGTCATTAACAGACCATGAAACAGATGACTAGCAAGTGTGACAGTCACCTAGTCACTCCAGAGACAGGGCACCAAATCCAAATGACAAGCAAACTGCCATGAAACTGCATCCAGGTGACCACCTCCGACTGTGATCTCTCTTCTGTGAAGTTACAGCTCTCAGAGGTGCTGCCAGCCACCTCAGGCTGTAGGCAGTGCCATGCTTGTTGGTGTTTATGTCATTAGGAAAGAAATGCTCCACAATATATCCCTTTTAATCTCAAAAATGGTAACAAAAATGAAACTCATTTGGTGACAACTAGAAATAATAGCAACAGAAGCCCTGCATATCTGAAGTTAAAGGCGGGTACTTTACTATTCAATGGACTACAAAAAGAACAGACGCATAAGGTGGCAGGCTGTGGCACCAGGCACCCGGAGAGGGCCTCACTGACACCAGCCTTTCTGCATGTCCCGGTGGGCAGCACACACCTGTGTGTCCCATCTGCCACAGCACGTCTGCCTGCAGCGTCTGGGCAACCTGGCGTGGAATGGCTCTCAGCAGCCGCCTACTGGAATGCCGTCCTGTGGCGTGCCAGAAGCCCGAGCCCAGGGACAGACTGGCTCTTCGCAGGGGACGTGATGACTGCCACTTCTGGCTCCACCGGGTTTCATTGCAGGGTATGAGAGCGTCAGCTAGAGTCAAGGAAGAGAACGATCAGAATCAAAGAGGAGAACCACACTACCTTGTCCCGTGGCAAAGCCACCACCCTGAGAAAGTGACGATTACCTTAGGGTTCTGTTGGAAGGAAAATGGGATTTTCTATTTTGTTCCCTTTACTTTTTGACACCGGTTCTTGCTCTGTAGTGTAGGCTGGCCTTGAAGTCATCACTATGTAGCCCAAGCTAGCTAGCCTCAAACTCACAGCACTCTGCCTGCCTCTGCCTCTCAAATGCTGGGTTCACAGGCGTGCACCACCACACCCAGCACTCTTTTAAAAAGGATTTTCTCAATAAAATTATAATGATGAGACATTATTTGCCTTATAATTCTCAAATGGTTCTTTACTGAGAACTTTCAAACTAAGGTACAGTATAGACTCAAAAAATAATTTGTAAAGATAAAGCAATCATACTATTAAAATTAAAGAAAATCTTAATTTTTTTTTAATCAGTAGCTTATTCTCACTGAGCCAGAAGAAGGAAGAAAAAAAAAAGCTGAAAAACTGGCCACTAACTGAACATGAGGTTTTACTGTACTATACTTCTGGGACAGGAAAAAGCTGTGTTCTCCACCAAACATATCTGTGGACAAACATCAATAGAACCTTTTAAAAACCGTATATTGCTCAATATTCTTACCTACTAGAATTTCACCTTCCAGCAAACGCAGAATGACCAGGAGACAAGGTGAGGGAATTGTTCTGTATCTTAACTTTGTTGGTTGGATACCTGATTCTTGCTTTTGCCCAAACTTGCCAAACTACTAAAAGGATAAATTTTATTATCTGTAAATCTCTTTACAATAAAAGGGGTGGAGTGGGGTGTGTGTGAAACAAATACTGCAAGAGGTTTATCTTTCCAAGTCCATGTTATAATGAAGAACAAACCATACCTTGAGTCAGTTTTAAGACTAATCTATGCTACTGCACTTCTGCCTCAAAAACTAATTGCTCTCATCTTTCTTCCAGGCTTATCAGGCTACATTCATAAAGGTACACGGACCCGGAAAATACACACTCCTGTCAATTCCATGAAATAACTGTTTGTACAGTCCAACGGAAACAGTTCTGCACAGACCCACTGGGCTGGCTCTGGCCCTTAAGTCAACAGCAGGGATGACCTTGGAGTTACCAATTAAGAATGTCTGGAACAGGGAGGGGTCTGTTCTGTTTTGCCTTGAGTAGACAGGATTACACTTGAAGTTTTGTATCAAGTCTAGCTTTCACTCTTTACAAACAATCTAGAAAGACTGAGGAGTATTTAAAGAAAAACAAATAAAATGGCAAGATACATGAACCATGTCATGAATAACCACTGAAGGAACTGGCATTAGCTTTGCGAGAAAAAAGCAACTACACAAGACACCAGGCTCAGCTTTAGAAAGACAGGTATCGTCTTACGATCTTTCTGTGTTGTCTTACAGAAATTGGGTTAGCTTCTATGTGTTAGGACCCACAGAACAAAATAAGCATGAGACAAGTTTCAGCCTCAAATACAGCAAAACCTTCTTCCGGGAAGAGCTGTGAAAAGAAGCACTATTTAGCATTACTTCCAACAACCAGAATAACTCTGCCAAGCTCTCTTCCCATGCGTCACTTCATTTTCGCTTCATGAGACCCCAGTGAGGTAGGCAGCCCCTCCGTACCAGGAATGAGGAACAGTACTGCTTGGTGATGAAAAGCAGCTTACCACTCAAGCTCCTGGCTAACTTAAGAGTAATAGGCACTTCGGGAAGCAGCAAGTTTCCTTACTGGGTGTCAGGCACAGCATGTGACTAACACAGTGGAAACGGTACAGAAGGGAATCCCCACCAGAATGTTCTAGGATTCTTGTACTAAAATTAGGCACTTCCATGTCTCCTACAACTTTCTAGAGCTCTCTAAAATGAATGAAGCAAAGTAAAAATAAAAACGAAGCTGTGGCACAACACATTTGTTATAACACATTCGAACTAATTATACCAAGTTCGAGTTGTTTTTCTCTTCCTGCTTCATTTTAGGGACTTTTGCTCTTGACAGAGAAAAATAATTCAAAACATCTGGACTCATACAAAAGCCTCTTAAGAAATCCAGCCCAAAAGTCTACAACTGACTCAAGAACTGGCTGTCTCACACTACGCAAATCAGTTAACTCTTCCAAAAATGCAGCAAAACCTCAAAAGCTCTCAGGCCCAGTCTGATGGTGGCCAAAGGAGATAGAGCCCAATTCTCTTTCTTTTCCTTCTAGTGAAAAAGCAGAGTAAACAACACAACTAGCAATGTGTTAACAGCCTTATGATAACACCCAAAAAAGCCTTTCCTTTGGTAATACACATGCTCTATAAGGTACGCTGTAATAAACAGGCAATTCATTACGTAAGGATAAACCCTCTCTTTGCTTGCCAGATTGAAATGGGGCAGGAGAGCCTAAGCCATGGCTGAGAAGGGAACACCAACTCCTTCAGCCTCACGCCTGCAGGCTGGTAGGGTATACAAGCCCAGCTGAGACATGCATGGCTGTTCACGGTCAGAAGGTTGAGAAGAAACAAAATGAAACCCAAGGAAAAGACCTTTCATGAGAGTGACTTAAAAAATAAAAACCCTGCCAGGCCTGGTGGCACATGCTTATAATCCCAGCACCATGGAGGATTCACACCCAGCCTGGGCAACTTAGCAAGACTTTATCTCAAAAAATAAAAAAGTGCTGGAATGTAGCTCCATGCAAAGGCCCTGGGTTCAATACCCAACAAGGCAAAAACAAACCAACCTTTATGGTGCCATATTGAGAACAAAATGCAAGCACAAGGTCTTTCCCCTTCAGCATGGAAAAGGTTCTGCAGCTCCTTTAGCCTCCAGGGCGAACTTTGGAAATTACTCCAGAAGAGACAGAGACCACTACCGCCCTCTACTGAAGACCCTCAGCGCTTTCCTACAACAATGAACCTCTTCTAAAACAAATGTCTGCCAGGAAAATGTTCACAACTGGTGAACCCGACGAAGGGGCAGAGGGCTTCCGCGGACCACTTCCAGCCTTCTGCATCGCATTATCCTCGAAGCCAATCTGCACACACAGGGCACAGTCTGGCCAGAGGTCAAGATACTCACACTCAGCGAACTTCAAGGAGCGAAAGACTTTCCGCTGGGGCGTAACCCGCTTGATGTTTGGGTGATCTTCAAGTGTCAGCAGGCCCACTTTCTGCTTTTCTTTTATCTGAATCACTTCAAAGTCGCTGGGGTAGTCACTGGATGGATTGTTCCGAGGTATAATTCTCCAATTGTCTACTTCACTGCTCTTCAGAGCACTTGAAATAAATGAATTTCTAGCTTTGGCTGTGAAGTACCCATTGAAAGCCACAATATATTCTGAAATCAATGACCATAAATAAAAGTAAAAATTCATACATATGAAATTTCATGAATACACAGTAAAAGAGCAAAAATAGAAAGATTAAATTAAATGTCTAGCACAGCAGTTTGCTGAACTTTTAAGTCATTTTAACATTTAACATATTTAAATATTTTAACTTTTTTTTTGGGTACCAGGGATCAAACTCATGACCACGCGCTTGCCAGGTAGGCACTTATGATGCTAAGCTAAATCCCCGGCCCCTATTTTAATATTTTTAAACATTTTGTTTTATATGAATCCCCTGATCACACAGAATACTCCATTCAAAACCAGATACCTGTGGATTTTTTTGGAGGAGGGAGGTGGGTACCTACACACTTGTCAAGCACCTCCCACAGCCCCACTTGTGATATTTTTAGAAAGCCAGTATCTATCAATATTTGAACATGCATTAAAGAAATGCAGCTTTTCAAACAGAAGAAAAATTCAGAGAACTGTACATCTGGCTAATTTTACCGAAAACAAAACCAGAATTGTGGAGGAGATAATACCAGGCTGTTTTCTTAGTAATTCTCATCTGGTCACCTGAACTTTTGAACAAACAGACAGCACCTCCAAACTGCCCAGCTGCAATGGCATGTGATCCATGGAATCAGACTGCAGGTCAATTTCCTTCTTTCACACAAGCTAATAGGGAAAACAAACTTCAGCAAAGCTGACATCCAGCTGCTACCTGCTCATCCCCCTTGAAATGTACTGGGAAAGGACAAGTCCCTCGGCAAAAGCTAACACTTCTACTAAGTTCGAAAAGAACAGGGTGAGATGTCCTAAAATGTAAGCTGATGTCATTACCATATTCCACAACTGTTGAGGAGAATTCCACCTTTAAAGTCAGGTGGGAACAGCCAGGGCACGGGGCCTTTTCAAAAGATTTCTTTTCCAGTCTATCACCCAGATGTTTCTTCCCACAGAGCAAAACCACTAGCAGAAGCAGCCAGATGTTGACAAGCTTCATGGTCATAGGTGAATATGGTCATAAAAACCACATAAATTCAAATCGCGCTTTTGTCTTCCTTGGTTAGAAGTGAATTTTTGTTTCGGCTAAGAGCTGCAACATTACTGATCAGCCAGCCGTCTTACAGTCTTGTCCAACGTAAATAAAAGTGAAGTCCCATGGCCTTTCGTGGCTTGGCCCGAAGAGAGGGTTTCATTTCTTTCTTCGCTTCTTCTCCATCTTGGACATAAGGCCTCTCTCATTCAGGCCGACACAACTGCGTCCTGGACTCCATCTGCACCACAGAAGCAAATCCACCAGAGCCGATTACTCACTCTGTGAGCCGATCTGTGAGACACAAAACAACATACTCAAGACACCTGTAGCACTACCATACCAAGTATGATTTAGTTGTATTTATAATTTGGATAAAAGGGGCAAAAAGAGATTCCAATTAAAAGGTGAACATGTCATATAATCATGAAACATCTCGCTGTTTCATTTTTATTCACTTATTTCTTACTGGTTTCACACAAAAAGTTTTAAAACAGTTGTAAAAATAAAAAAAGGAGGGCTGGGGATTTAGCCCAGCAGCATAAGCACCTGCCTGGCAAGCACAAGGTCATGAGTTTGATCCCTAGTACCAAAAAAATAAATAAAAAAGGATAAAAATAAATGAGAAAAATGGCAGGAACCAAGAATGACTACATAACACCAGGAATATGAAACACATTGACCCCGAGCATCTAGAGAAGGAGCCACGATGCTTCGCTTCAGACTCTCCATTTTCCTGTCCTTTGCTGCTCACCATCTCTAGAGCACTTCCCCAGCCAGCATTCTAATTTTCCACAGATTTCATTAATTTTTTAGGCAAAAGCTCAGTATAGATACGCTGCATTAAAATTACTCAGATACTATAATATTTTCTGCCATTCTATGAAAAATTATTTTTACTGTCATTAAATTTACTTTACATGAAGCCTCAAAATAAAGCTTCCGAATTTGTTATAAAATCATGTTATCTCTTTACTGAAAGTAACAAGAGAACAATTAGTAAAGCAAGCTGCTGCTAAAGGAAAGTGTTATTCTGAGTATGAAATTATTCATGGGCACAGATATCTTTTGAAGTATCTAAAATGTAGAAAAAAGTCATTATTCAAAATGAAAAAAAGAACAGCTGTAAAAAACAATGGTGGTTGTAGCATGACCAGAAAAACCAATTTTGCACTGATCACACCAGAGATTATTAGCCCAGCGAGGAGGGAGATACTGAAGGAAAACAGGCCTTGTACTGCAACAAGAAGAAAGCATGAGCAAGGAGTCGGCCACCTTCCCAGGGAGGCGGTCCTTATTCAAATCATTGCTTTGGCAGAAACTGGTGCTTCAGAGCAACGAAAAGATTCTGGTTTCTGTGACTGTCCCTCTGTACTTCTGCAAACAGGAAAATGAGACAAAGCGCCGAGGGAATGAAGCATGTACAGGAGTTTCTAACGTTTAACAATTGGGGACCTTGCTGCTGTAACAATAAAAGGTCAGGAACACAGGTCTAGTTCTAGGATTGGTGCTGGAGATCCCTGCTGGTGGACCAACCGACCCTGACCCTTTCCTCAGTTGGGCTGTCTCAGCAGGAAGAGCATGAGATGTCAATCACTATAGAAAGACAAGGAGAACAAAGCCCACAGCAGAAAGCCTGCAGGGCAGCAGCAGCCAGCCAACACTGACACCCCAACACGCTTCACAGCCATCACCCAGTCTTTTTTGGGTTAAGCCTGATACTTCTCACAACAGAGTATCCAAGAATCTAATTTTGTAAAGCACATACACAGCACAGCTAAAGACTGCTGGCCAAAGAAGATAAAGCCAGTCACTGGTGATAGTGGTTCTCATGTTGTAGTAAATGAATATAAATTTAAAAGATTTAATGGGGCCTCTCAATTTTTTGAAAAATGATCAGAAAGATCTAAAAGTCTTCTGCCGCACGCTGAAGACTGTGACCTATGGGGGCTACATATAATATAAGTATTCGTGAGCAACACTGGGGAGATCTGAGACTTAACTGGGTCCAATCAACTCTAACTGGGCCTGTTTCTCAACTATTTCTCAACTGGGCAAGTCACTCACAAGTGGCAATGGTGGACTTCTATCATGCTGCGGTCTTCGTGACAGGGAGGACCAGTATTTAATATTCTCTCACACATTAGGTGCAAGCCTGACTTTAAAAGAAAAAGATCAAAATAAATGATCTGGAGGTTTTCAAACAAAAAAGTCCATACGGTACTCTGTTCCCCCACATGTAATATAAATTAGGTTTTTGGAAAACAGAACACTAGGAGGGTGTCCATCAAAGGACAGTCTCACAGTTTCACAGAGGGCTCACCACCTGACACTGCCAGGTGCTGCAGCGCAGACACCCAAGTCAGGGACACAGCCCCCTGTCCATCCACCAACACAAACACCAGCACAAAGTGCAGGGAAGTACCGCAGGTGGGGAAGGGCAGTGTCAGGGAAGCTACACTGAGACTGTCGGTCCCCTGTGGTGGGAAGGTGGCTCCTGCTGAGGGGGACAAAGCTTGGAGCACAGGACTGAGGGAGGAGGAGCACAGCACCCCAGCCAGGTTGGCGGGCTAACCAGAGGGAGCAGGAGAGCTGTCTGCCCACAGGGCTGAAATAGGAGTGGGTGAGGGCTCAGGCAGGCACCAGGTACCAGCAAGACAGCCGCTAAACAATGAGAATACAGACCTCTCTGCTGGGAGGGGGCGGGGGGGGCCCTGGGAGTGAACCCGTAGGCTCAGAGGGAGCCACAGGGTGAGAGTGCTGAGCAGCGCCGGGGTGCGGCACTGTTCCAGGCAGCAGAGACACAGCAAGGAGCAGAACAGTGGCACGCGTGCAGTTACCATCCACTGTGGTGAGAGGGAAACACACAAGCTAAGCAAAAACACGCAGTATCTGGCCAGTGATGAACGAGAAATATAGAAAGGGGAAAAGGTAAAGCTGAGACAGCTGGGTGTGTAGCTGGAGTGCCACAGAAGCCTCTTAGAAGGGAACTTCTGCGGAAAAGCCTGAAGGAAGCAGGAAGCTGGCCATGTTCTCCGGGGAAAGAGCATTTGCAGTGGGGAAAGTGCAAAAGCCCTGGAGCATGGACATGCCCGGAGTATGTGAGGAAGAGCAATGGAGCCAGTGTGTGGAGCTGAGCGTAGAAAGGACGGCAGATGAGACAGGTAATGGGGGAGCTGGACCAGGGAGGGCCGCACAGGTCAGAGAGGACTTTGGCTTTATTTTGGAAGAGAAGGGAAAGCATGAGCTGGCACTGAGCAGAAGGGGCTCACACCAATTTCTGTGATAAAGAGGCACAGAGAGACATGGGGGGGGTCAATCAGAAGGCCCACACATTTAATAACCTAAGGACAGAGACACTGGCAGGAGCAGACTATGGAGACAGGAAGGCAGACTGGATGGAGTACTGACGACCAGAGTGGGAGGCCCAGTAGGGAGGACTCAAGGACACACCAAGTCTCATGCCCACCTGAACCCATGGTGCATGTCTCTAAGTGAGATGAGAAGACAGCAAGGAAGCCAGCTCGGGTTATGAACATGTGACATGTAGGATGACCATCGGGGTTGTGCAGCAGGGCAGAGGGCAGAATCCCAGACAATCTAGGTCCTTTTCTTTGGTGGGCATATATAACAAGGAAGATCATAAGAAAATCAAATCCAGACTTTGATTACAGAAGAGCAGGCCACCAAAAGATACCGCTGGCTGATGATTAAAAGGTCACTGATTCCTCCTAGAAAAGGAGTACCCTAGTGCACAACAGGCCTGGCCCCAGAATGCACTACACCCAGCCTGTTCACTCCAGGTGCCTGCTCTTATCTCTGTGCCCCCAGCAAAAAAGGGAAGAAGGAAAATACCTTCAAGTACAAAAGTCCCATGGGAACAAATAGCAAGACTGAAAATGACAGAAAATGACCAATCTCCTCCCTGCTTTATTTGGGTCTAGTTGAGCTGCTTATGTTCCTAAAGCTGAAGAAACCAGGCTCTCAGAAGATACTATTGTGAAGGATCCATGGCTCAAAATTATGATGATAGATCCTGAAATGTCTACAGTTTCCCAGGCCTAGCATACGGAGGCCTTAAAATAAAAGTTTCCTTTGAGGAAAACAAAAATGCCACTGTGGGGAGAAGCCAATGACAATGGCACAGACCCATAGGACCAGCCACGCACACCCACCCCTGGTCCAATGAAGGCTATTTACAAAGGGAGAAGAGTGCTGGCAGTGGAGAAACCTCAGCCTGCTGTCCAGACCAGCCAGCCAGGGACACTCAGACCTGGGGCCGCCTGGGCGGACAAAAAGGGAAGAGGTTTGCTTCTGTGACGTCCCCATGGAAGACGCACAGCTGGATTTAAACCACGAGGAACTCTGAAGCGACACACCCAAGGGACATTCTACAAGGAAACTCATGATGGACTGTTACACAGAATGACCCCCAAGCATCCCCAAAGATGGGACGGAACTATATGTCACATGAAATTAAAGGTATAGCTGTCACCTTTTGCACCAGAACCCCCCAGGACGCACAGTGCTCAAGGAGTTTACACAAAATGCACATCATCACTGGGTTACTTACAATACAAGGTAAATGCTATGCAAACAGCTGCTATACCGTACTATTCAGTAAATAAGGACAAGGGGAAAAGTCAGTGCATGTTTACTATACAAATTTTGGCCCAAATATTTTCAAGCAGTGGTTGATTCTATGGATGTAGAACTAGAGGTAGAACTGGTTTGCTAAGAAACCGACAGATTTCCTGAGACTTACAATAAAGAAAATTTCTATTTAAATTAATCTTAGTGTTTCTATGATTTATACTGTGACAGAAAAAACTGAATCAATATATAGTACAAATCATATTTGAGAATTAAGCAAACTCAGTAAGTGTTCTCATATGTCGCTTGTAAAAGTAAAAAAAAAAAAAAAAAAACAACCACAATCTTTTAGAATGACAAGCCAGGGATATAGCTCAGCAGCACAGTGCCTGCCTGGCAAGTATGAGGTCCTGAGTTTGATCCCCAATACCACAAAAAAAAAAAAAAAAAATTTGATCAGATGTATTATGCCCCTTAAAATGGACATTAAAAACCTTGTCATGTAATAAACCCAATAATAAACAATAAAAGCATTTACTGAGCATTTATTACTGAGTGGGTGTTATTCTAAGTAACTGGCATGCGTTAACTCATTTAATCCTCAAACTGATATGCCCCCTATTTGCAGATGATGAAACTGAGGTCAGAGATAACCCACTTGTCTTCCCCAGCCCCTGGCTGGGAACTCAGGAAGTCTGGTACTCTTTAGACTGAAGGAGCCTGCTTTCCTAGAATCTCCCCTAGGAAGTCATTACAACGTGTGTGAATCCAAAAGCATGCGATGATTTATGTCCAAGGGTACATACTAAAGGTGGTAATTGGGAAAAATTAGAAGCCATCTAAGCATGCAATAGCAGGGGCAGGCAGAGTAATTATGGTTCATCCATACTGGGGATGCCATGCAGCCATTTCAAACTGTTTCTGTGCTGGGCTAAATAATGGTCCCCCCAAATGTCCATGTGCTCATGCCCAGAAACTGTGGACATTACTTTAGACAGACTTTGCAAGGGACTCTGCAGGGATGGCCGCACTCAGGACTCTGAGGCTTCCTCTTTATCCGGGTGGGGGAGGTGTGTCACAGGAGCCCATCAGGGCAGGCAGCAAGAGCTATGCCGATGGCGGCAGGGCACTGAGTGAGGAGCCTATGAGTGCTGCAGCCCTGGACGGGACACTAAGGGACCACAGATGCAGGCTGTTTCCTAGAGCCTTTGCGAGGAGCCGGCCCTGACAGTGCCTTGACTTTGCCCAGGGAGACTGACTGGACTTCTGACCTCTAGACTGTCTCGGCCTCTAGACAGGAAATCCGTGTTGGTGTAAGCCACCATTATATCAGCAATAGGAATATGAGTAAATGCCAAGGAAATATTAAATAAAACAGTTTGTGTGCAGTACGATCCAAATTTTTTAAAATGTGTGGTAGAAAAAGAAAACACCAAAATGGTGGTGGTCCTACCTGATAACAGAATAATCACAAATAATTACTTTCTTCTTTATTCTATTTTATTTGTATTTTTACCAAGAGTATGTTAAACATGCTATTTAAATGCTTTAATAAACTTTATAAGATAAATTTTATTTTCTAAATATTTTATTTCAAAAAGAAGAAAAACATAAAGTGAAACCTGCACACTTTTAAAAAAATCAAAATTTCCAGTAAGAAAGTGGCACAATAGTCAAATGTGTTTATTTTTTGTGTCCATAAGGGAGTTTAAATGAGATCTATTTCCAAAAAAAAAAAAAAAGAGATCTATTAAAAAAAAATGAGATCTATTTCTAAGGAATTGCTCTCAAAAAAAAAAAAAAATTTGTCTTCAAGCCAGATGTGGTGACACACACCTGTAATTCCAGCTACTACACTGGGAGGCTAAGGCAATACGATCAAAGCTCAAATCCTACTTGGACAACTTAGTGAGACTGTCACAAAATAAAAAGATAAAAGAGATAGGGATATACCTTAGTGCAAAGGCTCTGGTTTCAATCTGCCATACCACCAAAAAAAGAAAAAAAAAAAAAAAAAAAAGAGGAGGAGGAGGAGGGAAAAGAAAAGAAAAGAGAAAAATCTCCAGCTACCAACCAGCCTGCAGAAACAGTACCTTTTGAGAACATTACTCCTAGCTGGTTCATTACAGAAGGGGTTATCATTTGTATTATCATTTACTCTCAGAACTCTACCTTGGCTGCTACCAGTTCCACTAAGTGTTGATTAGAGTTAATTTCCATGACTTTATGTGGAAGACCTAAGTGGTCTTCTCAGAAAAACTATATCCTAAAAGATACTATTTCTACCTAAGGATTTTCCATGAGTATGCATATACATTTCATACAGGTGTAATAAAAAATTAATTTGACATCCAATACTAAAACACAGTTTAAGTGGTATATACCAGGAATAAGACATGAGAAAAGGAGACAAAGTATAGGAAATACATTATTTGCACAACCACCTGATCCAGCTGACAGCTGCTAACATTCCTTGCAGTTCTAAAACTCATAACTTACATAGTGAAAGAACATCAAAAAGATTATACTCCTGGGTGTAACTTAAATACATCTTAAATTATTTCCTAAAAAATAATTTAAAAATGTAATTCAGGTAAGAGGAAATTACTGGTATCACACGATTATCATCTAACTATGCAGTTATACCATGCTTTTTAATAAACCAGTTTACTGAAGTTAAGTCTGAAGACTGAACTGTATCCAGTTTAATTAAAAGCTGCCTGAAAAAGCCGGGTGTGGTGGCTCACACCTGCAATCCCAGCACTCGGGAAGCTAAAACAGGAGGATCATTGTGAGTTCAAGACCAGCCTGGGCTACAAAGTGAGCTCCAGGCCCGCCCAAACTGCATAGAGACCCTGCCTCAAAAAAGACAAAAAAAAAAAAAAAAAAAGGCTGCCTGAAAAACTACCACTTGCATAACTAGTTGTATAGCTGACTGCATTACCACTGTTTAACAAGCTAACAATTAAGCAATGCAAACATACTATCTTAAAATAAAAGTGTATTCTTAAGAATGATTGAACTATTTTTTTCTGGCACATTCTGTCCATCAGTTAGTATTGTGTTTTTTTTTTTTTAATTCTGTAGCCCAATGTGTCAACAGAACACCCTTGTCTAGTGTCTTCCGGCCTCCTCTTTCCCATATTTGCTCTTGGCTCCTAGCAGTCTTCTTTTATCCCTTGGCCATCTAGAACCAGCCAGCTCCAGCAGGCAAAGCCAAACTTCCCACCTCCTGCATCTTAAATTAGTTTGCTTAAGCAAATAGAACATTGTCAAAAATTAATAAATCTACTTAATAGATTTCTGCGACACATCAAAATGGATTAGGCCACAAGGAAACAGAAACCAACTTCTTTTTTAATCACTTCAACCTGCCTCTAAGGAAAACACTGAAAGTGCCCAATCTTTGTCCCTAACCTAAATATCATAAGGAAGGTTAAACATCCTGTTCATAGTATTTTGGGGGGCGGAGGGGAGAGAAGAGACAGAGACAGACAGAGAAAGACAGACAAGACAGGTGGAGACAGAGAGAAGACCCACTAAAAACACTAATGGGAAGTGTGCAGTTCACCCCTGCTTTCAGTCTTCCTAGTTTTGTTATTCTGATTATTTGTGACACCTGTGGTGGCTGCCATGCAAATAAAGAGGCAGTCCAAGAACTATCTACCCTGGGTTGATGGGAAATACAAAGAACATGAATTCACAAGGAATGATAAAATTTTTTTCTTTTTGGTACCAGGAATTGAACCCACAACCTCACACTTGCCAGGCAGGCACTTAGGGTACTGGGCTAAATCCCTGGCCTGATAAAATTTCTTGACTAGACTAGATACCCATTTATTTCTAGGTGATTCAAAGGTCCTGTTAGAACTGCATGAGAATTTCCACTTTTACACAGAAACAAGAAACTTGTGATTGTAAGGGGTGTTTGGGGAATGTAGTGGAGATTTAGGTGGCCCTAATGAACAGTTGCGGGTATCACACACTGAAGTATAAAACAACACTTAATTTACAAAAAGTGTTCTGAATGTCAGTCTTGGTGGCTTATGCCTGTTATCACAGCATTCGAGAGGCTGAGGCACAAGGATCACCGAGAGTTCCGGGCCAGCCTGGGCTACACAATATGTTCAAGGCCAGCCTGGACTTTGTAGGGAGACCTTGTCTCCAAATACCTTAAAAAAAAAAAAGTTATTTATGAATTTTAAAAAAAATGTAGACTACCCATGCAAAAAAATACCATTCGGTCATAACAAGGAATGAAGTACTGATACATACTCTAGTGCTTTCATATAGCTAAGAACACTTTTAAGTGAAAAAAGGTCACATATCATGACTTCCCATTCAAAGAAATGAAATATTCAGAAACAGCAAATCTAGGGAGACAAAGTAGATTAATGAGGGCTGAAAATGGGTACTGACCGCAAATGAACACAAAGAACACAAGGGTCTTCTTGGGGTGATTGAAACCTAACAGCAGATTGTGGGATGACTGCACAACTCTACATTTAACGTGGTGTGTAAATTTTACCAAAATTAAGCTTTTACATGAAAACTATTACTAAGAACGATTCTGCAGCTCAACAACAAAAACTGGGGAGAAGAAATGCCCTTTTGCAAGTCCCTCCTTTTTATATATACACTTGCAAACCTGAAACCCAGATTAAAGAGACTCTAGCCTCTCCAGCACAGCGCCACAAAAGACTGTACAATTCAACCTCCAGGTCTTCTCATTTGGAAGTGTCACTTAGAATTTAATGTAAAAGTATTTTTTTTAAAAAAGTGAATATTTAATTTGCACCAGCAGGACAAGATTTTCAGGGGTTCCACAGACACAAAGGGTAAACGTCTTACTAAAAATAAAGCCGACGATAGCGATCTTAGACAGTAGTCTTAGGCACAACCATGCCGCGGCAGGCCATGCTCTAAGACGCCACAGGTTTAAAAGGCATTCTGGTTCTGAGTCACCAGTCTCACCTGTACACTGAGCCACAGGCCGCGCGTCCCAAGTATCTGTGGCGCAAGGTGCAAGAACTGAGATGCGGGAGGAACTGCGGTCTCTTAACACCTGACACCTGCAGCTGCAGGGGAAGCCCCGGGCCAGGGTCCGCACATCGCTTCGCTCCGTTACCTTATTTCACATAAAGAAACAACAAAGTGGCACAAGCTGCCCAACCGTATGCAGGTGCGGGACCCAGAGGGACGGGCCCGGCAGCGCGGAGGCTGGAGGACGTCCGAGAGGTGGCGGCCGGGCCCGGCGTCCTCCGGACCCGCGCCGTCTCGCCGCAGTGCGGAGCCGGCGGGAGGGACGCGAGGAACCCGGCGCCTCAGGCCTCGGGCGCGGCTGGCTCAGGAGGGGCGTGCGGCTGACCGCAGGCGAGGAGGGGCAGCGGCTGGGGGTTCCCGGCGCAGGCTGCTTACGTACCTTCGGCCGCCTCAGGCTTGTAGCCGGGGGGCCCGGGATAACGGAGCCTCCGCCGCTAACACGCCGCGACTCTCCATTCGGGGTTGTTTACTAGCAACTCTCGCGAGACCACGCCACCGGCGGGGAGGCCCACGGTCGGGAGCGTCGGCGCAACGTGCGCGCTCCTGTGACCGCGTACGCGCTCCTGACACCTAGGGCCGCAGGCACGCACCGGGAGATGGACGGAAGTCTCGCGACACTTGCCGGACCGGATCAGAGGGTGTGGCCAGCTCGTGAGTACCAGAGTGTAAGTGTAGCTGCACCGAGCTAGGGCCGGACTCGTGTCTGGGCTTTGGATCCGGGACCTGGGAGAGCAGCACAGGTCTGAAGGCAGCCAGGTTCTGGGGAGGACCAACGTAACAAGAAGCCTCCCCTCTCGCCGGCTACCGTCATCCCCGTGTTGAAAGCGCGTTACTCTAGCGCGCTCTTTTCCAGCCGGAACCCGTATCCAGGCAAACTCCGGTCCTCCCAAACTGGGGTGGCCCAGTATCCCCACCCTTGCCGATAGATCTGAACCCACGCAGACATGGAAGCCCCAGGTCCTATCTCCACAAAGTCCTAAACCCTAAACCCTTGGCCCAACTGCTGGAAGGGCTTCTCTGCTGCCAGGGGTGTGTGTCTGGTCAAACAGTAAGGATTTCATTAAAGCCAAATGCTTAACTTTTATTTTTTGAAGACTCGTGCTTCATGTATAGAACAAATTTGCGATTCCCTGGAAAAGTAAATCTTTATTCAAATTGTTATTTTATAGAATAACGGCAGATGGTACAGGCATCAGCTGAACAGGGGAATTTGCAATTCCCTGGAAAAGTAAATCTTTATTTAAATTGTTATTTTATAGAATAACAGCAGATGGTACAGGCATCAGATGAACAGGGGTAAGCCAGAGTTCCCACTTTGCAGGTCCCAGGCCCGGTGACTACTCCACAAGCACAAAAGTCCAGGAGGTCCTTGTGGACCAGCACAGCTGGCAGCGTCATATGTGGAGACACTTTCAGGGCACAGCAGCTTCAACCTGACACAGACACCAGACATTGAGGGCAAAACTGCCAAAGCTGCAGCTCAATCTGCCCATGGAGATAGATACCCGTCTCCACAGCTTCCCCACCAGCACACGGTAGGCTTCACAGTAGGCTTCATGTTCATGGTTCCCAGGAGGTCTCTCCTGAGCTACACAATAGGAGAAAGGCACTGACTGAGCCCAGGGCCTGCCACTACCTTCAGTTTGTCTTTGGCTACCAGTACCTACACCAAAACTGGGTTATTCACTGGGATTTCAGGCTGGGCAGGCTTCCCAAATGAGGATCTGGAGGTCAAACGGGATTTGAAACGACCAACCAATGGTGAATATCACAGGGAGCAGAGGAAGACCCTGCATGGGGTTCTAACTACCTGGTTCCCAAGATAGGCAGAGAGAACACCTTTGAGGCAGACACGTGGTCCATCATGTGTACACAGTGGGGACTGTTGGAGACCTCCTGCCTAAGAGTCCACCCTCTCCCTAAAGAATGAACCCAGTTTTCCCAAGCTCATCAATCCCACAGTCTACCTTAAAAGTGTTCACAACACTCAGTTGCATTAGCCAACAGTTGGACAAAATTATGAAACACAAAGCCCATTTTATATAGCTAAGTTTCTGTATCAGTAGTTGCCGTATCCACCAGCTCAACTAATCCTGGATTGAAAGTATCTGGGAAAAAACTGTGTCCATACTTGGTACGTATAGAGTTTTATTTCCTTTTCATTCTTCCCTAAACAATAACCACCCCATTTACATAGCATTTATAGATTAGGTATAAGTAACCTAGACATAACTTAAAATATACACAAGGATATACATAGGTGATATTTGCACATATTACACCATTTTATGTAAGAACTTCAGCATCTGCAGATTTCATATCCACAGTGGTCCTGGAACCCAACCCATGAAGACACCAAGGGATGACTGTGAACGGTAACCTTGTGCCTGCATGCATGCATACAAGGGACCGAAGGCCAGGATCAAACTGCCTGTCACTTACCTGGGGAAAGATCAAAATCCAAACTTTAGTTCTCCTCTATGTATATATATAGCTTCCACACCAGTGCATAGTCAGCAAATTATATCTCGATCATTGTAAGTTCTAAAGGACTGTATGTACTGAGAGACAGTCGTGGACAGACTAGAATTGGTTTTGGACAATACAGAATGTCAAAACTGAGAACATACCATTTAACCCCTTGGTTCCCAAATGTGACAAGATCTTATGTAATTGAGGTAGTAGAAAAACCCAAGAGTCCTCAGAGATGTTGCTATTTGCTCTCTTCTTTTTTGGACAGGGTGGTGTTATGTATTTCACTCACTAAGCAGGGCAAGCTGGCCTCAAACATGGTGATTCTCCTGCCTCAGCCATATGAGTGCTGGGATTACAGATGTAGTCTGTTGAACACACTATAGCTTTTATCCCCATCACACAACTGCAACAGTTTGTAAATCACCTACCAGCTCCATGCTACCAAATTCAATAGACAAACCCATCTTCATCCTACTCAGTCATCAGGAGATGAGATCAGGATGTCACTTTAGTGTCAAAAGCTCACCAGGCACTGTTGCACTGTTATGCACAATTTTGTTATGAAAGCATTGGCCCCTCCCCCAATACTGGAGCTTGAACCTATAGTCTTGAACATGCTACACAAGTGCTCTACCCCTGAGCTACATCCCTGGCCTTTTTGTATGTATTTGTTCGTTTTGAGACAGGATGTCACTAAATTGCCCTGGCTGGGCTCAAACTTTTGATCTAGTACCTCTGTGTTCCAAGTAGCTGAGATGCCAGACTAACATCAGCTTTTAATGAAATTACAAGCGCAGTGTTCACAGGGTAACTTTTAGTCATCATCTCTACAAGGAAAAAAAGAACCTTTTTCCAAACAACCAGCTTGCAAACAATTGCAGCAAAACCTCCTCCAGAGGAAAGAAGCAACTGCCTTTATTGTTACATTTTCAATTCACAGATTACATTTAAAATGTTCAGATTTCCCACATTTTTTTAAATAAGCAACCCTATCCACCATGGTCTAATTAACTCTCAAGTGAGCTCTCGGGGCAAAAATAGTTTTTATAAAAGTTAGAAAACCTAAGAAAATTCCTGGTTTGGGTCTTTCACAGAAGCTACAGACAGCTATGCACCACAACCACACCAATAAGCATGTTTAGCTGGTCCTGCCAAGGTAGATTTAAAACATCGCCAACAATGTGTGTTTACATGTTCTGATCGCATAGCAACACAGGACCTTACCAGTAACTGACAATGTGTTTACATGAACTTGGTGCTGTTTATTACACATTCATCAAAGTCTCCATCAGTGTGGCCAGAAATCAGGAGGACTCTGAGCTACCTCCGCCAAAACCTGTGCTGTTACCCAGTATCTCCAAGTGTATGGTTCTCCATTTCTTACATTCTGAAGACAGGATTGAGGGTGAAAGAGCTCTAGAATTTAACACTGATCTTCTGCATCCAAGTCACAGTCAGAAATGCTACAGGCGACGTCATCCCGGGTGAAACTGTGTGCTTAACTATAAAAGCGCAGTCAGGGCTGCTCATAGTGCAGTGACCCTTCCCAAGGAAACAATCAGTCCTGACTTTCAGCCTACTCCTACCTTCTGCATCAGTGTCACAATATCAAGTTCTCAGTTTTAAATCCATACATGCTGCCATATTCTTATAGTGACAAAGTTTTCAAAGTGCCAGGTATGTGGCCCTCAAGCATGACTGGGTTTATAGGATCTGAATTAAAGATATTTCACAGTAGGTTTCAATGCTAATTCCTATTGCAGGGGCTTGCGCATAATTATCTTCACATCAATGAAAGCATTCACTATAATGTGTAAATTCATTACACGGACAAAGATGGGCTGCTAACTTATTATTTCAACATCTATGTCACACACATAATTTGTCAAAATTTTAACCACTCTTCATAAATACATCAAGAATGCTACTGGAATGGGATAGTACATAGGAAACTGTATGAAACCTAGATTAACAAGCTCTACGGGGCTCAATTTCAGTTATAAAATGGCTAATAGGCTGAGAAATCACTACTTATTCACAGTATAAATCAAAAGATGACTGGGGGCAACCCATTTCATATCCAAATCGAGGAAGCAGTGCTAGACACAGCAAACCTACACCACCGGAGCAGGCAGGCCTGTTGCGTGCGAGGGGGAATAACCCAGACTGGTTCCATGTCACCTTGACAAGAAGTCTCCTTTAAAGTAACTTAATCATACACAGTTCTTCAGACACCCATGGTACATATCACACATGGTCCTCTAGGGAAAGCTCGGGAAAGAGCAGCATCTACACGCACGCACACACGAGACAGGGAGCTACGCAGCAGGACACACAGACTTCTACCACTACCACCATGCTACCACTGCCCTCCCAGCTACAAAATCTTACTTTTCAGTAGTTTTCCTGATCAACACTTGAAAACCAAGATTAGGAGTCATCTATAAAGGGAAAGAGGTGATTTCCCTCACAAAACAACACCTGAAATTCTAAGAGCTGACAGATCAAATCCTAAGTCCTGGATCACTGCGGCTCCTAGAACAAGTTACACAAATTTGGAACAGCCTCTGTAAAAAGCACTGACATTCAGGTTTCTTCCATCAGTTCTTTATACTTTAGTTGTTATTGACTCTGTGCCATCCAGGGGCCCCAGAGGTTTTCTTACAGCACTCTAAAAGTCTGCTTTGCAAATGATGAATCAACAAGATGCTAGATCAGCAGTCACAAAAGAAAACACATACAATAAATTAAATGTTCTTCTCCAAATACTGTCCCAATACTGCAGGTTACCACGAGTTGGCAAAACGTCACCAGTCATCCTGATTCATCTTTGCAGGATAAGGCCTTCTTTCGTAATGAGCGGTTGAGAATATTTGCGCCCCACACCCAGAGCCATTCAGGCATATACTGTGCAAAAAGAAACTGGAAAGAGAAAACGGTGAGAAGGTTAGCACCCCAAAACATGCTGCTGAAGAATCAGGTGCACAGATAAGCACATGACTTAATCCAACTACCTACCCAGCAACCACATTCCATAGGACAAAGGAAAATGTCCTCAGGTACTTCTTTATTGAGCATGTCTTTGCATAAACCACCACCCTCGATTCCATAGGGAACAGAAACATGCTCACTACCAGCTGTAGCCACCCCCTTTCTGTAGTGAGGCAAGACAAACGTGTGATAAAAGTAATAAATAAAAACAAACACAAGACAATTTCATCTTTAATCAACTGCAACTTCTTTAGCGCAAGAAAGTCAGTTGTACACGTGGTTAGTAGCCTGGGAGAAACTGGGTTTTGGAGGGCATGCTGGAGAGCCTGAGGAACACCAGGCCCTTAGACCTGTGTCTGAGGCCAGCATGAGGGGCTCAGGGAACCAGGGACAAGTCCTGCTGCTGCTGCTCTGCTCTAAGGGTCTCAATCTGGGGATGGACGGCACTGATTGGAAACGTGTTTGGGTGCCACACTGGGGAAAGGTGCCACTGGTATACTGTGGGTGGCAGCATGGACACCACTCAACATCCTGAAATGCACAGGATGGTCCCTTGTCAAGGAATGAGCCACTGTGAGTGCCCATGGCATTGCGCCCTGCACTCCTCTGACAGATCTGACCCTAAACAAACATTCTGACACCTCATTCCATTCCAGGCTTGAACTGAACTCTGTATGACACAGAGGTCACTCAACTCTCTTCCCAATATGTGGCCCCAACTCCCTCTGCACCTCCAGGACCCACACCAAATAAGGACAAGTCTGCACATCACTAACTGTACCACGACCCAGGGGCCACAGAGAGTAAGGACAAGCCTTGCATCACTAAGTACCCAACGGTGCCAATAAAGCTGCGGTTGTGTACGTCAGTCATCTGAGAGACAGGAGCCTGCAGCCGCACCACAGCATGCTGGGATTTCCTTAAAGGGTTTAGTGAGGAAAGGCCTGCTCACTCCTCCTTGGAGCCTGTGCCCTAAGACAAAGCATTCTAAACCCAGGGAGATAAAAAGCATCCGGTAGTAGTCCCTCTGGAGGACAAAAACATGTGGACAGGTGACACAGACTAGACCTACAGTCCCCCTCCAAGATGACAGTCTGTGTGTTTTTAGTGATTATTTAATGGGAAGTGGTCAGTGTCAAAAAATCTGTTTTTTCACTCCATTCTTGACCATTCTGTATTTGGAAAACAGCATCAAGGTGTGTCCCCAGTTGCAAAGGGAGCTGCAGTGGGGACTCTGGTACAACATCTCTGGTTGGCACCCCAGGCAGCAGAGAAACCCTGATGCCCTGGATAAACTAAAGGTGACTCACTGATCCTCTGGCTAACAAAGGTTACGAAGAAGGAATGCGAAGCTCTGTGCACAGGGAACTGAGGCTGAGACACCGAAACGGGGAAGGGGGGGACATGTAGGGGGCTGGTGGGTGGGTGGGCTGCAGGGGAAGGTCTGCTCCACACTGGGTCTGACCAGTTCCTCCAGGCTCCAGAAAGCACCACTCCTCTGCATCAATACCCAACCCTGTTTCCTGAGGCAGGGCAGTCCTCGGAGACCCGGGATGAGGAAGAAGCCAGTGGCCAATGTGCCTGGTCAGCTTTGTGGAAATCTACATTAGCAATTAAGACATAGATGCCATTCCTTCCCTAGAGGCTGAGCCTGCTAAGGCTTAAAGACATGAGGACTAAATGGGAATGGAAAGGATGGGAAAGAGCCTAATTAATGTAAGCTGGAAGCCAGGTGTGGTGATGCATGCGTGTAACCCCAGCCCTTAGGAGGCTGAGGTAGGAGGATCACCTAGAGTCTAAGGCCAGTGTGTGAACTACAGTGAGACCCTGTCTCAAAAAACCTAAGTAACTATCAGAAGCTAGGGTCCTCAAGCTGCAGTTACCTCAGAGGCCGAAGGCGCGCTTGCTCCAGAGACGAGCATGAGCACTGCCCTTCCCAGCTCGGCAGCCGCTGCGATCCCCACCTGGCTTCCTGCACCCTCGCCCCACACCCAACCCCCCGCAGCAGCTCCTTCCTGCACCTGTCCCTGCGACACTGGAGAGCCTGAGACTGTCACCCGAGGCGAGGCTCTTCTGCCTACGTGTTCAGGCAGATGCCACCCACCCCATCACTGTCACACCACCACACTCCTCACCCGCACCCCTCTGTCTCCCACACACACCAGTCACCTGCGCTCCCAGCTGCAGCTGCCACCTCCTCTTGCTTTGAATCTTCCCCAGGACTTTCAAAGCCAGCTTGGACTCGTTCTCCCCACTCCTCATTTCCTCCTCCAGTGCGACCTGAGCTGCAGCACCACTGACTCTGAAGTATAACCCTGCCCTCGGCCGTCCACTGTCTAAGGCGCTGGGTACTACCTCAGTCTCTTCTGCTGGGGAAGGGAATGTGCATGCAATCTGAACTGCTAATGCGATTCCCAACAAGCTGAGCAGACACATGTACTATTGACTCCCTCCACTCCTCAACTAATACTAAATTCAGCACAGCATTATTTCACTCACCGTGCAGAAGGCACCCTGGAAAAACAGCACCAAATAAAACTTCATTCCATGTGTCTGACATATCAAGAGGACTGAAATCCTCTTGTACACTGAAGACTGACAGAGGACTGAAACCTTGACAAAGTTTGGACCTCGGGGTCCTGGGTGAACTGTGTTCACAAGAAACAGTAACTATAAAATATAAGTTGCAGTGGCAAAAGCTACCAGAGAAATATGATTCCACTGAGACAGTGACTGATGAATCCAATCTCTGTAGTGAAACTGGAAACAAAACAGTGTTCGAGTAATAATTTAAGTAAAAAGGAAGGTTAAAAACAGAAAGTTTTGCTAGACCTGGTGGCACACATCTGTAATTCCAGCCCTCTGGAGGCTGAAACAGGAGGGTCACTATTGAGTTAGCAGCCAGCCTGGACTACACAGTGAGACCATGTCTCAAAAACCAACCAAACAGCAGCAACAAAGAAAAAAAAAAAAGAGGAAAGTTTAACAGTTCTATTTAAAAAGTTATTCTAGGAATTACATTAGCTACACAGAATTTCTTGACAGAAAAGCATGTCCTTAAGAAATAAAAACAGATCTAACTGTGATCGAAATATTGGTGTTTCATAAACATAGTGAAAATACCTATAGCATCTAAACCTATCCTCATTCTATTTCCATTTCTAAGGACTTCAAGGTCAGTAGCTTTTAAAATGACTACTTAGGTTTTCTGCTTTGCTTAAGCAATTAAGAATCTGAAAACAATCACTTTAAAAACACTGCTTCTTGTTAAAGAAAACCGTTAGCCAAATCTTTAACAGTTAATCTTCAATTAACTGTTGATTTACTTATATGTTTACAGTGGTAAATTTAATAATCTTTATGTCAATAGTTTCCAAAATATTTTGTAATTTTAAAAACTTCAAGTATTAAAGAAAAAAATCTAGGGCCAGGGGTTTAGCTCAGCAGCATAAGTGCCTTCTTGGCAAACAGAAAGTTGTGAGTTTGCTCCCTGGCACCAAAAAAAAAAAAAAAAAAAAAAAAAAAAAAAAAAAAAAAAAAAAAAAAAAAAAAAAAAAAAAAATCTAAATAAGAGCACATGTATTTTTCTAGATAATAAAAAAATTTATTATTACAAATAAAATATAAATCATTATGCATTCTCTCTCTAACACTCAGAATCACAATTTTAAATACTTAAACAAAATTAAATATTCTTAAAAGAACCCAAATCTTTGTCAGATCTGAAAAAAATGTTTAAAAAATCCCATGCTTCTTGAGCAAATGGTTCCAAGTATATTCAGACATGTTGTTTGATCTATTTTTATGGCTGTATGGTTTTTCTGGATTAAACTGTTTACTACAAAGGTACGCCTTCAAACCTTACTAGCATCTTTACTTTGAAATTCTTATATAAATTTTTAGTATTTTTACATTACTACTATCCACTTATACTGAAGGTGTTTTATCTTTCAGGTATCACACACATGGAACCTTACAAAAATTTTAGTACAAATACACTATAACAGAATTTAGAATCTTAACTGAAATCAGTAAGGGCATGAGGCTTAAAACGCTGAGTTCACAGTTCTCTTTCCATGTCAGGCTGCCATCAGACTCCTATGTGCCACTCAAAAAGCTTTAGAATGGATTAACCCCACCCCCAAAACGGAAAGCGTGCTCTACCTGAATAGAGTGGGACCAGTACCCCGTGGTCCTCTTGGAAATTCCGAGGGTAGAAACGGCATGATGGGCATATACTTTGGGCGAAGGCACCAGCCATGAGCATCTGTGCAGAAATCTTCGAGGAGCAGTCGTGTTGGTAGCTACGCAGAATGGGATTAGACTCTGTACGAAGATTCCTTTAGAAGCATACTCATACTGCAGTGCTCTGCTAAAATGGTCTAAATAAGCCTGTTAAAGCAGAGGGAGAAGAAAGCTTGTAATTCAGAACCTGAAGGAAAAGTCAGCAGTACAAGAGACTTGCTTAATATCATTTCAGGAAAATAATACAGCATAAGCAAATTTAAGTTGCTGACAAAGCACTCAACAAATTGGATCTAATAATTGTAATAAATGCCCTATTGTATGAGGATTCTTTCTTTCCACCAAGTAAAGTCTGACCTTAGAAGCAGAAAATGCAGCCAGCTGGGGAGTGGGTTTGCAGCAGGAGCCGGAAGAGATCGTGACGATGGCCCCTTTCTTCCTCTCCACCATTCCTGGTAATACTATGTGGACCATCAAACTAGCAGCAGCAATGTTCACATTTATGATGTCCCAGAGCTTGTCCTCGGAGACCTGGGCGAAATACTGGGGGTAGGGATAAGAGACGCCTACATTATTTACCAAGATCCCAACGTCTCTGTCTTTCACAGCTTCTTGAATCAGATCGTAGATCTCACGGCCTCGGCTGAAATCTGCAACTATAACATCCGTTTCCACTCTGTAGGTGTCGGCGATGTCTTTAGCAACACTCTGTAACTTCTCTTCATTCCGGCTAATTAGAATAATACTAAGACCTCGGCTTGCTAACTCTTCAGCATAGGCCTTTCCAATCCCATCGGTCGCACCTAAGATGCAAGCCAGGAAATAAGAGCACGCTCAGTGCATGGTGTTCTTTAAAATGAACCTGAACTACACACCAAATTTAACCAGGGAAAAATGACCCCGGAAACATGAGTTCTAGTAGCTAACAGTCAAAGACAATGCTGCATCAATAATGTGAATGGTTCAAGCTAAACTTTCCCACATGTCCTAAAAGACAAGATATCATCTTACATTTGCCAAACTGATAAGAGAGACAGTGGGAATTTGTTTCCACACTTCCAACTGGTTAGCGTGGGTGCCAGCAGGTGCCATTCCGGGACACAATAATAAAATGAAATTCCAAGTAGGTGAAGTATTTGTGAAAGTGGTGCCAGTTTCTATGGACGATTTCAAAACACCAAAAAGGAATGATGAGAGGCAAGACAGGAGAATCTCAGGTTCCTGCAGTAGCCTGGACAACTTGGCGTCTCGGTTAGACTCTGTCTCAAAATAAAAATACAAATGGCTAGGAATATAGCTCAGTGCCAAAGTCCTGAGTTCAATCCTCAGTACCACCGAAAAATAAAAATTAGAAAAAAAGAAAAGAAGTGAGGAGTTATAGGTACAGCAGGCCTGGGAAAAGGGGAAGAAAAACAAAAAAGAAAGACACAAATCATGAGGCAATGAGAACAAGTAAGAAAGACAAGTGAAGATAATCGTAAAAAGAATCACAAGGTTTTTCTCATCATCATATGCTCAGGAAAATAGTACATTCAATTCAACAGCTCCTTGATTAAAGCATCCAACTTAAAATATAACCTAAACATGCTGGGGATGTAGCTCAGAGGCATAAGTGCCTGCCTGGCAAATGCAAGGTCATGACTTTGATCCCCGGTACAAAAAAAAAAAAAAAAAATATATATATATATATATATAGATATATATATATATATCTATATATATATATAAACTTAAACAGCAAAGAATATTTGAACTCAAACTGCATTACCACTGATGATGGCCCATCTTCCGTACTGCTTGATCAGGTCTGCTCTGCTCCCCAGACGAGGGATAAAATGCAGTCTGATCAGGCTGTAAAAGTCACAGACGACAGTGATGCTTTTTCTGGCTGTATACCAGGCTCCAACCAAAGCCAGAGCCTCCATGTAGCAATTGCAAGACCTGGCGATCTCCCTGTACAAGAGGTAGAAGCTGTCAACAGCAGCCATGGTAACCTGCAGGGATGGAAAGAGAGATTTTCTCTGGTGAACACAGTCACGGCCTGAGTCAGACAGACATGGCAAGGACATCAGGTTTTGACAATTTTGCAATTAAACACAGAAACTGCCCCAGAGTGTGTGGCCTGTGGTGCAGTCAATATGAGGTCTCATTATTTAATGCCCGTGGTTTACAAAGCTCTTCCATGGAGATTAATCAACATCATCACCAACAGTGACCAGATTCTTTCTACAACTGACACAAGGGACAAATACAGCATGCTCCAGCCCTGAAAAAGTTCCTACTTATAAGAGTAGAAAGAAGCAGTTTTTCACTCATATGCCAACCAGGAAGTACATCCATCTCTCTGCCTTTTTTTACAGTCAGTAGAGGACCTGATGCCCCGGAGGCGAGGCAGAGGCAGCAGAGGCTGGATCAGGACTCGCCCTTGGCAGTTTATAATCCCCTTGGGAAAAAACTAAACTTTCAGAAATGTTGGCAACATCTTATTAACTTGATTTGTACACTGTTTTCTTTGCCTGGCCCCTTAGGTTTGAGTGCAGACAAATCCAGCAGAATCCTTGTCCGTGCCCACGTAGCAGGCAGTGACCAGCACAGACAATATTCTGTGTACTTTGAAAGATGGTAAGATTCAAATTATTGTGCCTCTGTGTTTAATGAGAGGCATGAAAATGGCATTTGATGGTGACAGACGTGTGTCTGTCATCAGAGCTAAGCCAAGAGAGTCTGACAAAGGCCAGGCAACGCGGACCTGGAGTGTGATCGACAGAGGTGAACGTCATCCCAGACTGAACCAGGTGACCACTGCGGGCTATCCATGGGGCCAGAACACGCTAAAACTGTATCTCAGGTAAAGTCAGATTACAAGGAGCTCAGACACACACAAAAACAGGTACTGCTTAGAATACATATAAGACAATTTTATACTAAAAAAAAGAGAAATATAAAACTTCTGGGCGTGGCATCTGAAAGAAATTCCATTAAAATAGTGGGAAGAAGTCCTGAAAGTAAGAAAATACTCAACGATAGCAACAAAAGTTGGCATAAGCCTAAGGAGGGAGTGAACTCCTCCCCGCTTCATTTGATCTCTACCGAGTTTTGCAGTGAAAAGTGAACTAAGCAAGAGAAAACTAATGACCACATGGCATACATGACACTGTATGACACTATGAAGTTATGAAAAAACTGCTAAATAAATAAGAATATGCAGCCCAAATTAGAGAGCTACAAAAGATACAAAAGAAATATGACAGAAAACTGAGTGAAGGGACAGGCAGTAGGACCCTAAATGCCCGAATGAGGACATAACCTTGCCAGCACAAAGTTTCACATCATTACCACACACACAAAAGTTTCTCTCAAAAAACTGGGCCACTTTATTCCTTACAGGGAAAATGGTGTACACTGGCGCCCTGTTCAGAGAAATTCACTCCCTTCAATAAAAATTCCAAAGTGAACTGGAAGAAAAAACATTACAAACTTTAGTAAACACAAACCAAATACTTAGAAGAACAGATGATTAGATTTTCTGAGATCTCTTAAGGTTAACAGTTTATATCTAGATGCCCCAGAGAGCCTCAGAGGGTTTTGGGAGGTGCCTGGTTACGGGCTCAGGCCTGCCTCGCTGTTAGGAGGTAAGGTCTGGTAGCCTGGAGAGTTTAGCTTCCTCCAGGCCCCCACTTTCCACCCACCATGCCGAGCAGCTCCCCTCCTCTGCTCTGGGCCTCTCCTGGCCCTCCTGACTGCGGACTGTAACATGAGCCAAAACAAACCTCTCCTCCTTTAAGTGGTGGGCGCTGAGTGCTGCGGCCCAGCAGTGAGGAAAGTCACTAAGGGAAGGAAGTCTGCGTGAAAGTTCTCTTTCTGACCAGTCTTCTGGGTAGTGGAACTACGCCCCTTGTTCCCAAATCCTCTGAAATAACACTCAAAGCTAGGATCATCTGTCTCAAAAGCATCCCTCCTATGCTGTGCGTGAGACCGCCTTCTCCAGGCCTCCCGACACCGACCCGAGTGGGTCGCACATTCCCACAGCTCCTTATTCCGCTGTCCCAGAACACCACGTCCCTGCCCACGCCACCACCGGCTAGAGGTGACAGTGACCAGGTGCTGCGTCAGAGTATTTGACTCAAAAGTCACCACTGCATTACCTGCCCACAAATGACCGAGACATTGATTTCTTGTAACAACACTGAAAGTTGAGATGGGGAGGTCAAGCCATCCTAAACTGAAGAGCTCCTGACATCACCTTTTTCCACTACTCATGCATCTTCCATCTTCACTAAACACTATGCCATGCAGAAAGCACACACAAAACAAATTCCCTCCATGCACTGGGACTCAAAGCAAAATGTAACAAAAAATAAAACTGACTGAAAAATACCTAGACAATGCACCTGTGTTCCAATGACACACACGTTTATCTGGGATGCTAGGACAATGCTTTCAACAAAAATAAGCACCACCCAATAAGACCTGTGGGCTGCTGGCAGCAGGGCTTGCACCAAAGCTCTAGGGAACGAGGTGAGGGCTTTGGGGATTCCCTAGTCCTTGCACTGAAGCTGGGTAAAGGGAACTTTTGTCCCCTGGATCCAACCTTTTCAACATTGCAAGCATTTGTAAAATGAATCTGGAGGGGAAAGTGCCTGATCTCAAGGGGTTCTCCAGTGCCTCTGCCCTCGTTGTTCCCCTATCTGGTCTTGGCCTTCTCTTACCTCCCCACTGCCAGCTCTGGGCCTCCAGCAGTCTGCAGCTCTGTCCTCCTCTTAAGGCCAAGCTGTGAACAAAAACCAAGAAACTATTTCTTTGTAGCTCAGCTAGAAATGCCTTATATGAAACTAAGATTCAAGTTTGCAAAATTAAGAAACACAAATTCTCAGGCCATAAGTAGAGGGCAAAGCATTGATGAAGCACGAATTGCCCTTTTCTCAGAATCCAAGGCATGCGGGCCAGCCTGGGCACAGTCCGTTGTCTGGCCTTCAAGGCTCGGTGGGGGAATACGCTCCCTGTCTTGCACTTGATTTTCTTAGGAATGTCTCATCAAATAGGACACAAATCCACCAGTTAGCGTGGAGAAAGACGGCAATCTGTAAGGACAGCAGGGTCCCTCAAGGAAACAGAGCCTGGGCAGCCAGCCAGCATCCATGGAAGCCAGCATCCAGGCCTTTCCATGGCACCTGGTCTGCCTGGGTTTCCACTGGGACCACCTTCCTCAACTGTACCCAAGCCTCCACACTGCAGTAGCTCACCCTGGCAACCCTTGCTCCACATTCCTGGCAGATTCTGGCCGGCCCACCCAAGCTCAGGTATCCACACGTATTTAATCCCCTGGCATGGCTGGCAGGAAAAAGAGCGCCATGATACCTAGCACAGCCCCGCACTGTGAAAGGGCCAGGGCTTTAAAGAGGAGGAAGCAGGAGCACCTGTGTGAGTAACATCCCTCACCCCCCACACCACTACACCGCTGCATCGGTACCACCTCAGCGGGCTGAGCTCCTCAGTCCAGAGGCCAGTCCTTCTCCTTCCACAGTCCCGGATTCACAGAAGGAGCTCCAAGTGTTTGCAGACAGTGTGGCCAGTAGGGCCGGGGCTCTGGCTATAGCTCTCAGGCTGAGCCTTCTCCTGCCCTGTCCCCACACAGCAGCAACACCCTGGTCCCCCCAGCTTGGGACAAGACTACTCACACAAATCCTGTGGACCTATTTACAGAAAGGAAAACTGCATACAAAATCCACCAGGAAACCTCTGCTCAGGGCCACCAGAACAAGGGCACCTACCTTGCTGGCAAGGGGCCTCGGGCCCAACCTGGCCACTTCCCAGATCACTCACTGGGAGCCTTGCATACTTGCCACCACCACAAAACGCTAACATGCAGATCCACTGGCACAATACCCTAAACGTGTGCCATTATAAATCACAGGTTGGGAGGGCTCATACACCGAAGATCTGGTCCAAACCTTCGAGGACAGAAACCGAAAATCCCTGGGAAGCTGGGATTCCCAGTCAACACCAACCTGCTCATGAATCCAGAACATAACAAAAGGTTCTTAGTACCAGTGTGCAGAGGCTCTCACGTGACGGAGGAAAGTCCACATGGAACCTAAACTACTCAGAGAGCAAGGAAGACAACGACTACGTGTCAGACAGACAGGGCACCATGATGAAGAACCAGGATTCAATGCTGCTGGTGCACTGGGAACGCACAGACAGATAAACTGAGCAAGTGCAAGGCAGGGGAAGAAGTCCCGAGGAGGACCCAGCACTGCTGCTGCAGGCCTGCCTGCTCGGTGTGATGAAAGCTGTGTGTAAGGAGTATGCACAGCAGCTCGGGGCTGGGCCAGGCCAGGCCAGGCAGTGCTCAAAAGCCAAATGTTAGTGTCAGGACTTACTCACTGGGCACCAAAGGAGGGCACCAGCCTGGCTGGTTCAAAGGCAGCAGGAAGGCAGGCGGGAGGACCCTGAGTTGCCGCAGCTGGGCTGGGGGCTGCACTAGAGCCCGAGGCTCTGCAGCCCTCTCTCCACCCAACACCCCCACCCCAGGAAATAACAGGAAGGAGGAACTCCACCCTCCTAATCCTTTCCCTGCCCTCCGGCACAGGATGGAAAACAATGTCTAGTGGAAGAAAAAAATCTGCACTTTTCTCAAAGCCATTCAATTCCAAAAGTTTACAGCCTTTCACTGAAAGTTTTAAAGGAGTTTATCACATGGTTGAGTGACAAGCCCTCCGAAGTTGGTGCAGATACCAAGTTGCGCTAATTGTTCCGTGAACTGATGAAAGGTACCAGCGTATGCTGAGGTCTCATCGTTCACATCGTGCCCTCCCCAGGTTTTCAGGGGAAGTGACTGGGTGTGCGGGGTCTGCCCTGGGTGAGAACAAGCCCCGAAGGCACCAAGCACAGGCTCTCCCCAGACACACCTGCCAGCATTCTCCTCCTGAATTTCCCAACAGGGAGAAACAAAGGTTGGTTGTTTACAGTACTGTTTATTACTATTTACAGACCCAGACTGTAAATTAGAGGAGTCCAACAATACTGCTGCACAGTAACCCTTGGTCCTGTGTAGCTGACTTGTAGAGTCATTATAAAGCTTTGTTTTCTTAGAGTAGCTGGATGGTGGTGGGGGCTGGAGGTGAAGGAAAGTGGGAAAATTTGGTTAAAGGGCACAGACTTGTGTTTACAAATTCTGAAGATCTAATGTAAAGCAAGGTGACCAGTCACTATTCCACTGTCCTCCTAAAATGTACCAGCAGGGTAGATTCAGTGTTCTGGACAGGCACAAACACTAAGTAGATACTTTAACTTCATCTTGGAGGCCATTCAACAATGTATTCATATTCAAATCATCATGTGGTCTTCTACAGCTTGTAGATTCAATTGTGTCAGTTACACTGCAGTAAAAGTGGAAAAATTAAAAAACTGTAGATTGTTTTAAAAGAAGGTTCCCTGTCTCTCCAGAAAAAAAATCTGTAAACAAAATAGAATTGTCCCCAAAGAAGGAAAAACAAAGAGTAATTTGCTATCTTTAAGGTGTTTTCCACTTCTACAGGACAATATTCATCAGGGCTAGATACATTAAGCACCCTAAAGGAGCCAAGCGTGGTGGCACACACCTGTAATCTCAGCATTCTGGGAGGGTGAGGCAGGAGAAACACAAGTTCAAGTCCAGCCTGGGCTACTTAGCAATGTGACAAGACACTGTCTCAAAATAAAAAATGCCTGAAGCATAGCTCAATGTAAAGGCCCGAGGTTCCTTTCCTATTACGAGAAAGAAAAGCGTAATGGGAAATTATGGTTAAAACTTCAAAGAGCAAAGTCACCTCTGCAGCACTGCTGTGGCAGCTGTGACAATCTGACCATATCCTGGCCCGCAGGATAGCAGCCTTCACCAAGCAGACCCTAGAGCAACCAAACCAAGAAGGAAAACCTTCGGGAATCCAGAGTTCCAGAAAAGAAGTCCTGGGCAAAACAGACATCACCGCGCTACAAAAGAACCAGACCTGGGAACATGGTAGAAAAAACAAAATAGGTTGGTCAAGATGTTTTCAAAGGAAATAAAGTATGAGGGGAAAAAAGAATCTGAGGACCACCAAATGCAAGCGGGGCAGGCAGCTGAATAATGCTGCCCAGAGGCAGCTACGTCCTTACCCTCGCACCCTGCAAACGTGCTCCCATGTGGCAAAGAACCTGGTCGATGTGTTTCAGGGTGGTGAAGGATCCTGAATTATTCAAGCAGACCTTGGTAACTGTGTTTGTCCTTGTAAGAGGGGCCAAGATGGCCACACACGGAGAAGGTGACATGAGCCCAGAAGCAGGGGCCAGAGAACAGACAGCTGCTGGTGCATGACCTCAAGGACTGTGGGAGGCCTGTGGCAGCTGCACAGTGAGGCCAAGGATTCTCTCCAGGAGTCTTCAGAAGCAGCTGCACCTTGGCTTTAGCTCTGGACCTTCAGAACTTAATGTAATGAATCTGCCTTGAACCACAGCATAATCTGTTCCAGCAGGAGATAAAGGTGGAGTGGGAGGGAGAACCAGAGAGATGAATGAATGAGTCCGTCTTTCCAAAAAACGATAAAGAGATAAGCTGAAGATCCTGCAACACCCTTTACCCACACTGTCATGTGCACTCACACTCTGGGTCTCCTCAGAGACTCCCCTGACCTCCAGCGATAGGAGCCCCCTGCTGTCTTCAGCCACAGTGGCCCACATGTGTGTCCAACTGTTCAGGGGGGGGACTGTTTCCCACTGAAAATGTTTTCACAGAAGTCCCACTTTTTCAGAATCCGAATCTGTCTTGCACTCAGAGCTCCAGGTTCTTCCGGCTGGAGTCCATCCATTCTCCTAAATTCAACCCAGCACCTGCTGACAAGCACCCACCCCAGCTTCACCCCATCTGAGTACCTCTCTTAACTAGCACTACTCTGTCCCTATCCAAATGTTCTGTGTTGTGTTTTGTTTGTTTTGGACACAGACTCTCACTAAGTAGCTCCAATTGGCCTCGAACTCGTGATGCAGCCCAGGCTGGCCTTGAATTTGCAGTAATCCTCCTGCCTCGGCCTCCCAAAGTGCTGAGATTACAGGTATGCACTACGACACTGCCCAGTCCTATCCAAATGTTTGTTTTTATCTTGGTCTTTCAACTAACATTCAGGTCTCTATCTAAAACTAATTTTTCTGTAATTTCAAGAAATTTAGAAAATATATCCAAGTGTACAAGTCCTATTTTGCATGTTTCAAACAAAACTTTAAAAACCTTGCTCAGCTATCACCCTACTTAAAACCAGCCTCTTAGGAGCCCCAGTGGCTTCCTGGCTGGCCGTGCCCCCCTCCAGTACTCTCCTAGATGCTCAGCCAATCATTCCCTGGCTCTTATGACACCAGGTACTCACCCCAAGTGTGTATTCTGAACCACACTGTTTAGCTGCTTGGGTTAAGTGTCACAGGTGTGTCCCACAGTGGCTTGCTTTCCACACAGCATGTGCTAGAGACCCACCCGCAACTTGCAGCTGGAGATCTGACCTTCAGTCTTGTCCCCTTCTAAGCTCACCCTACAATTCGCACGGGAATATGGACTGTTTTGCTGGTTCCACGAAAAAAACGGTGCTGCAATCCACATTCTTGTCCCCATCTCCTCCAGGGCCCCGGTGCCAGAGTTTTCACAGGGACACGCCTCAAGAGCAAACTGCTGGGCCACATGCTGCTCAGGTACTGACCACATCTTGCCAATTACTGTTCCTTTTTTTTTGGTACTGGGAACTGAACTCACGCTTGCATGCTTGCAAGGCAGGCGCTTATGCCACTGAGCTAAATCCCCAGCCCCTTTTTATTTATTTATTTTCCCAATCGCCTGTCCTAAACAACAAAACCAACTCATATGTATCCTGTATGCTCGATGCAGCAGGCTCACCTGAGCGCCCACCGTCAGCCCAGAAGAGAGCTCTGAAGTGCAATCCCTGTTTTCTATTTCTCTTCTTACTAATGGGGCAGAAATTCTTTTGAAATCTATTTAATGCTGTTTCCAACCTATGAAATGCCTGTTCCTGGTTTCTGCCTTTTCTCTTGTTTTCCTTAGAATTATAAGAATGTTTTATGTATTTAAGATGTAAGTCTTCTGTATCTTTGTGTCTCTTTTCAGGGCAGGTGATGAACAAATAATCCTAATTTTCTTGTAGCCAAATGTATCAATCTTCTTTCCAGTGTGTGCTCACTACAAGTTTTATTTCAGAAGTCATACCTTAGCCTCAGGCCAGGAAGAAATTTCCCCATATTATTTTCTGGAAGTTTTATGGTTTTGTTTTTTAGATTGAACCCTTAATTGTCCTTGAGATTTGTAATGGAATTACGCTAGAATCTCATACATCTTTAATATTACTCCCCAGCACTCAGCATGCCGCTTTGTACACAGTATTTAATGAACAGAATCAAATACTGCCTTCTGTTCAAGCTCAAATTTCACTCTTGAGAAAAAACTTAAGAAGCATCTCAAACTTTAAATCAGCACTTCAACAAGGTTATTATTGGTACATCATGGGTTTTTTTTTTTTTAACTCCTTACCTTCCGCTGCTAGTTTTGATATTCAATTATATACCACAGTGAGATTTGAGTGAGAAGAGCAGCAACATGGCAACTGGAAACCAGGATTCTCTCCAGGACCCAACACCTGAGTTTCATGTCTCTGTGGAGTAACAGCACCCCATTCCTGGACATACACCCAAGATAACTGAAAACTGTTACTCCCATTAAAACTTGGATAGCCACGTTCAGAGCAGCCTTATTCACCAAGGTAAAAAACCACCAAAACGGCCATCAACAGATGAATGAGCACACAAAACATGGCCTATCTATATCTATATATGTAGATACAGAGAAATATGAATAGCACTCAACACTAAAAAGGAGTGAAGTACTGATACCTCCTACATGAATGGACTTTGAAAACACGATGCTAAGAGACAGAAGCTAGACACAAAGGGCCACATGCCATATGATCCCACCTGTATAAAACGGACACCACAGGCAAACTCACAGAGATATAAAGCAGGTTAGGGATGCCAGCAGGAGGGGTGAGGGAGAAGTGGGGTTGTAATGGAGCTGGGGTTTCCTGGGGAAGAGGAATGATGGAAATATTCTGGAATTAATTAGTGGTGATGCTTGCACAGCACTGTAACTGTACTAAAAACTACTAGCCGTATACTTTAAAATGGCTAAAATGGAAAATTTTGTTACACAAACTTTATTTCACTAAAAAAATATACCTCCTAAAGAAAGTGGCACCAATTTACTGAACTCTGTGCCCCTGGAATATCCATGCAATGATTACAGTCAGACTGAACGGTGCCTGGGCTCGAATCCAGCCCCTACCTAAGTGCTGTGGGTCCTGGCGGAAGCCACCTCACCACCGAACTTTCTGTAAAAACGGGTGTAACAGTTTCTGCCTAAGAGTACGATGAGAATTAAATGAGGTAATGCACACGAAGTGCTTCAAGCGGTGATCTTTGTAAGTATGCCATAAACCTTAGCTGGTAGCCACCATGATTCAGTGTTTGATGTTAACTCCCATTAACAAAGAGCTAACTTTATGCAAAAGCCTCAAAGTGTTTTATTCCTAAAGTCTCACTTTATTCCTTCTCCTAACTTATGGAGCTATCATCCCCGCACACACACACCCGTCTACAGGTGGGGAAACAGACTCAGAAGGTAAAGTAACATCCCAGGGCCCCACGCCTAAGAAGGGGCCGGGGGAAATCCAGACCAAGGCGACCCCAGTCCCGAGCCTGGGCCGTCGCTCGCGGTCACTGGCACACACTTTGCGGTCCGCGGCCGGGCTGCGGAGCGCAGGCAGGGTGTGACGCGGCGAGCCGGCCTGCAACACAGGCTTCGCCCCCATCCCTGCCGCCCGCACCCGGGGGACCCCTGCAAACGCCAGGCGCCCTTAACAGCACCACTGTGCCGAATTTATCCAAGTCAGAAAAACTGGGCGCTCACAGAACCCTACAAACCCGGGCGTCGGAAAAGGAGAATAGAAAAACACAAAGAGGGCGGTTCCGGCGCCTCTGGGAGGAGGAACGGGGCGGGGGTCCAGGGCCGAGGAGTGCGCGCGGAAGGGAAGGGACTGGGGGACCGGAGCTAGGAGCCCTGGGACAGGGCGGAACCAAGAGTCCGGGGCTCTGGGGTGCTGGGGGCCGCGGTCCCGGGGGGCGTGGCTGGGGAACAGCGGGAAGAAACGCTGGGGCCGAGGGGCACGACAAAGGCGCCCCGACTAGCAGCTGCTGGGGTGGGCAGGGCACGGGGCACAGTTACCTGCAGCGTCGCAGTCAACAGAACCCGTCGGACCAGACCCACACGGCCACCGCCCCTGACTCGGCCGCCGCCGCCGCCGCCGCCGCCGCCGCCGCCGCTGCAGCCGGCCGTGCCTCACGTGACCGGCGTCCCAGCGCACGAACCTACGCCGAGCGCGCACGCGTAACGTTTTGGTTGCCGTGACGACCAGGGAAGCGTTGGACTGTATGCTAAGAGGCGCTGGTGTCTTTGAAGAAGAAAAGCCAGGCTTCCCTAGTGGGACTGGCGAGCCACTGCTGCGAAGTGTTCGGTGTCAGAGGAATAAGCATGCACCCCGAGGCCTCGGAGCCCGCGGCGGAGGGGGTAGCGGTGCTGGACTGCGCTCAGGACCCGGGTGTAGAGGAGTCCGCGAGTGACCACGGCGACGTGGACCAAAGGGCCAGCAAGGAAGGTGCCGACCCCTTCCGGGGAGGCAGAGGGGAGCGATGGGCCGAGCCTGAACTTCACGGCCAGTAGTAGCCGTAATAATAATATCGACCAATAAGTTTCAAAGGAGATTTGCCAAGCGTTGGTTGCTTCGTTCTCTCCCCATTTCATACAAATGAGGAAGCTGAGACTTAGAGATGCTTAAACGGGCTCCCAACTGATTGCCCTCAGCTAGTCAGTTACAGAACGGACACTCAGATTTGGTCAGTTAGACCCTGGAGCCCAAGCCCTGACACAACACACGTTCGTCTCTCCTCCAAGTTTTGGTTTGAATGTATCCTTTTATTGCTATTATCATGTGAAAGCCAAAATTTTCTCTCCTTGTAGACTGCAAGCAGACTGACATCAGGGCAGGCCATCCCGGTAGATCAGAATTCAAAGTATGTAGTCCAGCGCTCAACACCTGTGCCTGGGGCCAGTGTGTGACCCCTCACCTAAGTTTCCAACAGTGGGCTAAAAGATAGGCATCAGACTGTGCTTCCACTAGGCTTGGGCCCTATGGGAAACCTTTTAGTGACTAGATTTGTGTTTGAACCTAGCCACCAAACACGTCTTGAGCTGCCGATGCTCAAACTCTGGAAGGCAAACTGTGTGAGGTCTAAGGCTTTGATATCACTCAGTGTAAAGTCTTAGGCTTTCAAGTTAGTCATGTTGGGTTCAGACTGTCACTGTCCAGCCCCCCAGCTTCACGGCTATTGGCTTAGAGTTTAATATCTCTGAACCTCAGTCTCCTCATCTGTAACCGGGATAATATACAGAGGTATACAGAGATAATTATAGTAAAAGTTTCTGGCATGTACTGGGCACTGATAAATGACAGCCTTGCTTATTAATATAATCAATCATTTATATACTGAGTACATGTTATTTATTCCACAAATATTTATCTAGTTCTGCTTGTGGCTGGGCAGTGTGTGCGATGAGAAAGAAAAAAGCAGCAGACACATTCCCCACACATGGAGTGCTTAGTCTCATTCAGTAGACCAAATGCACGAAGGAGCCACCAGCCTTCAAAGTTACATGCAACTGAGTTGGCCAAGTTTGATTGATCTTTTAAAAACTTGAATGTGCTCATTTTATTTATACCAAAGGTATTCCCAACATTTCATGATCTTTGTTTCTTTTCATGAATTTAATATTTTCTTCTTTCTTTGTTCTTCCTTTTGTGTTGTAAGTTTTGTTTTTTGAAACAGGATCTTGCTATATAGTTTAGGCCTTGAACTAACTATGTAGCCTAGACTGGCCTCAAAATGATGGTATTCCTCTTGCCTCAGCTTCCTGAATACTGGTATTATAGGTGTGCACTACCATACGTGTGTGTGTGTGTGTGTGTGTGTGTGTGTGTGACAGAGACAGACAGAGAGACAGAAACACAGAAAGAGACACACAGAGAGACTAGGGACTGAATCGAGGGCCTTTTATTCAGCTACATCCTCAGCCCTTGTTTTTTTATTTATTTTTTTTTTATTTTGAAACAGAATGTTGCTAAATTGCTAAGTTGCCCAAGCTAAGCTCAAACTCGTACTCCTCCTGACTCAGCCTCACAGAGTGCTGGAATTACAGGCACACCCCATCATACCTGGCTCTGAGAAATTTTTTCCAAAGACAAAAGGACAGAGAACATTATAACAAATAGCAGTACCCATGTATTATCACCAAGAACTGAAAATAAGTAATATTTTGTCATATTTCTCTAGTCTTCTTTTAGTTAAGGAAATAAAACATTTCACATAAAGTTGGTCTTTATCTCCCTATATTCCCTTCTTTTCCTTGTCCAGAATTTCATAAGGGGTCTTCAGTCACTTCTCCGTTATATGTATCTTTAATCCATAATATTGACTTGATAGGTTTTTAATTTATATCAATGGGATCCTTTTATGAAATTGGAATTGGGGGCTGGGGATTTAGCACAGTGGCATAAGTGCCTGCCTTACAACCTCGCAGTCGTGAGTTCGATCCCCAGTACCAGAAGTGTAAGGTCAGCCTCAGCAAATCAGTGACTGAGACTCTATCTCAAAATAGAAAGGGTGGGGAACTAGGGTTGTAGTTCAGTGCAAAGGCTCTGGGTTCAATCTCCAGTGCCAAAAGAGATTGAGAGAGAGAGAGAGAGAGAGAGAGAGAGAGAGAGAGAGAAAGAAATTGGGGGATTTTTTGTATGTTTCTTGATCTCTGTAAACCAGATCTCTTTTATTTTACAGAAACATGCTTTTTGCACTCTGTGTATATTTTCGAGCATAATCCTATTGATTAATGTAGCTATTAGTGCATTATTTCCCAAAGTAGAAGAGCAATTCATTGTTTTATGTAAGTCTCAATACACATTTGCTTTATTAAGAGTTTTAGGCTGCTATGAATAAAGCAAAAACAAATTACCTTTGCATGTATTTTCATGTGCACTTTACAGGTTTTGTAGATGATGACCTAAGAAGTGAAATTTACAGTCTTTGCCAGGTTTTAAAAACTGTTACACATTTAAACACTTCTAGCGTTCTGTACTAGAAGTGGGCAGTTATTAATCAGGTTGAAATTGGGGACTTTTTTGTATGTTTCTTGGTCTCTGTAAACCAGATCTCTTTTATTTTACAGAAATTGATGACCCTAAGAAAATATGTGTGGGTCCTTCTGACATACCCTGCCAAAGCCAGCAAAATGAGAGTGGTGATAGCAAATCAGTCAGTCACTTAGCACAGCCAAGAAGTGACAGAGAAGACCAGGGGCCCAGGTATGTGGACAGGTTGCTACCATCAGGTAAGCTATGTGTGGTAATCACTCCCCTGTACAGCAGGAAGACGGAGGCTCATGGAGACTGAATAGCCCACGCGTCACCTGAGAATTGTTAAATAGTGGGGTCTGGCTGGCTGGTGCTGTTTCTGTGGCACAACTAACCACATGCTGTTAAGCTTTAGTGCTAGGCCTGGAGAAAGAGACATCTGTGATTCTTGATGGTGCTATTAAAATGTTTTACGATGACTTAAAATGCAGTTTTTAAGAATGCTGAAAGTAACATTGGGTGAGGTTCTAATAGCTATCCCAAAAAGCAGGAGGAGAAAAAGAAAAGAGTTGGAGAAAGGAAAGGAGAAGAGATGGGAGGAGAAGAAAAACAGGAGAGGGGAGAGGAGGAAAGAAGTGGGAATTTAAAATAAGTATCAGACATATATCAGGATATCGAATTTTAGACATAAGGGGCTGGGGGTTTAGCTCAGCGGCGTAAGTGCCTGCTTGGCAAATGTAAGTAAGGTCTTGTGTTCAATCCCCAGTACCAAAAAAGAATTTTAGACATAAATCAGTACAATAATGAACTTTGGGGATATGTTTTATAATAAATTCCTTGTCCGTGTCCTTTTTTTTTTTTGACAGAATGACTAAACAATTCCTACAAAAACTCTGTAAGCAGCACAAGCTTTACATTACCCCGGCACTTAATGACGCGCTGTATTTACATTTTAAAGGTAAGAACCTCAGAGAGGGGATGCTCACTGCCAGATGGAAAGACCTTAGTGCTATCAAAAAAATGCTTGCAAAGGTCATCTTTAGCACTCAGATTACGTGTAAGTGGGAATGTCAGAGCTTAGGGAAGATTCATGGAAAAATAGGGCCAGGAATTTAGCTCAGCAGCTGAAACACTTGCCTGATAAGTATGAGGTTGTGAGTTTGATCACCAGTACCAAAAAAAAAAACCCAGAAAAATAATATTTCTATTCAGGAAAAGTCTTGTTTGATTGGAGTTTACAAACAGGGTTATCGCTGACTCATGGGTATCAAGAAAATACATTGGTATCTTTTATGTTGCCTAAGAGCATATGACTTTTCCAAAGCAGAAGGCTAGTTTGTGAATACTCTGGGCTTGTGAAGGGTTGAAGAGTGGTGTAGAAAGCAAAGGTTCTTTCTTGTGGCATCCCCCAGGAGACAGGAGACATGGGGACAGCGACACCCGTTGGCAGCTGAGTGCAGCTTTATGGGCAGGGCTCTTCCTAGCAGTGATAAAGAGGGACCAGCGCTCCCAGGCTGTGCTGAGCTTGGTGGCTGACCTGCTGCATCAGTCAGTTTTTTTGTTCATTTGTTTATTCAGCAAATATTTGCCAAGAGCTTTCTTTGAACCAGGGACCATGCTTGGTGCCAAGAATGCAGAAATGGATGTGGCACGGATGTGGCTTGGGGGCTGGGATGGCCACCAGGAGGAAGATGCTGAGCTGAGGGTGCATGCAGGGCCTCTGGGGTTTGGATGACTTCTTACTGGTCTCTTCACCTCCAAAACTGTCCACCCAGCAACTAAGTGTAGCAGTGGATAAGGTGACCTGGGAGAACAAGTCCCCAGACACCAGCAAGAATAGTGGGGAAGAAGACCCAGTAAGTCAGGCCAAGTAGAAAGAGTCGGGGAGGCAGAGGAACCCAGAGGGAGGCGTCTGTGTGACTTAGCATTGCCACAGAAGAAGTCATCCTGAAACTTAGCAAGTTAAAACACAAGTTCATTAACTCACAATCTTCTTTCTGAGGGCCACCAGTCCAGGAGTGATTAGCTGGGTGCTTCCAGCTCAGGGTCAATAGTGAGGCTATAGCAGGATGGATCAGCTGGCATCTGGCATCTGAAGCTCGGCTGGGGCTAGAGAATCCCAAGGTCAGCACTGCATAGGCAAAAAAGTACATGAGAGGTATCAATATGTTTGGACCTTACTCATATTCTGAGTCAGACAATAAACAGTTTGAAATAGAAGGCAAGAGACTGAACAGTGATGGACTGTTGGGTCGCCCTAAAGAATTATTGCTTAGATGTCTCAATGACATTGTGGTTCTTTCTGGTCTGTTTGGGTACTGAGGATGCTAGATAAGTGCTTGGCCACTGAGCCACACCTTTTTAAGACAAAAAAGGTCCTTTTTAGTGATGGTGACTTCAGTATGAAGATGTTGATGCAACCAGAAGGATTCTGAGGCTATCGAAAAAAGTTGAATGAGAGAACTTGTAAAAATCTTTCCATACTGTACCCGTTTAAATGTGTTCTATGGTTTGAACTGTGTTAAGTGTGTTTACAAGAAGTTTGAAAGTGAAAAGAAAAAAAATAAAAACATCTTGATCATTGGGGTGGATCATGGGAAAAGTTTTTGTACTTCACATTAATATTAAAATTTTTTACTCAGAACTTTTTCAGACAAAATATATAACTTTTAAAAGTTTTATGTAATGGATGAATGATGAATTACAAATTGATTATGAGTAAGTGAAATAAACAATGTTTGTTTCCCTGACCTCAATTTTAGCTCATAAAACTGAAAAGTAAGCTGGGCATGATGGGGGACTTCTGTAATCCCAGTACTTAGGAGGCTGAGGCACAATTACCATAACCTTGAGGTCAGCCTAGGGTACATAGCAAGACCCTGTTTTAAAAACAAAATTAAAAAGAAAACCTGAAAAATAGAACAATCCAAGGCCCACAGTTTGCACTGGCTTTGGGCTCGGCTAGGTCCAGGGCTTGAAGTTTCCCCCACCAGGCTTCTCTCTGCTCTTCTCGGCCACACCTCCTCTGTGCTGGTTCCTGCAGGGCAGAATCGCCCCTTGGTCACTGGCACTGCAGCCTTTGGGCAGGTGGCTGCTGCAGTACCAGGCACTGCCTGACCAAGTAGGCAATTCTAGCAGAAAGAGCCCTTCTTTCTGGGGAAGCCAGAATTGGCTTCATCAAAATTGGCTCTGCTTGGCTAGGTGTGACCTGCTCCAAAAGAATCACTGTGACTAGTTATCCAGAGACCCTCGGGGCAGTGGTAAAGCAATGGTTGGTCAAAAAAAAAAAATAGTTGTCACTGAATGAGATGTAGCTAGTTATCTTAGTCCCTTCAGGGCTGCTATAGAGACTGGAAAGTCCAAGGTCAAGGTTCTGGCAAATTCGGTGTCCAGTGAGGGCCCTTTTCTTGCTCACAGAGCCTTCTGTTTGGATTCTCATGTGGTGTAGGGGGTGAGGGAGCTCTCAGAAGCCTCTTATAAGGGCACTAATCCCTTTTGCAAGGGTGGGCTCCATGCTCATGACCCAGTCACTTTCCCAAGGCTCCCATTTCCTACCACTGTCATATCAGGGATTCAGATTTCAACATATGGCCAGGTGTAGTGGAACAAGCCTGTAACCCCAGCATTCTAGGACACTGAAGCAAGAAGACCATGAGTTTTGTGTCCAGCGTAGGCAATTTAGCAGAGAGACCCAGGTTAATGAGACCCTGTCTCAAAAAACTAAAATAAAATTGGAATGTAGGTCAGTATAAAGGCCCTGTGCTCAATCCCCAGTACCAAAACAAGAAATTTCAACATATGAATTCTGAGAGGACACAAATGTTCACTCCCTAATGACAGACAAAAACAAGGTGAGCTTGAGCCCCCTGCCCTGTGTATTAGCGGGATGGAGGCTCCCTTCCCTCTCCCCAGGGTTTGACTGCATTGAGAACCTAGAGGAATACACGGGTCTGCGCTGTCTCTGGCTGGAGTGCAACGGGATACAGAAAATCCAGAACCTGGAGGCTCAAGCTGAGCTGCGCTGCCTCTACCTGCAAGTGAACTTGATTCATAAAATCGAGAACCTGGAACCTCTGCAGAAGCTGGACGCTCTGAACCTCAGCAACAATTACATCAGGACCATTGAGAACCTCTGTAAGAGCCTCAGCCGCCTCCCTCCCTGCCTCGCGGCCACCTCCCAGGGGAAGGACTCTCTCTAGGGGTTTCTGTCACGGGTGAGAACCGTTTCAGAGGCTGCTATGCTTCCTTCCAGCGTGCCTGCCGGTCCTGAGCACTCTACAGATCGCCCACAACCAGCTGGAGACGGTGGAAGACATCCAGCACCTAACAGAGTGTTCGACGCTTTGCGTGCTTGACCTTTCCCACAATAAGCTGCGTGATCCGGAGATCCTGAGTGTCCTGGAAAGCATGCCTGACCTGGTAAAGACGAAACAGACAAAACACCAACACGCATTGCTTTATGTTCTATAAACATCTATCTTTTTTCCTTCCTTCTTTCCACCCTCCTTGGCTTCTGTCCTCCTTTCCTTTCTTTTTTTGCTTCCCTTTTTTTAACCTTCTTTCCTCTTTGTGTTTTTAGCTGGACCATCTTAAATATCAGCTGCTATGTCACCCACAGATACCTCAGTGTGTGTCTCTAACAGATAAGGACTTTTTAAGCATATCTCAATAATACTATTATATCTAAAATATATTGACCACAGGGCTGGGGATTTAGCTCAGTGGCATAAGCGCCTGCCTGGCAAGTGCAAGGTCGTGAGTTCAATCCCTGGTACAAAACAAAACAAAACAAAAAAAAAATATATATATATATATATATATATATACCACATTTAATAGTCCATGTTCAATTTTCCCCCATTTATCTTAAAAATATGCTTTGACACTTGGGTTGTTGAAATATAAACCAAATGCAGGTGTTGGGTTACTTGTCAGCATGGTCCCTTTAGTTGGTGACAACTCTCCTTCCCTATTTTCCCCTCCTGTTATTCATTTTCCAGAGAAATTGGGGATTTTATCCAGAAGTTTCCTTTATTCTGGATCTGCCTGATTGCATCCTCCTGGTGTCATTTGACATGTTCTGCTGTCCCCAATAGTTCCCATAAAATGATGGAGTCAGAGATTTGATTAACTCCTGGTTTATTGTTCTCCATTGCACACGCTAGTGGTATCTACTCTCCACTTGCCTTTTTTTGTAAATCTAAGACTGTGTAATGGGTTCAGATTTTTTCACTTGATCAGGCCATTAGGAAGCTCCCATTAATCTTTATCCTGTTTGGCAGCCAGTTAGGATCCCTGCATAAATGTGTTATTTCATTAGGACTCCACAATGACTGTTTCCAGTTCTCTTATTCCTTCTGCATGGAACAGCTGGGATGCTTCTACAAAGAACCTTCCTCCATCAGTATGGTTTTATACTGAAAAGACCAGGGTAAATGTTTGGGTCTTTCCTTCCACCTTACTCATTTTCACCAAAACAAGGTGAGATCCTCAACCTCTAATGATGAGCCCCAAAGGCCAGTCTTTTGTTCGCATCATTATGAGTTCATAGATGGAGTTTGGGAAATGCTAAACTATTGTGTAATGCGTTTACCTTCTGCAGCAACAGAAACCAGGTTAGATATGAAAACTATTGTTTTGGTTCAGTTTGGCTTTTTGTGACAGGCTCTCACGTTGTAGTCCCAGGCTGACCTCAAACTCCTGGCGATCCTCTTGCCTCAGCCTCCTGAGTGCTGGGATTACAAGTGTGCATTGCCATGCCTGACTTAGACATAAAAAATATTTAATGACCATCAAAGACAGATTTAAAATGGTTTATTCACTGTTAACCATTCACCTTCTTTGAGCTTCTTGGGCAGGTGGGGAGGTTGGCATTTTCAGATGAGGGGGGTGCCAGGCCACTGCTGGTCATTCCTTCTTCCTGGTCTCACCATGGCCATAAGCCCCGTGAAAAAGGCACTCTGCTCCACGGGACTTGCAGTGGATAAGGACATTTTCCATCCTTTCCCTCAGTTCTGCTCCTTATCTGTGACCACTGTGAATGTCCTCATAGAAGGGGCCTGGCTGGGAAGGAAAGAAAACACTCAGTCAGACCGAGATGCACTTCAGTTCATGAGAGATTGAGCAGCAAAATGAATAGAATCGCTGCCCTTGGAAAGAGGCTCGGGAAATGTGTCCCAGTACTCTTCAGGGAGGGCGCTGAGGCCTGAGCTCTGATACTCAAGTAGAAGAGAAGGCAGCTCAGTGCTGAGGCAGAGCTAAAGGCACCAGAGCAATAAAACCTTCTGATGTCTCTAATTGGTGCCCCAGAACGGGACGCTGCTGCTTCCATTTTGCTCAAGAATGGACCTTCTGTTGATTTGCACTGAGTCCAGCACATGCATTGTACTGGACCCCACATGTGCCCTTTAACCCCATCTTCCTCAGTTATTAGTGTGGCTCTGCTCATTTGCTTTCCAGCGTGTGCTGAACCTGATGGGGAACCCAGTGACCAAGCACATTCCTAATTACCGCAGGACGGTCACCGTACGGCTGAAGCACCTGACTTACCTGGATGACAGGCCAGTTTTCCCAAAGGACAGGTGAGCAGGGAGAAGCCTCTGGGTCATATTTGAGTATTTAATAGTAGAGTAAGCATAATATTAGGCTTTTAAAACTTCTTATTTTTGTGCATCTTCACACATCCTTATACATCCTTCGGACCCAGGTTTAATGGCCACATATCGGCCTGTAATAGGGTCCGTGCACTCACTGATACTCTTTTTTTTTTTCTTTTTTTTTTTTATTACTTTGAAGGTAGTAAAATACAACAGAACAAGACAGAACAAAGCCAATTGAGACAATGCAGTGAAATTGGTACAGAAAGTCACAGCAAGTTAGCGAGATAACAGTAATAGGTACCATCGTATAACTCGTTACTGTCACAATACTTGTCCAGTCAATCAGGTATAGCAAAATCAAACCAAATACAGAACATTCTAGAACTTATCAAAACAGAACATTAACTAGAGCAATACAGTTAATCAGAACAAAGCAAAACAGTGATAGCAATATTTGCTTTCAAAGAGATGGTAGAAGGAAATCCCCCATATTTGCTATATTGCATATGGTCAGCCTCCCAAGAGATGCTCAGACCTCTGGCTCCCATTTCCTAATGGGGGTGTGTAGGCTCATGGCTGCTTACCAGGGAGACGAGCAGGTTGCTTCTTTCCCAGCACCCTAAGTTCCAACATGGCAGGATGTTGGGAGACACTGGCTGGTTCTCCCCCTGGGCGTCCACCGCCTCACTGATAGAATCTTATACTCCTTTGATAACTGTCCTTGTAGGCAAGGTGTTTTGTTTTCTTTTTGTTTGTTCGTTTTTACCTCATTGCTACAAATTTTCCTTGGGATGGGATTCTGGGAGCAGTACCACTAGATTAAAGAATGTGATTTGAACCCTAGTATAGTAGTGCACACCTAGGAGGCTGAGGCAGGCGGATCAGAAGTTCAAACCCAGCCTGAGCAACTTAGAGACTTAACAAGACACTGCATCAAAATGTAAAAAAAAAAAAAAAAAATCACTGGGGATGTAGCCCTGGATTCACTGTGGGTAAGGCACAGTAAAACACATTCACACGCATACATGGTCTAAGACTTTTAAAAATCTCTAGTTTCTAATGTTCTTTCAAGAGTTTGTAGCAATTTACAGTCTCACCAGACAGCCTGTGAAAGAATCTTTGCCAAGTTACTGGATGAGTGAAAATGGAATCTCATCATTTTAAGTTTGCATTTTGGGTATCTGTTGAGGCTGGTCATTTTCCAATCCCTCTTTTGTGAATAGTCTGCTCTTGACTTCTTCCCAGTTTCCTTGTTTTTGTTTGCTTTGCAGTATTGGGCATTAATTCCAGGGCCTCACTAATGCTAGGCCAGCACTCTACTACTGAGCTATATCCCCAGCCCAGTGGAACATGTAGCACATGCCTATGATTTCAGCACCCAAGAGACTGAGGCAGGAGGATCTCTATAAATTTGAGGCTAGTCTGGGCTACACAGTGAGCTCAAGGGCAGCTTGAACTACATGTCAAGACCCTATCTCAAAACAAAACAAAACAAAACAAAACAAAACAAAACAAAACAAAACAACTGCACACACAAATCCATCCCCAGCCCTTTTAAAATTTTTAATTTTTATACAGGCTCTCTGTACATTAATCAGGTTGGCCTTATACTTACAATCCTCTTTCCTTAACCTCTTGAATAGTGGTTATTGTCACTATAATAATCCCTGCATTTGTGTGGGACAAGGTCTCTCTGTGTAGCTCAGGCTGGCCCTGAACTCATGGCAATCCTCCTGCCTCAGTCTCCCAAGTGCTAAGATTACAAATGTGTGCCACTATATCTGGCCTTGTATTTTTAATTTACTTTTGATTTAGATCAGTCACAATTCTAACTTATAATAAAAGTATGTATTAACATGGAGTGCTTGAGTGTACATAAATACAAATTTTGAATCATAGGACTCACGCATGTGTGAGTTCAGTGCAGACCTTGATGTGACCAGGGTAGCACAAGCTGGCATCCCGTCTAGCCGCATCCAGCACCCCACACTGGGCGCCCACCCAGCTGCCCTGATGGCTGTGGGTGTGTGCTGCTTGCCCTCTGGAGGGACCACATAACCTGCCACCTGTGCTGTGTGGCACTTTCTCTGTTACTTGTCATCTTGGGAGGCATCAAGAGCTTCTGCAGACTTGCTTCCTCCTCAAGGGCTGCTCCCCGCCACCCAGCACACTGCAGGGCAACCCCACCAGGCAGCCCTGGGTGCACAGCGGGGACACCCTGGCCCCAACCCCTGTCTAGCGTGGTCCCTGGTGCACAGCAGACACTGCCTGGGGTCTCCTTGGGGATAAGAGGCTGGGACCAGAAGAGAGTCTGTTCCTATAGGGCCTTCTGTCGGTGGGACTTGTGGCCTTTCTCTGCTACAGTGTATGTCAAAACCCTGTTTCCAGATACCTTCTGTGCCTTTGATGTATCCAGATCTGCTCTTTAAAGTGAAGCCTCATGCTTTGAAGCCTTTGGACTAAAAAACAAAACAAAACAACACAGATTTATTGAGCTGTACCTCATTCACTATGTAATTTGCCCATTTAAACACAACGGATCTCTGTGTATTTGCAGAGTGCTACAGTGATGCCACAGTGAGCTTTAGGGTATTTAATCAGCCTAGAAGCAAACACCGTCTCCATTGGCTGTCACTCCCCACGCCTTCCTCCTCCCAGCCCTGGGGACCTGCAGTGCACCTCCTGTGTCTGTAGATTTGCCTGCTCTAGGCGTTCCCTACAGACGGAATCGGACAGACCTCAGCCTTCATGTCTGGCATGTCCACACTGCATCCTGCTGTCACATCTCCCCCATGGTGCACTCTGCACCTATGCTTCAGCCCTTTTTATGGCTCTGTAGCATCCCATCCTGACCTGCCACCGTTTTTCCACCCATTTCTGGAAATGTGTGTTTTCTGCTTTTTGGCTGTTGTGAATAATGCTGCTATATTTGTGCATGGTGTTTGTGTAGATGTGGGTTTTGTTCTTTTGGGTATATGGAAAGGAGTAGAATTGCTGGATCAAATGGAAACTCTACTCTTTTTTTTTTTTTTTGGAACTTGTCAGGCAGGTAGTGTGCCGCTGAGCTATATCCCTGGCCTCTCTACATTTGGCTTTTGAGGAACCACCAAATTCTCTCCCAAAGCTGCTGCACCAGGTTCCCATTTCTCCCAGCAGTGTATGCAGGTTCCAGCTTCTCCACATCCGCAGCAGAACATGCCATCGCCCGTCTTCTTGCTTAGTCCTCGAGGGCAGCGTGAAGCAGGGTCTCACTGTGGCTTGGATTTGCATTGCCTCTGTGGCTAAGGTCAAGCATCCCTTCAGCGGCAGTCTATGTGTGTTCTTTGGAAAAAGGACTGTTCAGTTTCTTTGCTCGGGTTTTGAAACATGTAGACCTTTTAAAAGAGTAATTTTAGGTTGACAGACAAGTTGAGCAGGAAGCACGAAGAGTTCCTTTACCCTTGACAGTTGTGTGTTTCATTATTCACTGAACTCCGTAACCTACTTACAGGGCCACTCTAGGTTGTTCAGATGCATAGTCACGTGTGCCCCATCGCAGCACCAGACAGAGTAGTTTCATGGCCCTAAAAGTTCCCCACAAAAATCCATCTCTGATTCCCACCCCTGCCCCTGGCACCACTGTCCTTTAATGTCACCAACCATAGCTGTGCATTTACCAGATGCCCTGGAGCTGGGATCTGACAGCACGTTGTCTTTTCAGACTGGCATCCTCTGCTTACCACAGCTACGTGGTCCGATAGCTTCCACTTGTTGTTTGTCCACTGTACCAGTTTGTCCTTTTGCCTATAGGGGGACATCTATGTTGCTTCTGGCTTCTGCCGGTTAGAATAAAACTGCTATCTATGCCCACATGCAGGTTTTTATGTGGATGTAAGTTCTCAAATCATTTGTCTTTCGTGCCTTTTGTTTCAGTATTAAAGGAACCAAGCAAGTCTGATCAGACAGTATGTGAGCAGGATTTGCCCTTAGGTCTCCCCTGCTTCTTTCCGGCTTATGTTCCACACACAGAGCATGTGCAGAGGCCTGGGCCCGAGGAGGGTACGCGGCAGAGAAGGAGGAGAGAGAGATCTGGGAGAGCAGAGAGCGGAAGAAGATTGTGGACAGCATCGAAGCCCTGGCCATGATCAAGCGGCGGGCAGAGGAGTGCAAGAGAGAGAAAGAAGGCAGAGAGGGAGGTACACGCTGGCACCCCGGCAGCGCCATGCGGATCAGGCCGGGCTGAGCCATCAAATTCAGCCTCTAATGTATGGGATTTTTTTTTTTTGAGACATGGTCTCACTGTGTAGTTCATAGTGCCCTTTAACTCCCTGTATAGTCCAGGCTGGCCTTGAACTCACGGTGATGACCCTCCCGCCTCAGCCTCCAGGGTGACAGATCATAGGCAGGCACTGCATCTTGTGGTTTCTGGAGTCAGAAGGTTCCAGATGAACAGCTGGATGAAGCCATGCCCATGGCAAGGTGTGGGAGAATGAGCTCAGGACCCTCGAGAATGTCCCCTCCAGCCACCTCCAGGTGCTGTGTCCTGGAGGTGGCAGACCCCAGAGCTCAGGGCTTTTCATGGTGGACGATGACAACTCCATCCATCTGTCTCCACTCCCTTGAGTCCAGGGTGTGCAGAGCCTGCACCCCAAGCTGTGTCTGTGCCTCATCCCTGGCTGCTCTTTGTGAGAGCAGCCCCCACCAGACACCCACTGAGGTCTCTTCACTAGAACAAAAGATGCTCTGGTCACCCTGGGAAGTAAAACAGTCTGGAAGCTCTGCGCCCAGAGCAGGGCCCGAGACCAAGCAGTGAGCAGGTTCTCCCTGGGCCTGTGTCTACAAGGGGTTCAGGCCCTGAGCTGGTTCTCCTGGGGGCCGTGTCTACAACGGGTTCAGGCCCTGTGACTCCAGCCTCTTTGCTGTATCAACCCGGCACATCAGCAGCTTAGCACAGCCCAATTTAGTCTCATCACAGGTCTGGAGCTGAGCTTCCGAGTGGGTCTCATCGGGCTCAGACTGAGGTGTCTGGGACTCTGCTGCAGGAGGAGGCATGCAGAATCTTGTCTCTTGCAGCTCTGGTGGCAGCCACCTCCCACGGCTCAGGGCCCCACCCTCCGAGCCAGCAGTGCAGCATCTCTGTGTATCTGTGCTCACTAACCCTCTTGTCAGAGGGATGGATCTCAGGGCCTCGTATGTGCTAGGTAGGTGCTCTGTGCCCAGGCCTGCTCAGGGTGGAGCTATATCCCCAGTCTTTTTAAATTTTAAGCAAAGATCTTCCCATATTATACAGGGCGGCTTCAAAATCAGGATCCTTCTGCTTCAGCCTCCCAAGGAATTTGGATTTTCTCTTGAACCATTTGAAAGTAAAGGCAGATGTTGTGGTCTTTAAACCCCGACACTCCTGCAGGCGTCGCCTCCAGACCTCCTGCCTGACATCTTCTTAATGGCTTCATCCTTTCCATTAAGTGGGGGGCTCAGCAGTCTCTTCTGGGGCACTGAGCATCTTTCATTTCACACTCCCATGAACACTGCTCACAGTTGTGTGCACATGTGTGCATGCATGTGTGTGCACTAATACTGGAGATTGAACCCAGGGCCTTAGCAGTAAGCTACACACCCAGCCCTTTTATTAATCTTTTTTTTTTTTAGTTAATAGTTTTGATTTTTTTTTTTTTTGAGGCAGAGTCTCACTATGTAGTCCAAACTGGCCTTGAACTTGGATACATAGCCCAGGCTGCCCTCAAATTCTTGGCAGTCCTGCCTCAGCCACCTGAGTGCTGGAATTACAGGCCTGCACCAACATGCCTGGTTGTTTCTTTAATTTTTAGAGAGGGTGTCAACTGAGTCACTTGCCAAGGCTGGGCTTGAACTTGTGATCCTCCTGCCTCAGCTTCCCAGAGACAGATTTCAGACACAGGTCACCATTCCCACCCCTCCAGTCTCTTCCTTTCCTGCATGCCTAGCACCTCTGTGTGCTCAGCTCGGAAGCGCACTGCCCTGTGCTCCCCCCAATGGTACCACGCTCACCTTTGACCTTCCCTGTTTAGGAGGGATGCCACCGGCAGCCAGCAGGGACAGGCAGGAGGAGCCTCCCGTGGCAGGGGACACGCAGAAGAAGATGGAGCTGTTTGTGGAGGACAGCTTAGAGGTCAGGGATGAGCTGTTGCCAGAGGAGGCCAGCGGGGAAGAGGCATGGCCCGGGGAAGTCGGCAGAAAGGCAGAAGGTAGAGTGCCTGTGGGGAGCCGGCCTGCTCTGAACCTGGAGCCTCTGGAAGGTAACTTGGCCAAGTGAGGGTCCCTCCTGGGGTCTGTGCTGTTCTAGGTGATGAAGCACACAAGCTACTCCATGTCCTAGGGCAGCAGAAGCCATGGAGAAGAGATTTTGTAGTAGCCATGTTAAAAAACATATAAACTGTTAGCAATGTATAATATGATCAAAATAAATGGCATAAATAAAAATTGATTGCAGCAGCGGTAGGCATACAACAAGAATCCCGGCACTTGGGAGGATGAGGCAGGAGAATCACAGAGTTCGAGGTCAACTAGGCTGTATCATGAGACTATCTCAAAACCACAAAAACAAGAGCAGTTTATCATAGCACAAGACACATAGCCATGAGTCCTCCTGAGAATCCTCCCGCTCTTCCCTAAAGCCAAGATGAGCCTGAAAGGTGAACAACTTTAATGGGTTCAGGACCTCAAGGCATCCATGACAGTGCAGGCAAAGACATGCAAAGCATCCAGAACCGCTTCAGAGAGGCAAGGATAAGTGTGTTCCAAGTGAGAGAGCATTCGGAGAGAGACCGATGGTGATGTGGCTTTCACTGTTGAAAAAGTAAACATTCACCGTAGTTTTGATCATACTTTGTATATTTCTCTTCCCAGTCCTAGGGATGAGCCTAAGGCCTTACCACTGATCTACATCCTCAAGGTCCCCCATGTTTTTTTCTTTTTAAGACAGGATCTCACTCTGTAGCTAGCCTGGAACTCTTGGCAATCCTCTTGCCTCAGCCTTCCAAATATGGGGATTACAGGCATGTGCCACCATGCCTAGCCCCCATTTTTTTTTTTAAATTTTGAGACAAAGCCCCCATTGTCCAGGCTGGGCTCCAACTTGTGATCCTCCTGCCTCAGCCTCCCAGAGTGATGGGATTACAGACACGCACCACCATGCGTGGTCTTAGTGCTTCCATGAATTCAGATTTATTAGCCACCTCCCTTATGTTCAGTGATACTGGAGGAATCTCATAGCATGAGCTCTTCTAGAGAAACAGGTGTGAGGGAAGTGCAGATACCCACTGGGCTGGGCCGGGGGGGCTGGCGTAACCGTACGCACATGCGTGTGTGCTGGTGTCCTGGCAGAGATTAGGGCTGGCGGTTCCCCAATGCTGGGACTGAACACCAGGTGAGTCAGAAGAGAAGGGAAGGAGGACAGCAAGGGGTCGGGTGGGCAGAGGCCCAGCCGCAGAGCGCAGAGGGAAGGGGCCAGCCGCTGGGGCCACAGTTGGCTCCAAGAGTCCAGCTTGGCATCCTCAGGTGCTGGCTACTGCTCCTCTTCTGGCTCCTGTGGGGCGCTGGGCTTCAGAGTCCATTCAGAAACTTGTTTCAATTTTTCCCTAGAGATTCCCCCCACGGCCCAACCATCCTGGGCTTCTGGAAATTTCTCCCTGGCAAGGCCACACTTTCCTGAACACCTTCCTGGAGGGAGTCTGATGGGCCTTGGGACTCCTGGCCCTTTGGGCTGCAGCTTACACATGGACCTTGCAGGGCCCAGGCCCAGGTTTCCCCCTGGGGTGTTGGGTGGAGGGGCTGCAGTTGCACTTCCTTGTTCGCACAAGTCCAGGCCCCTCACAGCTGGGGAGGCCTCGTGCCCTGGTGACAGAAGGTGGTGCAGGCCAGCTGCCCTCTCCGGCCGGGTTCCTGCTCAACACCTGCATGGCACCTCCTCTGGGCTCCCCTCCAGGTCACAGAAGGGAGGGCAGCTTCTTCTGGTCTCCTCTCAGTCAGGGGTATTGTAATCCAAATATTAAAATCCCTTTTCCAGTCCTCCTCACAACCCGGAGTTATATTTATAATCCCACTGAAATGTTATTGGAATATCCCTGCAAGTTAATTCTAACCACCCACCTACAGTGCAGCCCATGGTGAGAGTAAAGACATCAAAACACATTCATATGATATTTTAATATGTCAGCAGACATATTATGGGCAGCCAAGGGGTGTTAAGTCCTGTCCAAGCGAAGATATACAGACCAAAGGCCTTGATCCAAGGCCTCTCCCCAGATGTGTTACGAGGTGAAGAAGGGAGTGGCTTGGGAATGAGTGACAGTGAGGAGGGCGGGAATTACATGGGCGGGCGAGCTGAGCCGGCCGGCCAAGAGCTGGCACCTCTGCAATGTGCAGGGAGACCAGTCTGCGTAACGTGACTGGGGGAGCATGTGAATGAATTAGGGGGCTGTTGCCTGTTTCTGATATGTAAGCTTTGGGCCCGGGGAAGTCAGGGCCTTTTATCTTGACGCTCTGCCCAGCTGACGCTCCTGGAGCTATCTGGCTGTCCACCTTGCTGCACGCCACTGTCCTGCAGGGAACACAATGTGAGGAAACAGGAAATTGTGCCAGCCTGAGATTACTTGTCAGTACCTTGGCTGGCTGTGTTTGCACTGCTTAGAGCCAATTGAAGAGAGAAGCAAATGGCATAGCCAGCTCTGCACGTATCAGTCCCTGGAGACAGGGCCCGGTTTCTGAATGCAAGGCAAGCTGTCCACTTGGTCTTCTACAAGGGGCCGGGGGTGTCTGTGCCCTGGCCTCAGCTGTGATCCCTGTGCTTTGCCTCATGGTCGGCTGTTGGCACCAAAGCCCTTAGGTACAACTCACCTGGGACCGACAACTGCTTTTTATGTTCCTCAGAGTCGAGCTCCGACGCTGTGGCTGCTGAGGACTCACTGGCTACCGAGCCTCATGGGACCGGAACTGAAGACACAGAAGCCATTGAGCAGGGGATCGAGAAGCTCTTCATCGCGGTACAGGGCACACAGTCAGTCTGCACCTGTGTGTGCCTCGCCACCTGCTGTGGTGTGGCCCTTGGGTGGCAGGCAGGGCCCCACGGGTCCTGCACACAGTGGGACCTTTCTGGGTGGTGCAGGCATACGCAATGTGGACCCACAAGTGTGGCTCAGACAGCTCCCCAGGAGCTGTGCCTGCCTAGCTCAACTTGCTTTCCCCGAAGAAGTCAGCTGTAGAGCTTTCAGCCCAGTGGCTGCCCTGAGTCCTGTCAGTCACCAGGGCCTCTGAACCTCAGCCCTGGCTGGGCAGCTTCTCTGCCTTACTGGCCCGGTGTTCCGGCTCCCTGTGGGTTCCTCGCTCTCCAGATGTCACTGCCCCGAGTCCCCTCCCTTGGGCCTGTGGAGTGAATGTCAGATCCCATCCTCAAGTGCCACTCCTTCCTGGAACTCCTCTCATTATGAGGGCAATCACACTGGCCTAGTGATAGCCACCACGGGAACCCATGGCTTTGTCTGTGTCCCTGGAATGGGACACCACAGGGGAGGTGCTTCTCAGTACCTGTCACCTCATCCCAGCGGATGGCTGGTACCCCCTGCCCCTACTTGCCTCATTACCTTCTACTTCTCAATGGGCGATCACCCCAAATCTCACAATTTCAAGACACAGTAAGTGCTATGCTGATCATGGTCAATATTTTTGGTGAGTTTCTAGTTTTCTGGCTCCATAGATGTGTGACAAAATTGGTATCCAGTATTGAGTTCTTACTCTGTGTGGCATCGGTCTAAGGATGATTTGTACTGACTGATGTGATCCTCCTAGATACTGTTAAGAGGACTATACTGTTACCCCAATTTTACAGATGGGAAAATTGAGGCAGAGGAGTTAATGTGCCCAGAGCCACATAGCTAAGCAGCAGCATGAGAATTCTGTCCCAGGCCGAGTGGCCCCAGGGCTCACAGATCTAATCACTGTGCCTCCCCGCCAGCGTACTGGCTGGTTGCTTTGGATGAAGATGTGAAACAAATGTACAAACAAAACTAAAAGGTCCTACCAGTTTTGGGGAGGAACAAAATGGCCCACATAGGGTCCTAGGACTCATTTGTGTGCAGATACTTGAGTTGGCTCCCATTATTTCTCCCAAGATGAGCTAAAAGACTGTCTCTAAGAATAAAATGAAGCAGACGTGGCCATCCTTCCCCGGTCACAGGCTCCCCCTTTCCTAGATCAGATGCTTGGAAAGGCAGTGCCAGGCCATGATGGTGCAGGAGTGACACTCAGCTCTCCTCTCCACCTGTCTTGCTGGCGCCCACAATTCCCTAGGAACCTCTTCAGGTTATCTCACCTCCCTAGTGACCTGTGGCCTGTTCTCTTTCAGGACCTGCCTGATTTGGAAGATGTTGACGATGCGAGCACAGCTTTGGAAGACCAGGACAAGGTTGTCAGTACACACCTGTCCCACACTCAGACTGAATTCCACATCATTCTTATCATTTACCACAATTTCCTCTTGAAAAGTCCTATGCCCAGACAGCATTGCACACCCTCACACCTTGCCTTCCCGAAGACACTGTAGCTATTTGTTCCCACCTGGCTTAGGGCTTCTTATGATCTACTTGGCTTTTGTTGCACATGCGTTTTATTGCCACTGGTAGCAGCTGTGCACTGTACATAATCCGTGGAAGGCATTTCCTACCCTTATGGTGTGTTTCTGGGTCCATCTTAGGAAAGCATTTGACTACAGCTACTGAGGGAGGGAAAGGAGGGAGGGAGTGAATGAGGGCCTCTCCCCAAGCCACCTGAACACACTCCCTTGGACATTATCTCTGTCATGTGCCTAAGAGAGAGGAAGCACTGGACATCATCTTTGTGTGACTTGTCACTGTCAAAGGAAACAAGCACTTGTGGCCATGGTTATGTGGAGGTGTCAATGTCCAAGGCCACCTGGAGGGTGCTGCAGGGGCCAGGCCAGGCCAGTGGGGGAGTGCAGTGTGGAGCCCTGGGGGGCGGGGGGCAGGGAAGCTGCAGTGCTCGGCAGCAAGCGTGGTCAAGAAGCACTCGACCCAAGGTCCTACACCAGACAGGCACCATCCAGTGTCCCTAGGGTCACTGCTTTGTGGCCACGCCAATAGTCAGTGACACTCAGTGTAAAAGCAGGTTCAGCAGAGTGTGTCTTAGCGATTGTTGTGAAAACAAAGCGGAAACGCACCTCTTCCCTCACCAGGCGCTGTGCTTTCCGAAGATTGAGGTCCTCTCAAGTGACGATGGTGGCACTGAACTGGATGACACGGGCCTCTCTGGATCCACACACTCACCTGCAGGTGCCCTGTCACACATATTTGCTGTCGCTAGGGACAACTCAAAGAGGGCCCAGTCACCTTTCACAGACATCTTAAAGGAAGTGACAAGAGACTTGGAAGTCAAAAGCCAGGACACCAAGTCCCTGAGCCCACTCATTCAGGAGCTTGGCGGGGGGCCCTCAGGCCAGGGACCAGCCCCCTGCTGCGGGACAACTGCTGTGGAGGACAGCGACAGGGACAGAGAGCCGCCTGCAGCCTCCTCCCCAGGTGAGGTGCACTGTCCCCCAGACCGCCGAGTGCCCAGCCACAGAGGGGGAGGGGCAGCTGCACCTTGGGCCCCAGGAACCCAGGTTCCTGGACGGACATCCGTGAAGCTCTTACGTCCACGACTCATGAAGCTGTCACTGTGGATGGTAGCGCCCAGCACTCTGGGGGCTAGGGAACCTAGCTGTCCCCTCAGGAACACCCTGGCCATTCTAGCCCTAGGCTTCTGGGGGGGGTAGGGGGGCTGTGGACAGCCTGGCTGGAGTGTGGGACAGAACAAGGGGCAGGTGAATCCCAAGCTGATGCACCAAGCACCTAGAGGCCATGCCTCCTGCTGGTGGCGGTGCTGTGGGGCAGCCTATGAAGCCGGTTAGCACACGGACAGTGAGCTGAGGGCTTTTTGTGGACACCAATGTGGGGGTGTTAGGCTCACTCTCCCCACTCCTACCACTTGCTGAGGTGCCCCTGATGGGAGGGGAAGAGGGGCAGGCTGGTTCCACTCCCAGCCACACCCAGTCTCTCCCAGCCTTAGGAGCCGGAGCTGCAAAGGATGAAGTTGGAGTACAGCCAGAGGTGGTGCCCGAGGAGCCCAGTGTGGAATCCACTTTAGGTTGAACACAAGGCCTCTGTCAGCGCACCAGCAGGGTCAGGGCGTGGGGAAGGGTCACCTCTACCTCCCAGGGTGCTGCCGCTTGCTAAGCGTGCTGTGTGGCCTGGCAGTGACAACTACCCATGTGCCCCACTCACCCCTGGCTCAGAGCTTGTTTCAGTCACTTAGAGAATAATTAACTGTACATGCCTTGCCGGCACAATAAAAAACACAACACCAGTGTGTTCCGGGAATGGCGTTTGTGCAAGCTGCGTATGGCACCTCAGGTTTGTCAGCCTCCCAGTGGTCAAACCTAGTCAGCGCAGCCTTAAACAAGAGACCTCACACTCAGCAGAGGGGACCCCACTCCACCTGACCTGGTGCCCAAGGGTCCCCCTCTACAGACAGACACAGGACTGTCCTGTGACACAGGCTGGCTCAGGGCAGCAGCTGCTGGCCTGATTTATGCCCCTATCCCGTAAGGTCCTGCTGATGGATCCAGGGCCTTGTGCATCCAGATGTGGAGCAGCTGCCACCACCCCCATTTCCTATCAGTCAGGAGACGCTAGGAGACACGGAGCCCTGCCTCCCAGCATAGCCCCACGTCTCCAGAAGAAAACCCCACAACGTTCATGCCGGCCCCCTTCCCCGGAGGGCTTCTGGACCTGTTTGCAGGCAGCTATGCAAAACAGACTGCTGCTCTGTCATGGTCCTTCAACTCGACTCTGGCTCCGGCTGCTTGCCTCTGGGCCTCTCACAGTTCCGATGGTGTTCAGAAGGCAGAAAGCTCTGCACTAGGGAGTCGTTTGTTTCCATGTAAGCCACAGCTGGTCTGTGGAGGGGTGAGGGGCTCGGTGCCTCAGAAGCCCATGCGCGGCCTCTTCCGCTGGGGCTGAGAGCCAGGGGTGGGCCGCCGGGAGGGCATGGCCTGGACACTGGAGGCTTGGGAGGTGGGGGTGTCCTTTGGCAATGGCAGCTCTGCCCTGTTGTCCCCCTGGGTCTGCCGAGCCGACTCCTGGGAGTATGGGGTTACAGGGGGCTGGGGCCTGGCCTCTGAGGGGGTCCGCTCTAGGCTGTGAGGGGGGCTGCCGGTCTCCGGGAGGTCCAAGCAGCTGGTGAGTGAAGAGAAGGTGCTGGACAACTGAGTCCGGCGCTTGGGCCGCTTGGCCTGCTTGGCCGGCTCCGAGGTCTTGCCCTGCCGCCTCTTCCACCACGCAGCACCCTGGCCTTCCCAGGCTTCCTCCAAACGCTCGCTGAGCTCATCCTGTGGGCCCGGCTCAGGGAGAGGGGGCAGCTCTGCTGAGGGGAGCAGACCCAGCTCCCTCTGCTGCAAGAGCTGCCCCCCGGCCATTGCCGCCCGAAGACTCTGAAGCACTTTCCCCTCCACCTCCCGGGATTCCAGGCGGCCCAGCAGGCGGCGGTGGGAAAAGGTGGGTGCAGCCCACACGGGGGATGCAGGTGGCACCTGCAGCAGGGCCTCCAGCCAATGGCTGCAGCAGGAAGTGGCCTGCATGGTCCAGGAGGGTGTGGGCCTTGGGTCCACAGGAGGCACGCTGGGCACGGGGGAGTCAGGCCCGGGGCCGCTGGGAGGCCCCGAGTCTCGGTGGAAGCTGCAGGCTGCTTGGAGAGTAAGGCGCTGGTAGAAGATGTCTCCAGCTGCTGAGAGCTGGAAGAGCCACACTGCCGGCATGGAGGCACAGGGTGGGAAGGCAGAGGCCAGACCTGGGGAAGGAAGGATGATGACCCAGACCTGCAAGGCCCGCAGCCCCGCAGCCCCGCGCTAGCTCCCCATCTCCACACCTATGGTCGGGGCTTCTAGTCGCTCCTGCAGCTGCTTCTGGCTCTTGGGCTCCAGCAGGGGAAATGCAGAGAGTGAGTCGGCTGGCGAGGGTAGAGACTGCGGGGGCCCTGCCAGTCGGGGTGCAGAGGCCTCCTTTCCTGCAGGATGCAGAGGGCTGAGGCCGAGGTCCCCTTCTCTTGGCCCCGCCCACCTCTTCAGAGCCCCGCCCCAGGCTCACCTGTGATATGCAGCAGCTGTACCTGCCCACCAAGGCCGCCCAGGAACAGGGGCTGCGGGGAGCCAGGGCAGGCTGGAGGCAGCAGGCGGGCCAGCAGGGCCGGAGAGGGGAGGCCATGGTTCCACTTGAGCATCGGCACCAGGGGCAGGCGTTCGTCCACCAGGTAGAGCGAGAACTGGGGCAAGAAGGGAATGAGAGGAGGGGCTTGCCTGAGACTGGCACAGTGGTACAGCGGCTCTTCCCAGGGCCCAGGGCTCTTGGGGTTTCTGCAAACCCCAGGGGGATGGCACTGTAAAGAGGCCAGTTCTCCCCTGAACAGAAGGTGCCTCCCAAACAGGCAGATGGAGTGAGGGAGTGAGGGACAGCCAGCCAGAAGGGGTCTCTTCACACGTGAGCCACTTGGCCTTGCCCCACCTGTCCCCTGCCCGCAGGCCCTGAGACCCTCAAGTGACCTCAGAACTCCTCCCGAGTCCACACACTGCTGGACCTATCAGGCAGACACCCCAGCCCCAGGGCCCCTCCTGGTCTGCAGTGCTAGTCTGCCTGGGAGCCCTTCCCCGCCTGCCCGCAGGCTCAGGGCCAGGTTTTGTGTGGGTCTCAGGCTGACAGGAAGAAGGGGGATTTCCTCACCTGGGTACAGACGAGATGCAGAGTAGGGGGCAGCGACTCGAGCTCAGACTGCCCCGGGTACTGCGTGAGCAGGACACGCTCCCCCTTCTGGCAGGAGGCCTCAGCCCCTGCCCGGAAAAGCAGCAGACCGCACCCTGGGGGGCCCTGAGGAAAACACAGGATCAGCTTCTCCACGGGTGGCCAGCTTGGCTCCCCCTCAGCACCTGGCCCGTACCTGAGTGTCGACCATCTTCACTCCAGTGCGGTCACCCACCGTCAGCACCCGCGGGTGGGCGGTGAAGTCTGCCCAGCGCCAGGGAGAAGGGTCCCGGAACACAAGGGTCTCGGGGTCCTTGTAGACCTGCTGCAGCCTTGGGGAGACAGGGAGGTGGCAGGCTGATGGCTGAGGCAGGGTGTGTGCGGAGGGTGGGACAGCAGACGGGTCAGGGGAGGGAGCTATGGGGTGGTTTGTGGGGCAGGGCATTACCCATCCTGAGGGGTCCACAGACAGACAGCTCCAGAACGGCTGCAGACGGCCAGCTCCCCGGGCAGATGAGGGCTGCCGTACGGAGTGGTTAGTGTTGGCCAGGCGCCCTCTGCCTCCCCAGCACCCCACTCAACACCCCTCACCTCAGGCTGATCCCTGTGGCCCCCTTCTCTACCCGCAGCACCTGCAGAGCGGCCGGCCGCCGCTGCTTCCCTGCCTTCCACACGGCACAGTGGTAGTCGGAGCGCACGGCCAGCAGCGCTAAGGACGGATGGAGGGGTCAGGCTCAGTCCAGCTGCAGGCCCATCATGGAGGGAGGGGGAGGCTGAGGGCCTTACTTTCTCCTTGGACAGTGCTGGTCACCACCTGCCGCACAGGTCCCTGGAGCTGGATGCACCCAGGATCCCCAAGGACCTGGGGGTCACCGCCTGAGGGCAGACTGACCTCCTGGAAACCTGTGCCTCTGGCTAAGGAAAAGGGATGAACTTTGGCCACTGTAAGTCCCATCTTTCTTGCCCTTTCCTTCCTCAATACCCCCACCTGAGGAGAAAGGATACACAGCCTGTCCAGGGCGCCGCCAGCCGGGTAGACCAGTTGGCCAACCTGTGAGGTCCTCCCAGGGAGCCAAGCCAGGGCACCGCCCGTGAAGGCCTCATCCAGGAGCAGCTGCTCCCAGCGTGTGGCCAGCTCCTCGTGCAGCAGCCTCCCCAATAAGCGGGACACCGACTTGCCCAGCACGGGCCCCCCAACGATTGAGAAGCGCCGCAGGCGATGGCTGAGGTAAGCCCAGGGACACCTGGGGACGACAGCAGAGGCTCGCAGGATGGGGACGGGAAGGGGCTGGGGCCCGTCTGGAGGGAGGCTGGGCGCAGAGCACATGCTCCTCATCTACCTAGTTGCCTTCTCAGGGCACCGCCCACCCTGTCCCCTCACCCCAGGCACAGTCACAGGACCCAGACCTGGGTGAGCTCTCCACCGCCCCTGCACAGTGGTTGGTTCACAGCTGGGTGTGAGACCCCTGCCAGGTCAACCAATGTCCTCTCTGGGACTTTTGGTGCCTCAGGAAGGACACTGACTTTTTCCTTGGTATCATAAGCCATCTTGCTACCACGTGACAACAGCTCTTCTAGGAATTAAGCCAGGCAGAGGGAAGCAGTGAGAAAATAAAAAGAGACAGAGCCCTGTCGACATTATTCTAACACCAGGACGCAGCCATGCATGAAGTCCAAGGGCTGAAGTCCCTTTCTCCTTAGGCCAGCTGGAAGGAGCGTGGCTCACACTGCTGGACCAGGAAGCGATACGATGGGAAACCTGGACCTGTGTCCCAGCTCCGTCCACATCCCCTCACCAGCTGGGCTACCTGCCCAACCTTTCCCACTAGCCACTTGCCCCCAGGGCTGGTGTCCACCGAGGTCCTGTAGCAGCTTCTTCGCGCTGACCACTGTCATCTTCTTGGAGCGGTTCTGCGTGGAGAGGCCTTGTCAGGCTCACATAGCTGGATTTACCAAGTGAGGTGGAGGCGATGGGACGGGAAGCAGGGGCCCTTCTGCCCAGCAGGGGTTACTCACCCGGCCTCCCTCCAGTTTGAAATTCTCCAGCATCATCTTCCCCAGGGGTGCAAAAGCTATGTCCCCATGATCCCACAGGAATCTGCTGAGCTGGGAGAGGAGAAGTTCAGTCACCATGCACAGCCCGAGGCCACACAGTGCCCTCCACTGAGGGACGGCTCACCTGTTCTGTGACATCCAGCACAACCTGGGGCTGCCTCCGGTAGTGGAATCCACCTCGGAAAAGGAGGTCCTGCGCGGTCACACCAGGGTCCCAGGGGTCTGAGGGAAGAGGGAGGTAAGGGAAGGGGCCAGGGAGGCATAGGCCACTCACAGGGCTAGAAAAGGTCACAGGCATGGAGGGAAGGGCCTGAGTACCTTACCAGGACAGGGAGGCAGCAGCGGGAGGGGCCCAGGCATCGCTGGCTCCCACAGCAGGGCCTTGGCCAAGTATGGAGCTGCAGTCTAGAGGGAAGAAAACCCCCATGGTGACACGACGATCCTGACAACCCCGCAGAGTCAGTTTAGTGACAGCATCACTTCTCTGAGGCAGAAACAGGTGCAGAAAGGCTGTCACTTGCCCAGGTGACAACTGGTAAAGAAAAGAGCTGGCGTTTGAACCCAGGCAGCCAGAGCCCAGAGCCTAGGCTGTGCTCAGAGCCAGGAGCACATGGTGCAGTCGTTTTTCCCAAGGGTCTATTTGTGCGCTCGCCCATCCTGACCCAGTCCCCGAGGGCAGGGATCGCTGGACCTATCCTGACTCGTTCACACCATGCATGACTGAAGGGATCAGAGTCTGGGGAGAGACAGGCAGACAAGCGGGAGCCGCAGCTCCTGTAGAGTGACCCCTCTGTGGACAGTAGGGCGGCCCACACACTTGCAGGAGAGGGTTCCACGGTGGCCTGGGTACTGGCATCTTGCACGGATGCCGCCCCGCCCTGCACCATGCCAGCGGGTGAGACTGCTAACAAGCGGACGAGTAAAAGGGCCCACCCCAGAGCTGCCAGGCCCCTCCTTCCATCCTCACCTTGCAGTTCTGGGGTGGGGACTCTGGCAGGGTCAGGGCATCTCTCCAGCTGCACATAAAGGACAGGTCGGGGACATCACTGGCACCAAGGGGACCGGTCGTAAACAATGAGGGGCGGAGGGAACTGGGGAAGTCCATCCTGGAAAACAGCACCCAGCGTCACACCAGCTCCTCTGAAAAAGGCTCCCAGGGCTCCTGGGGAGACACAAAGTGCCCTAAGATGGATATTTTCTCTGAGGAAGCAATTACTAAAAATCAAATGCATATGCAGCCTCATGTTAGGGAGCAGTAAACACTATAATCACCCACCCAGGCGCTGGGAGGGAGTGGCTGCTGCTGGGCAAGGGGACAGTTCTGGTAACAGGAACTGGGAAAAGCTTGAACCCAGTGAGCGAGCCGGCCAGGCACCTGGGAGGCGTTCCAGGTACAACGGCCTGCAAACGCCAAAGTCCTGGAGCAGAAACGTGTGGCAAACAGCTAGGAGGTCACAGAACGAACAAAGAGAGTGGCGCAGGGTCAGCTACATTCATAGGGCTGCACCCCAGCTCCCCAGAAGCCAGGGACTGTCTCACTCAGCTGTCTCCCCACTGTTGAGCGCGGTGCTTACCAGAAAATGCACCCTGTGTTGAATAAAAATAAACCTACATCAAAGAGCTTTGCTAAATACACAGCCCCCAAGGAGCATAAACAGCCCCGTCATTCCTCTTTTATTACAAAGACAGCGGAACCACCGAACACCAGCACCAGCCAGACATGGTGTTAACACTTCGTTCTTCTAGTGCCCCTATTTGGGGGTTCAGGATCCTAAGGGCCAGAAAGCAGTAACTCGCTCAGGTGCGACAGCAGTGACTGCCAGAGCCTGAATCTGATGTGGGTGCTGTGAACCACTAGTCTCCTGGGCAGCCAGAGGCAAACAGCAGCATTAGTCTTAGTGAGCCAAGCTCTGTGCCCCTGGGACTCCTCCTGCTGCATTTGGCCAGTATTTCCTGTGTGAGGGTGGAGCCTGCATCTGATTCGTCCCTGAGTCTCTGGTTGGCTGCTTCTATCACTTTTCTTTCCTTAACAGGAGGGACCAGCAGCAGGGATGGAGGAAGTGTCCAGTGAACCCCCATGAAAAACGTGGCTTTCACTGGACTGACAGCACCCATGCCTCCCAGGGGTGGCTGCATCCCTGATGAACTGGAAGACACACAGAAAGGATCTTCAGCTGCCTCTGGGCTCCAAGCACACTGACCTCCTTTAGGCTCTTCCTTGCCTTGCTATTTCTTGCCACAGGGCCTTTGCTCATTCTGTCTGTCTCTAGGAGAGCCAGCACCTTCCCACCTACAAAATCCTTTAGCTCTTGAGTTAAGGATGCCTCTCCCAGTTCCTCAACCCTTTCCTCCCAAGGCAAGGGTAGAAGAAATAAGAAGGAAGAAAGGAGACAAAGAAAATTGTAACTTTAAAAAACCTACAGTTTCAGGACACAACCAAATTTACCCAAGGCTGTAATTTTTTCCCCTTCCGGGATGCTTACTCCTTAATTTCTAAGTCTTAAAAAAATTCAACAGGCCCATGCTTCTTTCACTACAGATTCATAAATTCCACGACCACTACCCTCAAGAGCATGTGAACACCCGCAGCCTGACTGTGGCGCGCTCGCCCCTCCAGAGCCTACGCTCCCCTCCTTCTAAGTGTACCTCTTTCATTTTGCTCGGTAAACTTAGCCATCCCTTTCAAAGACCAAGTCTTGAAATGCTTCTGTGTGAAAAGGCAAGAACCCACACTGTGGGTTGGGACAGTTGAGGTCCCTGTCTCTTTAGGGGGACCTCCTAGTATTACAGACAGGCAAGTTAGGCAGAAGACAGCAGGCAGCTAGGGAGGGACTGTGCCCAAGGTAGAGTCAGGATGACCAGGACTTTGTCAGAGAAGCAGAAGCCTGAGGTCAAGAGTTAATAAGATGGACAACGAAGTCCAGGGTTACAACAAGATGGTGATGATGGACTGGCCACTACAACTTCTGCTTCTGCAGACCTGAAAAATGTTTTTTCCTTCTAAATTCTTCTTTTAATAAACTACTTAGATAGGATAGAGGCCAAGAGGCACCTGCAGACACATGCTTGCTACGCGCCTCAATTCCAGCCTTAGTCCTATAGGTTGATTTGTGCTGGAGCCGCTGAGGCTGAATACATATGCAGGGCTGTGGCTCAACTAGGAGATGCCTCGGGGCAAGACAGGCCACAGCTGAGGACACTTGGAGACTTTCTGGGTAGTTCTCCTTAGCATCTTCTGTTGCTTGGAGGGGTTCTTGAACCCCTCTCCCCAGGTCCTACTCAGGTTTCCTGAGTTTTCCACTCTAACCCCTTCCTTGTTTGAATACTAAATAAATACAGGCTGCCCAGAGATATTGTCTGTCTTAGCCACCATAATTAAGAACTCTGCAGAGCCTGGCGTGGTGGCTCACGCCTGTAATCCCAGCACTCGGGAGGCTGAGGCAGGAGAATTGTTGTGAGTTCGAGACCAGCCTGGGCTACAAAGTGAGCTCAAGGCCGACCCAAACTGCATAGAGAGATCCTGTCTCAAAAAGACAAAAAAAAAAAAAAAAAAAAAGAACTCTGCAGAGAGGGGCTGGGGATTTAGCTCAGCAGCATAAGTGCTTGCCTGGCAAGAGTGAGGTTGTGGGTTTGATCCCCAGTACCGGAAATAAGCAAAAAAAAAAAAAAAAAAAAAAACTGCAGAGGGTTTTGGTCCTCCTGGAGCCCCATAGATCACACCACTTGTCTCATTTGTTTGGGCCTCTGCCATGGACTTGTTTGGGAGATTGGGGATCCAGGCAGACCCTAGTAGACGCACCGTGGTCTGAACCTCAGTCATTTTGGTGCAAAACTCCTAAACAAAGTGTTCCCATGGCAATCCACTTTGGGGCACCCTCCTAACTAATGGGAGCTATTTTTTTCTTTTTGTGTGTGTGACAGGGTTTTAACTACACACATAGTTCAGGCGGGTCTCAAACTCACTATGTAGCCCACGTTGGCCTCGAACTCACGGAGATCCTCCTGCTTCAGCCTCCTGAATGCTGGGATTACAGGCATGTGCCACCACGCCCAGCCTATTTTCCTATTCTTAATTCTTCCTTTCGACTTCATTCTCTGACCTTTTCAGACATGGACCCAAATTACACCACTACAGAAGGACTCTGCCCAAAGACACTCCCCACTCCACCTTGCCTTTTCCAGCCAGAACGGGAGCAGCAAACTGTGATGAGATTTTTAAAGACGGAGCTGTCCGATTAAAACTGTCCTAACAGGGCCCACGTGAAGGGAACTCTGCAGCTCTCCAAACCCTTAGGGAGTTCCATGACGGTAACAACCAGTACACAACAGCGCAGAAGGAAGAAGGACAGATGCAGGAATGGATGAACAGGAGGAGGAAGGTTGCACCAACCCGAAACAGCCCAGGCAGGCGAGGGCGCCTCAACAAAGCCCCAGAGGAGGCAGCCTCGACCTCCCCTGATCGCTTGGCGCCGCGCCGGAGCTCCCCGGGCCCCAGACCCCCGCTCCTGGGCAGCACACCCGGCCGGGTCCGCACCAGCGCCAGGCAGAGGCGCACGCGGGCCTGGCGCAGCCGCCCGGGGTTCGAGCACCGCCCACCGCCCACTTCCCGGTGCTCGCGAACACACAGGCTCGCGCGGAGGCTGCGTGCACTTACGTGGCCGGACTTCGGCGTGCTTGTCGGGAAAACGGATCCTTCCGAAACACTCGCCGGACCCTCGTGCCACAGGGGTGCCCAACAGCAGCACCCCATCAAAAGCGCTCACCTTGCCTCAGCCTCTACGGCAGCACTGGAGTTCCCGCCTGGCCGGAAGTGCTCCCTTGGTGACAGGAAGTCCCGCCTCCCGGTCCGACCGCACAAGGGTCCTCCATCGCCACCTACCGATCGGAAGTGGAATGGCAGTTGGAATAGATTCCACGAGGTCTTAAAATTGGAACGCCTGGGTTGATTTTGGATTGGAAGCTTCTGCTTTACCAACTTCCTATCTCAGACTGGTTATGAGGACTAAGTTAATTCATTCAACGAACGCTGAGCACCTACTATATAAGCCAGGCACTTTATTAGTCTCACATACTCTCAGATCATCCTTAAATCCTAAAGAGCTGCCTTAACAGGCACAGAGCCGGGCATGGTGGCTCACGCCTGTAATCCCAGCACTCGGGAGGCAGAGGCAGGAGGATCGTTGCGAGTTTGAGACCAGCCTGGGCTACAAAGTCAGTTCAAGACCAGCCTGAACTGCATAGTGAGACCCTATCTCAAAAAGACAATATAATAATAATAGTAATAATAATAATAAAGGCACAAATGCTCTTGGATGTGAGGCTGTCCGAGGGATGCCCAGGTGGGATAGCTTTAGGCAGTGGTTCCAAAACTCTAGCTCACATCAGCAGTCCCGAGGGTGGGGCAAGTCATGTGTAGTCTCGGTGTCAGACTGAGGCTGGAGTGAGGCTGTCTACCTCCCGCTTCCTAAGTGAGGCTGCTTCTGCTTGTGTGAGGGCCACTCCCCCACACCCTGGCATTAGGGGTAGGCCCTCCTGTGTACTAGGCAAATATGCTCATGATTCTCCACCCTCGGCTTCCGGGGTAGCTGGGACTTGGAGGTCTACACCACCATGTCCAGCATGAGGGCCACACCTTAAGAAACACCATCCAATCGCAAATCTTACCATTATCCTAGCCCAAGACTTCTCTAACATCTCTGTGCACCTGAGTCACTGGGAGAGTTGTTAGGACAGTTTGCTGAGCCCCACCCCCGAGTTCTGGATTCAGTATGTCTGGGATGTGGCTCAATTATTTGCGTGTTTAACAAATACCCAGGTGAATCTGATGCTGCAGGGTCCACACTCTGAAAAGCACTGCTTTAAAGGATCAATTTGCAGATTCTCAGCTTCTGTTTCTCCATAGTTCCTGTGGGGGGGCGGATCTGATGGCCCTTTCCTGTCTTTCCCAGGTACTTCTTTCCCACCGTGGAGCACACTGGCCTAGGGCGGTGCTGAACAAGAGGGTGAGTCTAAGCAGTGCTCCTATGGCCCAGGACCCCTGTAAGACTAAGTAAAGCAGGTTCAGAGAAAAAACAATGGAAGGGTATGGAAAGGGTATTTGAAGGGGGGCCGACTATGGTTTCTTCAGTGGATGTGTGCAGTGTGTGAAAAGTCAATGAATGATCTGTACATGGAGATATACTTCCATAAAAAGTCTTTTCAAGAGAGAAAAGAAAAGAAGAAAATACTACTGGCTAAGATGCCTTCTCCTGTCAAGACTTGGTTAGGCTACGGATTTGTAGCCACCACTTAGAACTGAGAAGTCTCCCTACAAGCGCAGGAAAACTGTGTGGAGCAGACCCTAATAACTAGAAGAGCAAATCCTCCTTAAATACTGAATCAGTGCAAGAGGGGATGAAATGAGATGATTGTCCTGGGAAAATGTCAACACATTTGTCTAAAGTAAAAGAAATCCTCCAGAAAGGAAGTGGGTCTGATTTAGCTGACTGGTTTGACTCGGGATGAACTTTGCCATTTGATTATCTGAGACTGCATTTTCATAAATAGAAGAATGGAGATGGCATCTCTGTGTTTTGGGTAAAAATATCTTTAAAAGGTGATTGTAACATAATAAATCAGCAATTACATCTTTGTAACTATTTACACTTGTGATGAAAGAATTACGTTCCATAGGTTTTCACAATTATTTTACGGTGTATAAGTGCAAAAAAGCGGAGGGACACTTAAATCAGTTTCCTGTTGCTGCTGTAACAAGTTACCACAAATCTAATGGCTTAAGACAACGCGACATCTTACACTGGAGTCAGATGTTTAACATGGGCTCAGGCTAAGGTGTCAACACGGACAGCGCCGCCTCCGGAGGCTCTAACGGGAGAACCCGTTGTCCTCTTTTGTTAGCTCGTCGAAGCTGCCTGTATCCTTGGCTCAAACCTCCTTCCTCTTCAAAACCAGCACTGACAGGTCTCACCTGCTTCACGACGCCATCTCTGGGACGGGTGCTCTTCCCTATTCAAGGACCCTTGCGAGTCCATCGGACCCACCCAGATAATCCAGGACCCTCTGGGTTATGGGTTGTTTCTAGATGTCTCGTCAAAGCCTAATGCATTCCCAGGAGCTCTGGGAGAGACAGTTTTTGGTTGGCTCTTTTTTTTTAGATTAACTAAGACACTTGTTAGATTAAGAAAAGCCTGAGGTGAAGTTTTGAAACATGGTTGCTAATAACTGAGCGAGGCTGTTACCGGGTGCACAGGTGCCCTTAGTGGGCCGGGACCCACTCTCGGGGGTCAAGCGGCTAGGAAGCTCTGAGGTTTGGTGGGGTCCGGGTGTGAAGCCACTTCCTCGCCCGCCCGCCCCGCGGTTGGAGGGGGTGAGGCCGCGAACCCCTCCTCTCTGCGCCCACAGCCCCGCCTAGCAGTGGAAAGCTGGCCCAGTGGCTGTTCAACCTCCCCTCCCCCATGCGCACTCTGACCTTCCCATTGGCCAGTCGTACCACCACCACCACCCCCGCTCCCGCTCTGCGCACTCTCATTGGCGAGAGCTAGGCAGAGGCGGAGCTTGCCGGCAGGCACGTGCTGCCAGCACCTGAGCGACACGTGTGTAAAAAGGCGTGGGCAGCGCGAGATCCGGTCTCCTGGTCGTTGTCTTGGTCCGGCCCGGCCTCTCGCCATGGCTTCGCAGGCCTGCGCCGGCTCAGGCGCCGACGACTTCGGCCGCAGGAAACCCCGCCTGGCAGCGTCGCTGCAGATCAACCTCGCGCCCAGCGCCTGGCGGCCCTCGGCCAGCCCGGAGCCGGATGCCAGGGGACTCCTGCCTGGCCCCGAGGCGGAGGGGGACGGGCAGGGCCGCAGGCGACCCCAGGCCTCGCCTGCGGTGACCGGGATCGGCAGACCCGGGGCCGAGGCTGAGAGCTGCGGGGAGCTAGAGGCCTCGCGGGCTGGGGACAACGCGGGGGGCAGGCTGGGGCCAGCCCCGAGGGTGCCTGTGCCACCCACCGGGCCCGCAGGGGACCTCCTGAAGGTGGCCGGGCAGCTACAACTGCTGCCGCCCAGCCAGGCCGTGACATTGCTGACGCAGTACGCAGAGGCCGCAGAGGCCGTGGGCGCCGCCCTGACTTTCCGAGAGGACCCAGCTGCAGGTGAGCTGGGGAAGGGGATGGGAGGGGCAGCGTCTACAGCCAGGGTCCAGGGCCCTTGAGTGACCTGATGGTCACCACTAGAGGGATGGGAGCTCCTCCACTGAGACCCTGGGGTCACAGGGCCCGCCAAACATCTTTCAGGGTCAGGTGTGGTAGGATCATGGCTTCGTGAGCATTATCTCCACCCAACGCTTTTTTTTTTTTTTTTTTTTTGGACTCAGGATCTTGCTATGTAGTTAAGGGTAGCCTTGAACTCACTTTGTAGCCTAGGCTGGTCTTAAACTTGCAGGGATCCTCCTGCTTCAGCTTCTTAGGTGGTAGGATCACAGTCATACACCACCTAATGTTTGCACACTGGTTACTCCCGCTCCCTTCCCCCAGGGGATCGAACTCACAACCTTGCGCTTGCCAGGCAGGTACTGTGTCGATGAGCCATAGCCCTGGCCCTGCACACTGTTTTAAAGGTCTAGTGATGCGTGGTTACCATTGTCACACCAGTAGAGCAGATGCCTGAGTAAGGCCTGTCTTAAAGACACTGAACACAATTGAGTAAGGGGAAGGCTATACACACAGCGCCTACCTTTTCCCTTCCTGAACACACCCCCAGCCCTGCCACTCACAGTTCCAGGGTGAAAGTTAGTTTCAATCACCATGCTTCAGAGACACATTGGTGCGTGTTTCTTAAGGATATACTACAGAACCATAGTGTAACGATCAACTTGTGGAAGTTTAATAAATGTTGCTACTCGTATTCCACTCCTGCTGCCTTTGGCCTTCACAATGAGCTCCATGCCCAGCCTTTTAAAAATCTTGTATGAGACAGCCTCTTGCTAAGTCACTGAGTTGTCCAGGTAAGGCTCAGATTTGTGATCCTCCTGCTTCAGCCTCCCAGAGTGCTAGGATTCCAGGTATGTGCCACCACACCCAGTCTCACATTCACATTTTGCCAGTTTGTCCCAGCAGTGCCCTCAAGGCCATTTCACCCGCTTTGCAATGTGACATAATATGTTTGCCGTCACACTTCTTTTAATCTGTTTTCTAGGTAGTTGTTCCCTCTTGTGTCTTGCATGATCCTGATTTTTTTTTAATTTTATTTTAAACAGTAAAACAGCACAGTAAAAAGAAACAGAGCAAAGGGGGACAGTAGGAAATCCACAACTGTTACTATGTTGCATATTTTTATCTTCTAAATAGTTGCCCAGGCTGCCAGCCCCAGGCCTGCAAAGTCAATCAAACAACATAAATATCAGGTTACTTTCTACTTCAGTTATTATTGTCTCAGCCTGTGCCACCTCTGGCTGCTCACAGGTGGTAGGGGACGGGGGACCGCATTGCTTCCTTGCTGCTTCTCCCTTGCCAGCAGAGCCATCGCCCCTGGTTTTCTTATTTTTGTTGAATTCCTGAATTATCTCTCTCCATGGGCTCCAAGCTTCAGTTCTGATCCTTCCTGTGGCCATGGAACTCTCCTCTGTCCTCTTTCTCTTCTTCATGTTGCTGTTTTCCAGGGTCTGGACACCAAAACTTGAAGATGTTCTTTCTCTTCTGCTCACCACGCTGCCATTTTCCCGGAAGTCTGTTGATTCCTTAATTTAAATTTTTATTAGTGCTATATGTTTGTAGCACATAACAGTTGCATCCATCATGGGGAGTGGGTCTTAATTCTTTTCACCTCCCTTTCCCTTCCCCTACCCTCCAGCTCCCCCTCCTCTCTCTCTCAGTGACTCTGACCTTGATATTTTTGAAGCATAGTGGCCATTGGTCCTGTTGACTCTCCTTCAGTTTGAACATCTGTTTTCTTAGGATCAGGTCCAGTCTGTGCATCATCTGCTTGTCCACCAGGGGTCTTGTGACCTCAGTGCATCTTTCAGCTGGCAGTGTTAGTCGTGAGGGTACAGTGGTCTCTGCAGGTGTCTTTGCTTTCCCCATGTTTAGCCATCTGCAGCCGTGCACATGTCTCGGAGTCGTGTAAACATTCTGTCCTGCAGCACAGTTGCTCTGTGGTTTTAGCCTCCAGACAGTCATGACAGAGTCAGTTGTTGCTTCCATGGCTGCCACATGGTGGTTTTCTAATGTGACATTATTTTCTGCATCCATCTGTGCCTTACTTGCTGCTCTGGGCACCCTTTGGGTTGGTGTATCTCAGTGCCAAGCAGGGGTGCCAAGGCAGGTCCCGTTCCTATACGCCAGGCCCCTGGAGAGACTTTAGCAACAAGTCCTGTGAGCTGAAAAAAGCTGCTGCTCTTTGACCAGGTGACCCCAGTTTTAGGGTTTTTATTCATCTTTGTCCTGTTCTAAGCAGTACATGTAACGATGGTGTTGGAGAGGAAAATCTCCCAAATTGGGGATCCCCAAGGAGAAAAGGATGTGCCTGGCACCCAGCAGGAGGCCATCTGGGTGCTCTGGGGCCCAGGTCCCGAGACCGGCACAGCATAGGCTCCCGAGTTGGACCTGGATTTGGGTCCTGGCCCTGCCTGGGGCAAACTGCCTACCTTCCTGTACTTCCCTGTACAGTGGAGTGGCAGTGGCTGCTGTGCACAGCGTCCCCAGTGAGGGAGGGCTGGTCGTCACCCTGGCTGCCCTGAAGTAGGTGCCAGATGGGCACCCAGGCATAAGTGGCCGTGGGTCCCTTCCCTCACGCCTCCTTCCCCAGGTCCTGGCTGCCCATTCTCTGTGTGTGCAGAGCTGGATGGGGTGGCATGTCCTGTGGGCACAGCGAACACCACCGCAGAGGCCACACAGCAGGCAGTGCTCAATGCCCTGGGCTATGTCCAGAGCCAGCTGGAGAGCCCACGTGACCCAGCTCCTGGGCAGGAAGTACAGGGTCTCCAAGGTAGGCTGAAGCGGCACTGGGCTGTGTGTAGGGGATAGGAGGCCACCAGGACACCCCGGCATCCACAGCTGGGGAAGTGGGATCACCCCTCCCTGGGGTCCTTGAAATCCTGCCCACATGGGGGCCAGCACCACCGGCAGGTGGAGCAGCTTGGGGGCCTTTCTGTGTGGAAGGCAGAAGCTTTCCTCTTCTCCTTGGCTTCCCGCAGGACAGGAGGTCAAGCCCAGCACCCATGACAACCAGCTCCCCTTGCCTCTCTTTCAGAGACCGCCGAGACCCCCTGCCAGCCTCCACTCGCCACCCTGAGCGTAGGTAGGTTGGTTCTTGCCCAAGCCCTGGATGTGGGGAAGCAGGCAAGACCTGTGGGCCCCACCACTGCCCTGTGGCCCCTGTGCAGAGAACATCCTGCCCCACGAGCTGCGCTGTGCGGCTGTGGTCAGCGCCGGCTTGGACCGTCTGCTGGGCGGGGACTCGCCCTATTGGGCCTGCACGGGGACAGTGGCTGCAGTCATCCTGGAGCGCGGTAGGGCTCCCCTGTCCCCTGCCCCACCTCAGCAGGCCCCGCTGGGCCCCTGAGCCTTCTCTCCTTCCTGCACAGAGCTCCCCAGTGCCAAGGGCCACACCAAGGAGACCTATGACCTGGTGGCACTGGGCACAGGCAGTGGCACCTGTGCCGGCTGGCTGGAGTTCTCAGGCCGGCAGCTGCACGACTGTCATGGTCTGGTCATTGCCCGCCGGGCCCTGATGAGGTGAGGGCAGGTGGGGAGGCTGTGCTGCAGACCCCGTGGGACAGCGGTCCCAGCTGGCCCTCCACCTGTCGCTCCAGGTTCTTCTTCCGGCAGCTGCTGCTGGCCACGAAGGGGGGCCCCAAGGGCAAAGAGCGGTCTGTGCTGGCCCCCCAGCCTGGGCCCTGGCCCCTCTTTGCCCTCAAGCCCCGGATCTTCCTGCACCTCTACGTCAGCAACACTCCCAAGGGAGCAGCCCACGACGTTTAGTATGTGGGGTCCCCAAGGCTGGGGGTCCCCAGCTCGGCTGTCTGAGGAGCCAAGGTCAGAACATTCTCTGTCCTCTCTGCAGCCTCCCGCTGTCCTCGGAAGATGGCCTCCTGCTCAGCTCCTTCCGCCTGCAGGCCCACATCTGTGGGCAGTTGAAGCCAGTGTGCTACGTGGCACCTGCGCTGCGCGACACCCACGTGGGCTGCCTGTCAGTCAGTGACAAGCTGGCACGCTGGGCTGTGCTCGGGCTGGGTGGCGCCCTGCTGGCCCACTTCCTGCCACCGCTCTATGCCACCAGCCTTGTCCTGGGTGAGGGGCAGCAGGGGTACCGGGGTGGGGCAGGCTCTAGGGATTTCAGGGTGGTGATGACTGTCCTGCACCTCTATCTCCAGCGGACACCTGCCACGACCCTCAGACTTTGAACAAGGCCATTCATGACCGGCCCAACCTAGGCAGCACCTCAGGGTCGGGCCTGCCACCCCCCTACGTCCGCACCACCCTGCACCTGTTTTCAGGCCCCGCTGTGGCTCCCTCCAACCATGTCCTCAGCACCTTCCACGACCTGAGTCTTAACTGGAGTCTGGGGGACCCTGATGTGGAAGTTGTGGACGTGGTCACTGGTCGCGTGAAGGCTGAGTGAGAAGGGCCCCAAGGAGCTGGGTTTGGGGTGGCCTGGGGTTGGGGGTCCCCACTCCCTGCCTGGGCTGCCTCAGGTGTGTGGTTCTTGCCTTGTAGTTCAGCTGCTCATGGGTGGTGGCAGTGGCCAGCACTTGTGACTTGATGTTGTCACATGAGAGTGAAGAGTGAGCCAGACCCACTGCTGTGTCCCCCCATGACCTCTTCATGTCCCTTGACCTCACATGTTCCTCTCAGGGCCACCCCTGGGCCTCCCTCCCGCCTCTGCAAGGCTGCCTTCCTGCGGGCCTTCCGCCAGGCCGCCGCTGCCCTGGACAAGCCCCAGCTCCTGGCCCTGAAGACATACGAGGCTGCCAAGGTGGGTCCTCCACCCCCTGCCCTGACCCCCCCCCACCTGTGCCCCACAGGTATCCTCTCACCTCTCCCGCCCTCTTTTCTGTCCAGGCCGGACCCTACCAGGAGGCCCGCCAGCAGCTGTCCCTCCTCCTGGACCAGCAGGGCCTGGGCTCTTGGCCATCCAAACCACTGGTGGGCAAATTCAGGAGCTGAGCTGGACTTTCAGGGGGCCAAGATCCTTGCAGGGTGCACCCCTGGGAAGGGCCCTTTGTGAGCAGGGAAAGCAGGGAGTTTGTCGGTCAATTGGAGGCCTGCGGAGGAGCTCGCTCGGGGACGCTGCCCCTTTACGGACTGAATAAAGAACCAGTTGGTGGTGTTTCTGGGTGTGTGTGTGTTGGGGGGTAGCCAGAGGGCAGTCAGTTTGGGAGGAGAACCTCTCACCCCTCTGAGAACCCAGCATCTGCTTGGCACTCACTTGGATCCACTCCTCAAAGTCACTGGATTCTTGCAAGCCCCAGCTGACCTGGCGGAAGCAGCTTGGAGGAGGGCGGATCCCCTGCCTTCAGCCCTTGTGTGGGGCCCTGGTGGGGTCCTGGCCGCTGCCAGCAGCACAGGCGCAGGGCCGCATGTTGTGGAAAAGCCAGCTGCTTCCTCTCCAGGGCTCAGGCCTGGGCAGCAGCCAGGGACACACAGGCCTGTCGTGGCTTACTGAGGACGTGCTGTGGGTCTGTGTGGTCCCAGGCTGAAGGGTGTGGGCTGGGCGGTGGCATTGGCCGTTGTCACCCTGGATCACCCAGTTGTTGGAACTGGTAAAGTCCTGTGGCTTCCAGAGCCCACCTGCTCCTGTCTCCAGTTCTGTGCTTTCCCCCCTTCCCTGTGGGGCCCAGCAAGCCAGCAGAGTGACGGGCACTCTGCGGGCATCCCCTTGGTGGGGACAGAAGAGGGTGCCTAGTGTAGGTGCCAGCAGCACACAGTTCTGCACCTCTGCCAGTCGGGGGCACAGCGGCCTTGAAATCCCTGGCCTTGGGGTCAGGGGTGGTTTAAGATCATCTAAGGCTCCCTGGTCCCCAGCAGTTTCAGGGTTCAGAACCATGTTACACGGTTGGAGGCAGGCTTGGGAAGCCAACTGAGGATGGCGTGGTGACCAATCCCTTGTGTCAGTGTGACTATGCCAAGGGCTGCTCTCAGAGCTTCATTTCCAGGTGGGCCCAAGAGGTCTGTGGGAGATCGCAGCATGTACATGGGCAGACTGGGTGAGGAAGACAGCTGTCCCCAAGGTGGCCAGCATCGCAAGACCCACAGAGAGCTGGAATAAGCCAAAGTGCCAAGGAGACAGCCTATCTCCCTAGCTGGAATGTCCATCTACTCCTATCCCTGGACATCAGCTCCTGCCCCTCAGGTCTCCAGGCTGGAACCAGAATGCTCACTACTGGTCCCTAGGTCCTTGGACCTTTGGATTAGAACTAGGACAATGTGACCAGCCTGTCCAGGCCACAAGTCGTGTGAGCTGACCCTCATAATAAATCTGTGGATCTCTGTGCTGCTTACTGGTTTGGTTTTTCTGGAGAACCTTAACTAGCATAGCTCCCTTGGAATGGCCACACAGGGCCAGATCAGTCCTGACGTGGAGTCTGAAACTGGGTCCTCTCCCTTTTGCCTGTCCCTGCCTCTGGCTATGTGGCCGTGGCCAGCACACTGTGACTGCATCTAGAGAGACACAATGCCTGTGCAGCCACCTAATCAATGAGAACCACATTAAAAATACTCAGAAAAAATGCACAGGTACTGTGTGTATATGGACTTTTTATTGTCAAACAATACAGTAGGCAGACTCTATACTGTTAGATACCGTAAGTAACCTTGAGGTGACAGGAGGTATTTGGGAATGGCTGGGGTGTAGCTCACTGACAGCATTCACTTCAACTAAGACCCTAGTTCCATCCCCAGCATCTCAAAAATCAGGAGGACGTGCAGGAGATACCAAAGCACAGTGCCATTTTATGTAGGGACCTGAAATCCTCAGGCTTTGGTGCTCTCCGGGGTCCTGGGCCCCACTCAAAGTGGCATCAAGGGAGGGCAAATCAGAGGGCCACTTCCCCTTCCTCTGGCACCACAGCTGCTGCCACGTGGGATGTGTCTGTTAGCTTTTCTTTTGGGGGGACAGATACCAGACACCCATATCTTAAGAGCAGGAGAGGTTTAATTAGGCTCACAGTTCCAGGGGTCTGAGTCCATGGTTGACTGGTTCCACAGCAGGACTGTCATGGCAGAAGGGTGTGGTGCAGGAAGGTTGCTCACCCTGTGGCAGCTAGGAAACAGCATGGCAAAAGTCACAGCAGGGGGCACTACCTTTCCAGGCCCAAGGCCTTCTACAGGCTATTCAGTGGAGTCTCTCCACACTCACCTGAGTGGTGTGACTGCAGCCCTGCTGTACTGGTGAGGAAACTGCAGGGTGAGGTGCTACCTGGTGTCTGAACCCCCTGCTCCTCCACCTCTGTCACTACCTGGGCTGCTGTTGGATCCCCTTCCATAACCTTTGATGTAACTCTACCTGTTTGACCCCCAGCTTGCTTACTTACAGGAGGACTGGGCGATGTCATTGCTGAGGTCTCTTTCTGGCTTAGCCACTTTCTGCCCTTTCTTGAAAGACACAAGAGGCCTGATGCCACCCAGGGAAGAAGCTGCAAGGTGTTGGGCTGGGGAGGCGACCTCAGAGCTAGAACCCCATCACCCAGGGTGAGAAAGTGGGTGTTCAGAGAGGAGTTGAGTGAGGGAACCACCCAGGAGGAGGAACAGGTGTTCAGGCTAGCAGGGGAAGGGTGGGTGAGCCCATGCTCAGGGAGAGACGAGCAGGGGAAAGGCTTGAACTAGCTTTGGGTATTTCTTAAAAATTGGGCCAACTTTGAAATAATTACATCCCGTGGTTATAATTTTTAAGGGTTTTTGAAATACCCAAGCCTATCAGCCCATTTATTACCCATTGTTTACCCCAGGAGATAATTTAATTTGATTGATTATTCATACTGAAATAGTGAAGAAATACACCAGCCATCCAGACTGGCACTCCCTGTGGTGTTCATCAATCACATAATCACTGGGTAAACAAGTTCTCCGAAATGACATTAACTGTGCTCTGCCAAGTAAGAACGATGTGTCCCCAGGTTGCAGACGTCCACCTGGCCAAGCTTTTCCTCCCCAAACAGTCTTTTCATTACACAGCATTTGCTTGTTTTTTTGACTCAGCTTCTAATCAAGAAGCAGGGTAATGATGAAGGCTACTTCTGCAACCGAGAAGCTGTTAATGGCTTCGTGGCCTAAGCCCCTCAGGGTGACGTTTTGCCGACAGTAGCATCTTTAAATTGAGAGGTGATGTGACCCAGCTTGGCACTCAGGAGGACTCTTTCCTTAGGTGCCTTGCTGCCCTCGCCCTTCCTCCTGGGGGGCCTGGGGCTCTGGAGTCTTGGCTGGATCCCAGGCATCCTTTGCACTTTACTGTCCCTGGTGTCACCAAGTGAAAGGGCAGTCCTGGGACCGAGGTGCCTCTTACCTCAGTTTCTCCATCCAGCAAGTGAGTGAGAGCCATTCACAAATATGCAGGCTGCAAGGTCGTGGTGATATTCGGTGGGAAGTGGGCTAGAGCTGTTCTTGGCTCCCTGAAGTCCCCAGGCAGTGGCTGTCACTGGACCTGTCTGCCGTCAGCCCCAGGGTGGGACTGTTGCTTGTTTCTCCCCATCCCCTCTTGCAGAGGATCCCACACAGTGCCTGACAAACAAGCACTGAGTGGAAATTAGCACATAGGAATGTCTCCTTACAATCTTATTCTAGATGAACAGGGAAGGGAAGGCACTTTGAAAATATCCCTCCCACAGAAGCACTCACCAAGGACCTTCTGAAAAGACAGAGTCCAGAGAAGAGGGTCTGAAGAATTATCATCCTGCTCCATGGTGTAGAAAATTAGCACTTAAAAACCTAAAATGTGATTTTAAAGAATATGTACAGGGCATTCATTTTCCTGGGTATCCGCATGGAAAGAACAGGGATAGGCCCTTCCTTATACACCACACACAAATCAGCCCAGCTCAGGTCTCACACCTAACATCAGAGCTAAAGCCCGGGGTGTATGCTGTGCCTCCCCCCTCTACCATATGCCCTGTCAGCCCCTCCACCATTCTGCCACACACCCAGACCGGACAGCTCACTCCCCTGTCCTTGCCACTCTACACTTGCTCTACAGAGTGGCAAGAACAAAAAACATGGTCTGGAGTCCATGTTCCTCTCTCTCTGTCAGACCTCTGCCAGGTCAGCCAGTGTCTGAGCTTTTCCTCTTCAGACTCCTAAAACCCTTGTTTTTCTCCAACTCAATGAAAGTTAACTGTAAACCCCTTGATTGCAACTGCCCTTCCCTCCTGGTGGTTAAATTGCCAAAGCTTACAATGACTGTTTGCCTTTAACAGGGGACAACACCTCGCAAAAAGCAATTTACACTTGTACTTTATATATGCTAAGACTGATATACTGACCTTCTCTTCTGGGTGTTCAACAACTCAAGTATAGAGACCAGAACTAGAGAGATATCTGGGCCAAAATGCAGCCAAAATGACCTCCAAGGTCAGTGAAGACCCAGGACATGAGAGAACCTTTTCTATAGGATCTTACAATTTTGGTGAGTCACCCAATCTCCTGAGCAGGGAGACTGCTGGACCCCAGAGGATAGATCAGCAAATGTACAGTATACAAAAGGAGGGCCATCAAGAGACAAAAAACTCCCGTGGCTTCACAGGAATCAATATGGTCAACAAATACCATGACCTGTCCTGGCAGCTAACGCTAACAGAGGAGCTGAGAAGCTCTGTTCATGGGTCCAAAATAACACCTGAAGAGGCTCACCTGACCTTATAGACAGCAAGAGGTCACTGCAGATTAACACAGGTCTCACTTTAAGTTGGTCTCAAATGCCCAACTGAAAAGTGTAATTGAAAGAGATAAATAAACTTTTGTCATCTGTCTATGTGCCCTCCAAAGTAGCAGTTATTCATTGTATGGGACACCAAAAAAAGTGCTGACAAAGTATCTTAAAGACCAATTTAAAAAGGACCATATACCTGTGAGCCTGTCAGTGTCATCAGCTGTTAGGGTAGTGGCCTGGACTCCTGGTACATCACACCTGACTCCACCCCTGGAGACCAGAGACTGGTGCTGAGTGTGAAATATACTCAATCATTACAACAAAAATCTTGCTAGATATGTGGCCTGCTTCCCTTGTCAAATGTTCAGTGGACCTCAAATAACACGTCAGCTGGTCTCTTTCCTAAACAAAAAAATAAATAAAATTAATGGGACAAGCTATCCTCCAAAATCAGATGACAGCACAAGGGGATACTTGTACAAGTATAAAGGCTAAATGTTGTGTGTATATTCCTGATACTTTTGTTAGTATCATTACCAATGCTTCCTTCTTTAAACATGACTGTTACAAGATATTACTCAATGACTATTCAAGATATTAAATGACAAGTTAATGACAAGTTAAAACTTCCTAGACTATCTTCTTATCCTATTTGTGGGAATCTATTACTGATTCTTCCTGATGAATATATTTTTATCATATTCATAATAGCCTTGTTGATTTTATTACTTGGCAAACACTTACTTAACTGTTTCTTTGGCCTTGTGTCTTCCAGACTTAAAGCTACATGCCTACTCAAGAAAAGAGCATCTGACCACATCTGTTGAGGCCCTTTAAATAGACCCTCTGGAAAGCATCTCTAACTGCCAGTCACAATGACCCCCTTCGGCATGAAGCAGAAAGAACAGACATCATCCCCTTCCCACTCACAGCAGTTCAGGATACCGCTTCAGAAGGAGGAATATTGTAAACAGCTAAGTTAGGTGAAAATGTTATAGGCAGTCAGGTAGGACTGGGCCCTCCAGAAAGTCAAGACAAAAGGTAAAAACACACGACAACTGAGGGCACAGAGGCATCATCAGTTAGAGGCCAGGCCTTGAGATAACAAGGAAGGACCAGGTCTATACACTCTCCAAGAGATGACCTAAATATTTTACTTTTACAGGCAAGGTCTTATATTCCTGCTTTGTATGTGCTGCATTAGAATCACTTTAAAAAACATATCTGGTGGACTCGTATACTAACTATAGAACAAATTCAGAAGATGCTGTAAAACAGGTCTTATTGTTAAATCTAGTTTATATTTAGAAAATATGCATGCCTATCAATAAATGACAGGACCCCTTCCATCAGTTCAGCCTTTCTCTTCTTTATATGCATGTAAAAACTGATGGATGTGCCTTTACTGACTTGTAAATCATGGTTGCTAACTAACAAGTATCAATTCAACTTATGAACTTCAGAGGCAGAAATTTTAGACTGGACATTAAACAAAACATAGCCTTGTCTTGCTGCTAAAGGGGTTGCCTAGATAATCAGATAGACAGCACAGGTGTCTATCTGACACCTGTGGGGCACCCTAGACCCCACAGAAGAATTTCTCAGAGCCATTTGTTTGCTTGTATCTCTACAGGCAATCTCTTTTACAGGATAACAGTGCTCCAACTATTTCTAATGTGCTCTTTGATACTTTTTCATTACCTCAAAAAATTTTTAAAAAATAATGGTTTCTATCTGGATTGTTAGTCTCATTACCAATGCTTCCTTCTTTAAACATGACTGTTACAGCTCAAATCAATTACAACTTACACTGGAGGTCCCCACGGACCCCAACCAGCTCCTTCTCAAACTCTATGGCTTGGCCACCAAGGACTACAGCTGATTCCCTGGACCATCTCAAATGCAGAACCTCAGGTAACTCTCGGGATGAGGTTATGTTCATCTTTTTCCTGATTACTATGGGGACCAGACACTCCATCTTTCCTTTCCAGCCCCAACCACTGTTGTGGATGTTAATGACAAAGTCTCCCAACCCTTAAACCTCCCCCATCTGGTGTTAACTGTGTCAACACCTTTTCCCACCTCCTTGCTAGCCATCTTGCTGTCCCATCCCCCTGTTAGAGTGAGGCATCTTTAATCAAGTCATCAGCTACTCTGCCCATCCCCAGGCCACACCCAGGATGCATAGCAGCCTGAATGTTTCCTTCCCTGCCCCACCCCCACATTTCCCATCATTTCTCCTCAACTCTACCCCAGAGTCTGGGACACATCAATCCCATCCCTGGCTTCATCCCAACAACCACTCTCTATCTCTCTCAAGCTAAATCTGCTTTCCATGTTTCCTGCCCTGCTCAGTGACAGTAGCCCCTCCCTGACCCAGTGGTATGTGGACTGCAGCCTATTTATTTTCGCCTACTGTGACATGGTCTCTTATCCCCATCAACCTGCCCTACAACACCCATTCTCCTGGTAAGGAATCAGATAACATTTACTGGCACAAGACCTCTGTGCCATCAGTCAGGTCACCCTTCCCATACACCCCGTGGTGCCAGAAGCCTGCACCCCCTTGTCCTCCACCCCTCCATTACTCTGTCTTAGATGGAAAAGACACCTTTCTCGCTGTCTGTCCGTACTCCTCCTCACAGCCTCTCTCTGCCTTCACCTGGACAGACTCTGACACTCACCAGCCCACGACTTAGGCCAGGCCTGTGCCTGTGATCTGCTCTCCTTTCACCCCTCTTCCTCTCATCTCATATAGTGTGGAGATGACCTTCTCCTTCCACGCCCCTCACCTGCTGAGACAGAGAGGCAAGTTCCGCTTCAAACCCAAGGCCTTCAGGTGGAGCTACGTCCCCAGCCCTTTTTGTTTTTTATTTTGAGATGTCTCGAAAGATGAGATGTCCAAGTAGCTACATCACCCAGGCTGGGCTACAACTTGCGATCCCACTGCCTGAGCCTCCTAGAGCACTGGTATTATAGATGGCCTCTTCTTAAAGGAGGATCCTGGGCTCCCCTCCTTGAATCCCTCTGGTCCAGGTGCAGTCACAGGCCACCTCGCTGAAGGATGGGTGAACAGAGCTCTGGCTTCACCAGGTGTGTTCTGTCACCAGGAGGAGGAGGTAGGGAGGGGTGGCCTTGGAAGGGTCAGTTGTCACTGCATGGGTGCCAGAAGGACTGACAGGCTGCCCCCCGCCATGCCCTTGTGAAGGGCCCATTCCACCCTGGGTAACTCTGGGGCAGCCCACCAGCCCCAGACCTCCTCTCTTGCCCCTCCAGTACATTCTCTGCTGAAGACCCAGCCCTGTCCCTGTCCCTGCGTGCCTACAGGAACCCAGCTCGTTCCTAACCAAGAGGCAAATGTAGGGTCCACTCCTGGCTTCCTGCACCCCTCAGGGCTGCTCTGCATCCTGGACGGAGCCCTGGATTAAACCATACTTGAAGTCCACCTGGTTTTCAGTTATGAGAGCCAACAGTTCTCCCTTTGCTGTTTTGTTCATTGTTTTGTCTAATGAAATCTGAATGGGGATTCCTGAACATGGGAGGAAGTCACTTCTTAGACTCACAGGAGTTATTCAAAGTATTGCGCTGTTACAGTTGTTAGAACGGGAGAGTGGCAGGAGAGGGAATTTGCTTCTGTCCCATGAACCCTTGTGTTTCTGTCCACACTGTCTCCTGGAGCACACAGGGCTTGACTCCCGCTGCCCAGGGATGAACAGCCCTGAGCAGCCCCTGTGCAGGCGGCTTCCTCTCCTGAGTCCCTCTTAGCCCTTCTAGTGGCTTTTGGATGTCAGTGACAATGGCACCGTTGGAGCTGGGCTTTCCGAGATGGAGGGGCACCTTGACCTCAGCGGGGTCACCAGCTGCGTGCTGTGTGTTCACTGTTGTCTCCTCCCACAGACCTGAACACCAGAGGGATCCACTTCTCTCAGCCAGGGATCTTAATCATCTCACCTGTTTGATGGGCTCTGTGATTTAGGAATTGTGACCAGCCAAGTCCTAGGAAAATAGCTGCACTGGGAATCCCCCGTGTGCACCTGTTCCAGTGGGCAGGGTGGCGCCCACCTGTAATCACAGCACCCTGGGAGGCAGAGGCAGGAAGATCGAAAGTTTGAGCATGAGCAATTTAGCAACTTAGTGAGACCCTGTTTCAAACATTAAAAAAAAAAAATCCAAATATACATACATGGCTTGAGGATGTAGCTCAGTGTGAGGGCCCTGGGTTCAGCAAACCAAACCAAACCAGGGCAAAACCTAGGTGGGGGACAGTCTTCAGGGCTTCTCGAGTCAGTGTACTGAACTGCAAATCTTTGCTTAGTAAACAAATGCTATTTCCATTGTGCCTCCATGTCAATTTTCTGTAAGTTAATAGCTCTCTTCACACAAAATGCCCACGCTCCCATCCCTGTCCTAGGCCTGGCCAGCCTCCCGAGGACTCATAGATGCTTAAGAAACGCTGCCTTGAAATCTACCTTAGCCCTGCTCAGCTCTGGACTCAGGTCTCACAGATGGCCCAAGGAGGGTGACCCTGGCCTCCCACCATCCCTTTCCAGAGTGTCCTCCCCATCCTTCCAAGTCCTCAGAGTCAATCCTAGTGGACTCCTGACTGGACTGTCCCCAGTTTACCAGAGAAGCCAGTGCACTACTTCTTAGTGTCATTTAATGCTTCTCTCAGGGGTGCACCGGGAGGGGGCCTGAGAGCCCTCCAGGCAAGGTTCCAGGTGAGCCTCCCACTGGTCCCCAGGGAACCTTGTTCAGCCTGGTCAGCAGCCAAGGACAAGGGGAACTTTGGAAGCAGCAAGATGGGCTAATTTTAGTTCAGGACATTGGGACGGGTTCCCAAGTCACATCACATGAAGCCTGGTGTCCCCTTGGCTTTGTTCCCTGGATGGCAAAGGTGAGTCGTGATAGTCATACAGTGACTATCACTCTGGAAACAGCTGCTGCAGAGTGGGGCTGGCTCCTTTTCTTTTATTGTTTAGGATATGTGCTACTGAAGTGAGCACCTTTCATTTTATTTTTAAGCAATGTTGCATTCCTGGAGGTGCCCTTTGGGTAGGTGACAGGCGCTGCTGAGAGACAGGCTGGTCAGGGACCTGTCTCCCAGAGCGCATGGCTGGGTGCCCAGTGCTGGGCTGGTCCTGGTTTGACTGGCCCTGACTGTGTCCTGTGAGCTCCATCCCCTCTCTGGGCTTTTTCAGCTGCATCTGTAAAATGGGCAGGTTGGATCCAGTGGTCATTATGGTCTTCTTATCTCTAAGAATCTGTGAAGATGCCAGGTCAGGGGAAGGGCAGAATAGAGTCACCTCCTTGTCACGGGTAGAGATGAGAGGCTGAGCCCTGGGGACTGGTCTATCTGCACAGGGAAAATGCTTTCCTCCTATGAGGTGACCTGGGCAGGGGGCATGTGGTCAGCTAGGCAGGCACATTCTACCTGGAGGGCTGCATTGTGAGGAGGACCAGGGTCCGTTTTGGTTTTTACTTGACATCTTTAGGCCAGGCCAGCACTGGTCTAGCCCTCTCCTCCCCTTTCTCAGTGCCTACTCCGTTTCCTGGGGCTGCTTCCCAGAGAGAGGGCTGTGGAGGGCATGTTACCCCTAGATGTGACATCCTGAAGGGACACAGTTCACTCACATAGTGTCCTGGCCCAGTGCACCTAGCCTCAATCCGAGCATGGGGAGATGTCAGATGGAAAAGGAGGAGAGTCCTCCTCATGGCGAGGTGTATGATGTGGTCACCCACGGCTTCATGTCATCAGAGTCAAAGGAGAGCCATAGAAATGGTCCAGATTGCGACAGGACAAGGGGAAGTCACACCTGATCGTGGGTTCTGTGCTGATGGGAGGAGAAGGCCATGAAGAGCATATTAGGCCAATGGACAAACAGGAGCAGATGGCAGGTCAAATGTCACACCTGGGCTCAGTGTGCTCTGGCAGATGACCCCACCGTGGCTCTGGGTGCAAGGACCTTGGGCTTGGAATGCACAGACTGCAGTCCCAGGCTCCTCCACCTCGGAGGAGGGAGCTGGTTTACCTCTGAGCTTTCTGTCCTCTTGGCAGGAGGAGGTCATAGATTCCCATGGGAATCTGACGGAATTGTCAGGCGAGTTGCAATTGGAAGGTTTCCAGGCCACTGGGACCACACGGAAACTTCTGATTAAGAATCCCTGGGTGGAGGGTGCCTGGGTCTCGCAGGCAGCACTTTCCACAGTTCTGAGGGTGGGACGCAAACCACACTGTGTTCCCTCCGGGAGACGAAAGGCTCATAGGTGATCTTCTTCCGATCTACTTAAATTAACAAATATTTTACCATGTACTGATATTTTTGCATATTCCAAGCCTATGACTCCTTCTTACTGTGCAATGAAATACATCTTTGATGACACACATGAAAAAGTAAAATAAATAAAGTTTGGAGAGTAGAGGGTCCTGGTGTGGGCGACTTACTCTGAGATGGATCAGTGGAGCACTCTGCGGGTACAAAACTGAAATATAGATAGGAAAAAGCACCACACAAATGAGACAGCGAGTTTAAAAATAAAAAAAGACGTGTCGGATGTCTTATTAGTCCATACAGCTCTCGCAACTTTTTTGTGAGTTTGACGTTTTCCAAATAAGACAAGGCAGGCCCAATTGGTCTCTCAGCACCTGGCAATCATTCAGAAAGCGCACGTACTGGCGCATCAGTGTGAAGGGAAAGAGAGACTCAGAAGAAACTGCTGATGGCCCTACCTGGGTGCCGGTGCCGAACCTGTGTGGGCAGGGGGAGCGCTAGGGGGCAGAGGGGAGGAAGCGACTGCAGTGAATTTCCCTCAGTGCTTGAGCCACCTGCCACGCTTTGTCAAAGGAGCATCTCTGGGGTAGGACAGGGCTCCCAGAGTGGCTCCATCCTCACCCCTCTCCTCTTTGCTGCTGTCCCCATTGGTGGGCTAAACTGTTCCCAGAATGCCACACAGCCCAAGCTGGGAAGGGCTTCCGGCCTCTCTGTAGTCAAGTGAGTCAGGAGGTTCAAGGAATCCACGTCCATGTCCACTGTTACACACAGAAGGTGACAGGGACACCCCAAGACAACCCCACTTTCTCAGTCGGGGGAGCACAGCACAGTGTTTTAAGCTTGGCTTGAAGGTGTTCTTCCAGGGCTTGGGCCTTGACGTGGACGAGCCTCAGAGCAGCAGCAGGACACGCAAGGAAGAGCACTCTGCAGGGAGCAGGACACTTGGTTCTGACCAGCTGAGCCGGCTTGTGGTCTTGGGCCGGTCGGAGCTCTGGTCTTCAGTCTTACAATGAGGGAGCTGGCTTACTGTAGCAACCTTATTCTTTCAGAGGGGTCGTTGACGCTTTTGAGAAACAAATGAAGTCCCCACATACTTAGTCCTTTGAAACTCACACAGTCTCTCCCTCTGCCCCTCATCTGTACCCCCTGCATGGGCTCACTGTCTTCTGACAGGACCTCAGAACATTCCAGAAGCCATCCAACTAGAGTCCAACTGCCCCACCTGAATTCCTTTCACCCCACTGAAGCATGAACTCAGCTATCCTCAGCTTATTGCTTGGGCACAACTCTGGCTAGAAATAGACTGAACCAAAATGTTAGTTACATCTGGGAGCCATGTCTGTCTACGCAACCCGAAAGTGGCCAGGGGAAAAGAGTTATTTTCCCTGTGGCTTCAGCTGGAAATCTTATCCCCTTGGCCTCAGAGGGAGGGGGACCTCTGGAGGTCACAAGACCTTTCCAGCCCGCGGGGAGGGAGATACTGCCAGCCATCTGTTCGTCCCATCCAGCCACAAGGAAGACAGGTTGCTCAGCAAGGCCAGACGGAGGCAATCTAGCCCCGTCCTTTGGGACAGTACCCAGGAGGAAAACTAGAGTGTTTAATTAAGCCCCACAGGCAAACAATCAATTCCAATTTTCCACCTCTAATTTAGCAGACAATTTCAACTGGGCATGTTCGGGACACTGTGGAATCTTATCATTTGGATGCTGAGGTCACCCAGTGTTGATTTTAAACTTTTTGCTTCGCCTCAGCAGGCCTCTGTGGAGCTGCCTGGGTAGAGTCCAGTTCCAGTGACGGGCAGAGTGGTAACTAGGAATTACAGCACCGGGCACACAGCTTGGACAAGGTCCTCCGTCAGAAGAGGGGTGACTGTGGGGTGTGGGGAGGTCCAGGGGCTTCTGGTGCTGTGGAAGTTTCTCCTCTGCTTCCTGTGAGGAAGATGGAGGTGAGCTTTTTTCCTCAGGTCCTGGGGCTGTGGATAGGCACTGACTGGGGGGGACGGGGCACCCAGAAATTTTCAGATTCTTCTACACATCAGCGGTTGCTGTGCTGTGCCCAGGATGCAGAGCTCTCCCCCGGCCAGACTGCTATACCCACTGCAGCCCCTGCCAGCACCTGGGGGAACCCCAGCCAGAAACCACACATCTGGCCAAACCCATGGAGAGGGAAAGAGCACAGCCCAGAGTTGCAGAGGGAGTGAAAATCAGGGGTCCCAGCAGGTACCCAAATGGTCCAACTCCCAGTGAGAGAATAATAGTTTGCCAAAGAGTAGTTATTTTTTTAAAAATTAAACCAGAGTAGTCACACATGCCTATAATCTCAGCCTCTTGGGAGGCTGAGGAAGAAGATTGTCGGTTTGAGCCCAATCTGGACAACTGAGACTTCATCCCAAAAAAAAATAAAAAAGAAAAGGGAGGGAATGTAGCTCAGTAAAAAGACCCTGGGTTTGACTCCTGCACACACACGTGCACGCGCGCACACACACACACACACACACACACACACACGTTAGCCTGGAACAAGACTCATGGCTATTGTCCAAAGTGCCCAGAATACAACCAGAGGCCCACGAGACTCTGCCAGGCACTTCCCAGAGCAGAGCAGAAACACGGGGCCAGGGCCAGCCTGGTAGGGTGCAGAGCTTTCCCTGTGAGGCCACACCATCCCACTATGCAAAGTGCCTACCTGGAGGACTGTCAGGATAGTCTGGGGGTGCCCCATGGCTCCAGGGCTCTAAAGGAATGGGTCCATGTGCCAGGGTCAGCCAGGGGATACTAGGAGCAAACAGAGGAAACCAGGGCTCTCCTGGAGACCAGGGCCAGCGACAAGCTAGATGCCAGTGTTTCCCTGAGCCAATGCCCTTGGCCTTGCCCTGTGGTCAGAGAAGCTTGCGTAGGATGCAGGAGTCCTTGCTAAAAACTGGCAGAAGAAGCTGGGTGCGATGACCCATGCCTGTTATCCAAGCACTCTGGGAGGCTGAGGCAGGAAGGTCACAAGGCAGAGCTCCACCTGGGCAGGTGAGTGACTTAGCAACATCTCATCTGAAAAAAAATTTTAAAAGTTGGGGCTGTGGCTCAGTGAGAAGGTCCTGGGTTCGATCCCCAGTTCTAAAATAAATACATAAATTAGTAAAGAAGAGGAATTCCAAGGACTCGTTAGGCAACTGCACCCCATCCATCCAGGCCAGGCTTCTTGGCCCCAACTCCCCCGTTAGTACCTTGGCCACTTTTCCCACGGACTCCCAGCCAGTGCAGACCCATCATTTCTGGGAAGTGCCACAGAGAGGTCTCCTGGGCAGGGCCCACGTAGGTGCTGCGGTCAGTAACACAGAGGAGCTGGCCCCACAGGTCCCCTGCAACGCTCAGTCCCTCCCCTTCTCCCCGGCCTGCAACCCTTCGAGGGTCACCATCGTCCTCACCCACACTGTCCACGCCACTCTGTCCTCCAGGAAGCACTGAGGTCCACCATCCTCGCACCCCAACCCCATTTCTAGCTTTGTACCCCAAATTCCCTCCTCATGTCTTTGGGGAGCCCTCTGGGCACCGGCTGCTCAGTGTCCCTTCTCTGCTCTGCAGCAGAGCCCTCCGCGGGCTATGCAGGGTGGAATCTCTCCATATGTGAACAAACACACGGAAATGGCATGGAACTTCCACCCCCAGGGACAGGGCCTGGTCCGAGGGCCTGTGTGGGGCAGATGCTCAGGCTGCCCCGGATTCTGTGATGAAGGGGAAGCTGAGTCCCTGCAGGGACAGTGTGGAGCCCCAGGAGAGGTGGCTCTGTGAAGGCTACTGGCTGGGGAGCTGGAGAGCGTCCCTCCAGGAGTGCAGCACCCCGGGAGTCTCTGTGCTGTGAGTGGCATCCTGCCCAGTCCCGGGTATGTGGGTGGGTGGGAGGCCAGGCTCGCAGCCACCAGCTCCTGACCTGGGATGACCTGGAAGGGGCCACTTCCACCTTCCCGGCTTAGTGCTTCCTGAGCCTTGTTAGGAAACGGCATCAGGGGTGGTAAGCACAGAGAATGTGCTCCTGGCTGGGGAGCCAGGAAAGAGAGGGTCCGAGGGGAAGAGAGGGATTCTGCAGGTACCACACTAACTCCATGGGGACCAGGGCTGTGGGCACAGGGACCCCCCCTTATGGGAACGCACATAAGGGAGGAAACAGTGAAGATGGGGGGCGGAGCCTGCCAGGCCAGGTGGGCTGTGCCGAGCAGGGGAAGAGCACAGATAAGGTCGCAGGTCTTCCAGGTCGGGAGGAACAAAGGTCACACAGGTGACATCTTTGGCCTTGCAATGCCCGCTTTGGGAGAGCTCTTGGGATCTCTAGAGACAAAGCTTGTTTCCGGCAAGAGCGATGGGCTGGAACCACATGCCGCACTCATGCACACAATGCCACTGAGCTACAGGTAGGCAGCGGGCAGGGCGGGGCCCTCATCGGGGACCAGGTCATCCACGTCGGCCAGGAGCTCCCGCTCGCTGGCACTGGCCACGTGGGCACTCTGCAGGCGGCGGAGGCGGGCCTGGAACTGCTCCTGCTCCCTCTTGAGCTCCAGGTAAGAATGGGAGAAGGTGTGGAAGATGGACGTGGCCGGGAAGGCCATGATGAGGATCCCGCTCAGGATGCTGCTGAGAGCCACCATCTGGCCGGGCACGCTGCGGGGGACCATGTCTCCGTAGCCCACCGTCGTCATGGAGATGATGGCCCACCAATAGGAGGCAGGGATGCTGGTAAATTCCAGGACCCTTCCAGACTCATTCTCGGCCACGTAGACCAGCGGGGAGAAGAGGGTGACGGCCACAGCCAGGAAGAGCAGCAGCAGGCCAAACTCGCGGGCGCAGCGCCGCACCGTGAGCCCCAGCGTCTGCAGCCCGAGCGAGTGCCGGGCCAGGCGCATCACGTAGAGGATGCGCAGCGCCCGCAGCACGCGCAGCGCCAGCCCCACCTTCTCCAGGTAGGAGCTGCCGCTCGGCCCCTCCCCATCCTCTGGGGCCTCCTCGGACACCGCCAGCGACACATAGTAGGGGGAAATGGCCAGGATGTCGATGATGTTGAGGGGTCCTTGGAAGAAGCGGCACTTGTTCTGGGCCTGGACGAACCGCAGGCAGAACTCCAGGGAGAACCAGGCCACGCAGATGGTTTCCACGACAAAGATGTAATAGCATTTTCGAGAGCATTCACCCTGGGGAGGAGAGCAGCAGAAGGCAGGAGGGTTGGCGGCCCTGGAGGAAGGAGACAGCTTGGGGGAGAAAGCTGTGCAGGGGTATGTGTGGCCTCAGCCCTGTGCGAAGGCCGAACTGTCCACCCGACCTGCTTGTGTGCGGTTTGCAGGTAAAGGCAGGTACGTGACAGGTTGGCTGGGTCACAGACCACAGTGTCCAGCCTCCTTTTCTAGCCAAGTGTGGCCAAATGACCAAGTCATCACCTACAGAGTCAGACACTGGTGTGAGCTCCTGCACCCCCCCCCCAACCCTTCAGCAGCCAGCTCCAGCCAACCCCAGCAGGCAGACAGGACCGGCACCCCTGGGCGATGGAACATCCAGGTGGAAAATCTGGGCCTCACAGAGACAGCTGCCTACTTGCCTGGCTCCCTTCCCTGGGGAGTTACACAGGACAAAAATCAGCACCCACTGTGTTGGAAAGTGGGGCTATCCTGGGTCCCCTTGTGACAAGGTTTTCTTTGTTATCACTGATGCAGGTGTCTCTGGGAATCGCCATTGCTTTGCTGCTACAAAGCAGGAGGATTGCCGTGAGTCCGAAGTCAGTGTGGGCTATGTGAGTTCCAGGCCAGCCTGAACCACATAAGAAGACCCTGTCTCAAACAAAACAACGTGAAACAAAACAAAAGCAAACCAAAAACCCACAGCAAAAAACAAACTTTAACGTGCACTTATCACCAGGGGATCTTGCTAAAATGCAGACGGTGAGGCTTGAGCCACACGGCAATGCTGTGAGCTGGTGGCATGGCCTCCTTATAAGCCCAGAAAATGGTCACAGCGGTGACTTGCCTGAACTCACATACCCAGTAGGTGGTAGCATCCAGCTCCATCCGGGTCTCAGCCACTCCAGGCCGTTGAGTAACTTCTCCATGTGCTTCCCCTCATCCCTTTGAGGCCCACTTTGTGCCAGGCACTGTGCCAGCTCTGGGGTCCCGGTCAGTGGTGAAACAGCTCAGTTTTGGGGCCTGGGAGGTTGGGTTGGGCGATTGTCCTGCCCTAGTGACCTGAGGCTGCGACCCTCTGTGCAGGGACCCAGGCAGCTTCCAGCCACGTGGAGCTGATCTGTGGCCACCATTGTGTGGTGTGGCTCCCTGGCCCTGGCTCTTCACAGAGCCCCCCAGCCCCTGGCTCCTCAGAGTGTGGGTGGGAGCCCAAAACATCTGCCTCCCCGGGACCTTGGTAGGAACACCCAGCCCCATCATCTGTATTTTAGCAAGATCTCCTGGTAATTTACATGTTTTTGCTGTGGATGTTTTGGTTTGTTTGTTTGGAATCTGGTTTTTATTGTTGCTATTGTTGTTCTGTAGCCCAGTTGGCCTCAGATTCCTGGCGATCCCCTGCCTCAGCCTCCCAAATGCTGGGCTTACAGGTGTACACCACCATGCTCAGCACATTCCAGTTTGAGAAGCTGTTCCAATGCCTTATTTTCAGCCTCAGGGGCACATTAACATCACTTGGGGGCTTAGAAAACTTCTGACACCCAGGACACCCCCATCCTAAGATTCTGATTTAATTGACCTAGGCTTTAGCTCGAGTGGTAGAATTTTCCAGGTCCACGTGGACCAGTGGGAAGAAGAGGGTGACGGCCACAGCCAGTGGCCCTGCCAGTGACTCTATGTGAACCCAGGGTTGAGCACCTGGTTATAAATATCATGTCTACATATAGATACACACATGCACATGCACACACACATGCACACACACACACATACGCACATACACACACACACACGCACACTCACTTGATGGATGAATGAACGACCAAAGCCAGCTGCCTATGTGACAGCTGTTAATTTTTTCTTGGATTAAAATGCTTCCAAGTAGAAAAAGGAACTATTTCAGTGCCTGGGCCCAGAGGAATCCTACATCAAAGTGTTCCCTATGCCTGGCTGCTTGGGAAGGAGGAAGGGGCTGCTCCTGCCCTGGCCCGCTAGCCTGTCCGGCCCAGCAACTCTCCCTCTTGCTTTCTGCCTGGAATCGGTGGTGTTGAGAGATGCAGCCCTAAGGGCTCGTGGGCCAGGTTCAAATCCTGACTCTTTTTATTTTTTCAGTTCTATACCAGGACGTTCACACTAGTCCTTTAAAAATATGTTGCTTTGTTTTTTTAATTTGAGAGAGGGTCTCACTTTGTGGCTAAATTGCCTAGGTTGGGTTCCAACTTGCGATCGATCGTGCCTCAGCCTCCAAAAGTGCTGGGATTATAAGCCTGCGCCACCACGTCTGGCTTCACATTCCCCCTCTCGCCGGTCTCCACTCGGAAAGGCTGCTGCGACAAGTGGAAATGATTAGCACACCGGCCCACTTCGATACCCTGCTCTCAGGCGATGCCTGCCTGGTTAGGGTGATGTCCCGCCTCCTACTGCTGGATTTTACAGGGCACCGAGTGTGTTGTCTGACCCAGCAAGAATGCTCTGCCTCACCTGTCCGTGGTTTGCTCCAGGATCCTGGGGGGCTCAGGAGCTTTGGCCCCAATTCCCTAGTCCTGCTCCAAACTTGCTACGTGACCTCAAAGCCACCCCATGCCTCTCCCTCTCTGTGCTTCAGTTTCCAGTGAAGAGCCTGACACACAAGCAGGATTTCTCAAAGCTGGTTCAGAAAACCTCTCATGTGAATCCCCAAGGGTGCCGGTGACAATTGCAGATTCTGGGGCGCCAGCACCAAACCCAACTCTGGGGTGGGGCCCAGGACTGCATATTTTGGCAGCTCTCCCCTTGGGATCTGAACACATGAAGTTCTCTTTTTTTGGTACTGGGGATTGAACTCACGACCTCGCACTTGCCAGGCAGGCGCTTAAGCCACTGAACTAAATCCCCAGCCCCACATGGAAGTTCTAGCCTAGGCTGGATCCTCCCTGTCAGGCCACCTCCTTCAGTGGCATCTGGGAATTTCCACTTTAGCACCCTGGGAATAGCAAGAAGGTGACTCCCAGCGCTGAGGAGGCTGGGTGGTGTCACGATGCCTGCAGGCCTGGCTGGTGCTTGGCTATTCAAGCCATGCACACCCTCTGAATCCTCCTGGCCTGGCCAGCTCCTCCCACACTGCGGCAAGTGGCTGTGCCGAGTCACTGGCCTGCTGCACCTGGCTCTGCTCTGCATCCCTAACCAGCCGGGCACAGGCACCAGGCGGAAGGGTCAGGGTCGGGCCTCTGCAGCTGCCCTGGTGCCCTGGGGTCTATGGCTCCAGCTGGAGGATAATCCCCAGCCCAGCCAATATTTGCAAGAGAATAGAAAGAGGAGAAAGAAGGAAAGAAAAGTTTCTCTTTGTCTCTCTGAGGAAGTTCCTTTCTGGTTGTATTTTTAGGGAGAGGAACACCTCCTCCTGGTTTGCTCCATCTCCCTAGATTTGAGCACAGAAACTTAGGGTTCTGGGCTCCCCCTCAGTCCTAGGCAATGGGGGTCGTAGGTGTACTTGTTTGCAGGCCTCTTTCCCTTCTTACGGGAATGGCTGTCAGGACGGTGCTGCCATGGGAATGGTGGATTGATGGGGAAAGACACAAGGGAATGTTCTGGAGTGAAGATTGCATGGGTGTACCTGTTAAAAGATACAGTTAAATACGGTTCAATATGCACTTTGCAGCCACGTGCAGCGGCACACATCTGTAATCCCAGCACCCTGGGAGGCTGAGGCAGGAGGATCACAAGTTTGAGCCCAGCCTGGGAAACTCAATGAGACCATCTCCAAAAAAAAAAAAAAAAAGTTAAAAAAAGTAGAAAGGAATGTGGATGTGGCTCAGTGTGACGGCCCTAGATTCAATCACCAATACTTACCCTGCCCCCCAAAAAGATCTGTGCATTGCAATGTGGGTATATATTATGTGCAAAACTGCGAGGTAAAAATAATAATGATGATACAAAGTGATTTGGGGGAGGAAGAAAAGCAGACTAGTAGGATATTAGTTGCTGGTATACTGTAGCATTTTGTTCACTTTGTAAATGTCTGGAATTCTATAATGAAAAGTAAAAAAAAAAAAATTTAAATTTCAAGCCACCATGAGATACCCCTTTACCCCTAGTAGGACAGCTAGTATCGAGAAGACAGGTGATACCCTGGGAGGCTGAGGCAGGAGGACTGCTGCAAGTTCAAGATCAGCCTCAGTTACATGGTTAGACTCTGTCTCAGACAAAACAAAACGAAACAGGACGACACACAGGTTAGCAAGTGTGGGTGAGACTGTGGGGAGGCTGAAGCCCTCAGTGCCCCTGGGTGGGCAGGCAGAACAGTAACGGGGCAGCTCCCTGGAAGAGCCGGAGCCCAGCAGCTCCTTAGGGGCAAGGCTGAGAATCAGTGCGGGACCCTCTGCAGTGTGACAAAAGTGCACACACATTCTCGTGACGCATGGATGCACACACATGCTCATTGCACATGGATGCTCACACACAGGCTCGTGACACATGGATGCTCGCTCACACACAGGCTCGTGACACATGGATGCTCACACACAGGCTCGTGACACGGATGCTCATCATCTGGATAGGGAATGACCATTCTGACCCACTTGGTGACCACATAGAGCCTTGGAAGCTGAAGGCCCTACACTGTAGAACTCCATCTACCCGCAGTGTCCCAAAGCGGCCAATCCAGAGACAGAGAGCAGCAGACAAGCCCTTGCCAGGGACCGAGGGGGTGTGGAATGGGTGTGGCTGCTGTGCACATTGGGGTTGATGACAAAATTCTGGAATAAGACAGTGCTGATGGCTGGCCCACTCTGAGAATCCCTGAAACCCACTGAATGCTCACTTGATTTTTTTTTGTTGCTGTTGTTTGTTTTAAGACAGGGTCTTGCTAAATCTCTAGGCTGTGCTAGAATCTGTGATCCTCCTGCCTCGGCCTCCTCGAGTGCTGGGATTATAAATGTGCACCACCACACCGGTCTGAGTTGTGCACTTTTAGAGAGTGACTGTCATGGTATGTGAATCATATCTTAACAAAGACTCCAGGATCCTCACCTCAGCCTGGCCTGGGGATGGCGGTGAGTAGGTCCAGCGGGGCCTTCCTCAAGCACCTGGACAGGGTGCAGGGCTTCCCGAGAGTGCCGCATGGTGCGCAGCTGGACAGCTCGGAGAGGTCTCTCCATGAGAGGTGAAGGCCGACTGGAGCCTGCTTGGGCCCTGCAGCCTCTGCAGCACCCCCGCGGCATCCCCCAGGACTCCTACATCCTTACCTCCCTGCAGCCCGCCCTCACCCCGCCCCAGAGCCTGCGAGTCTGACTCTACCGCAGCACCTCTGGCCTTGGCCTTGGGCCCTGGGCTGCTTCTTGGGGCCCGGAGGTGCTGATTCATCCTCCCCTGGTTTCTCCCTTCCGCAGAGGGCCAGCGCTCCCGGGCCTCTTCAGAGCCCTGCGCAAGCCTCCCTCACTGATCGCTCCCCAGGGCTCTCATGCTCTCTCTGCTTCCTCCAGCTGCCACCCCCACTCTGGCCCTGGGCCGTGGGCTCTGTTCTCTGAAGGCGGCTCCCCTTCTGTAGCATGGGGCCAGCAATTCCTGTCCTGAGGGCAGTGGTGGGCACCAGGGGACCCCTGCCCCGCGGCTGGCACTGCAGAGGTGCTTCCTGCTCTAACTGCCCTTCCTCCTCCTCCTCCCTTACCTCCTCCCTGTCCCTTCCCTCTTCTTCCTCCTTTCTCTTCCTTTCTCCTCTTCTGCAGCTGCTGCCCTGGGCCCGTCACCATGAGCAGTGAGGTGGCTGCTGCTCCTTTAAATATAAAAGCCTGACTTGCTGAGCTCTGGCAAGCCAGGAACCTTGTGGGACTCAGTCTTCCCACCCCTGGAATGGGACTGTCATGAGGATTAAATTAAGAAACCAGAGGAAATAACTGCACAGGCTGGGCACACAGTGCAGATCTCATAAGCACAGCTGGGTCCTCCTGTCCACTGGTTTTACAACCAACCTTGGATAGAAAATATTCAGAAGGAAATTTTGGTCTGTATTGACTGTGTTCAGATTTCTTTTCCTGTAAAAAATGCAGTCCTTCTACAACCCAGCATAACAACTATCCACACAGCATTTGGAGTATGTTAGATTTTATAATCACCTAGACGTGACTGAACATGTACGGAAGGATGTTGTACACTGCACCTTTATATAAGGGATGTGGGTTTTGGTACCCAAGCGGGTGAGGACTGTCTCAAACCCGGTCCCTGGATACACAAGGACCCTCTATTAGCTCCAAACCTCACTGTCCCATTGCTTTGCTGCTGGGGTCCTGGGTGGTCACCTCAAGGAGGGTGACAGAGGACAGAGAGTTGATGGAGGAAAAAGCCCCCTCAAAACCCAAGTAAAGCAGAAATCACTAGAGCAATTACCAAATGTCAGTGAACACTGAATAGCTGGAGAGAGCAGGGCCTCCCCAGGAAGCTGCAGCAGGCTCCAGGAGAGGGGCGGAGGGCGGGGAGGTTGAGGTTCGGGCTGTAGCGGGAGGGAGGGTTTTCTGGAAAGAGCAGGCAGCAGTGAGCAGGTGGAAACTGCAGTGGGGAGGTGGCCAAATCAGAAGGCACAGGAGGGCACTGCTCCTGGCAAGGGACTAGGCAGTATCCCCTATCCCAGGGGTGGGGGGTTAAAACTCTCCCTGAAGCCGGTGTGGTGTCGCATACCTGTGATCTGGGGGTCAAACAAAAAGCTCCCTGGGTCTTCCTTCCTCCCTCAGCCCTGTCTCACTGAGGAGCCAGCACAGGCTGTGGGTGAAGTTCAGACCAAGATCCACACGGTCCCCTGCACCCCGAGCCTGGTTCTACCAGGCCCATCAGAGGGACCCCAAAGAAACCCAGGGCTCCAGGCTCCTGTGCCTCCGGCATGCTCAGGCACCCGGCTTGGCTCCTTGCTTCTCTGTTTTAACTGGTGATCTGGGGCACTGATCTTTCACCTTCCGGAGGACCAGTTCACTGCTGGGATCGCTGCTGAAGTGAGGAGAGATGGGTAGGAACCAATACCCTTCGGGGTCCTCTCCCTCCAAAAAGTGGCGCTCCCCTCTGTCTCAGGTTTGCTCTGTGGCATTAACTTGTCTGGGTGGAGGCCATCAGAGCCTCTCGGCTTGGCCCTGGAAACAGCCCGCTGGCCAGCGTGAAGCAACCAGCTCATTTAATAGGGCTGCGCTAGCCTAGCATCCCCTGGGGCAGCGATGAACTACGTGAGATGGAGAAGGAGCAGCGGGTTTTTTGTAAATGTGAAGTTCAGACTGGAACGGACCAAAGCTCCTCAACCTCCTCTCATCTCTGAATTATTATCCCCGCCCCAAACGTAGACCCTCTCTTATGCCTTTGCCCCTGAGGCGTCTCCAGCAGTGAGCCCAGAGGTGGTTTCCCCACAAGGACACAGAAAGGTCCCGCAGCATAACCCTCTCCTATCCCCGGGCACCGGACTGCCTGATTCCTCCTCTCCGACTTTGGGCAGAGCAGGAATGGAGTGAGGAGACGGCTTATTCCGTCCTAATCTTTCAACTAGAGTCCACAGGTAGACATCTCTGCGAGCAAGCAGTGAGCAAGCAGCCTTCCAAATCGCATGCTTTTGTGCTGAAGAATGGAAAGATGCTTCCCGGCAGGGCAACGTGGGGGCGGGAGTGCTGTTTCAAAAGCCCAAGGATTTTGGTTGTCTTTTTTGCGAGGTGGGGGGGCGGGCGGTGCACCAATCTTTGTAGATTGATGAAACATGTTCTATCTGACAGGTGTTTTACTGAGCGCCTCCTGTGTGTGAGGCATGGGCTGGTTTTCCATCTGGAGGTTCTCTGACCCCGCTGGCTTGCCCTGGGACCTGTCTAACCCTCCCAGCAAACTCCTAGGTTCCCGCTTCGCATCTCAGACCATCTTGTCCCCGGGGCAGCCTTGGCGTCTCCCCCAGCTCCCAAGAGAGAGAAGGTAGGAACGGGTAAGCAGCCAGTCTGCTCCAGCCTTCTGGGGCGGGGCCGCTTACCCATCAGCTGCCCTCCAAGCCCCATCCACTGAAACTGACGAGGGACTTGGGTCTGGGACACAGACAGGATGATCAGGGCTGAGAAGCTCTGCCGTTATCTCTATGGTACAACGGGGACAAACACATCCCAGACCTCAGCTTTGTCGTCTAAAAATGGAGCAGGGGGCACGGGAAGGACTGTGAGCTCAAAGAGGCCGCATCTGTGCCGGCCATCAGCACAAAGCAGCTGCCTAGTTAACAGCTGGTGAGCACACTGCAAACCTTCCCAGCAATGCTGTACCTGCTACCAAGGAGGAAACTGAGTCCCAGAGAGGTGATTGTCCCCAGTCACAGAGCTGCATGAGGCTGGCTGAGCCTGCTTGGCCCACTGAGACCAGGTAGGGTTTGTCAACACCCGGGATCCCTCACCAGAGCTAAGGACACATAGCCAGCGGCTTTGGAGGGCCCAGGGCTTGGGCCTTTGAGAGGCCTTTCTTTTAAAAAAAAAAAGAAAAAAGAAAAAGGAGAATGATCTCCTATGACTGTGCGTGTCCACACACGAACACAGCGCCCACGGGACAGGATTCAGTTTTTCTTGCCTGCATTAAGAAATGAAGACCTTTGCATGGAGTCCTTGGAAGATCGGGGTACACACTGCGCCTCGTGGAGGCCACTCACCTTGTCTTCCTCGGCCCGGAGGTCCGGCATGGTGCTGACGCACAGGCTGACAGCCGTGGTGGCCACGAAGAGGATGGACAGACAGGCGAAGACCTTCCCGGGCAGCCCGGACTGCGGGTCGTCCACCATCTGGCGCAGCCGGTTCATGCAGCGGCCCCAGCGCGAGGGGCGCACGGCGGGGCCCGCGGCCTGGCGCCCCAGCTGCAGCGCCTCCTCCCGGCGCAGCTCGGCCGCCTCCTCCAGCTTCCGCAGCAGCCTGCGCAGGCAGCAGCGCTCCAGCTGTGCCTCCTCGATGCCCCAGTAGGCCAGCTCCTCGCGGAAGGACAGCGCGCACATCTCCTGAAGCAGCATCAGCTTCCCGGCCGCCAGGAAGCTCGCGATCACGCCGAAGGCGCTGGGGCTGCGGTCGAAGAAGAACTCCTGGCGGTCGGCGTCGTAGTCGTCGCACAGCTGCGCGATCTCCTCCAGGCTGCTGCACAGCCGGAGCCTGCTCAGGCGGCTCAGCGGGAAGGCGTCCAGCGTGGTCCAGGGCAGCAGGTACCTCCGGCCCCCCACATTCACCAGGATCTCCTTCTTCAGGTCGGCGGCCGGGGAGGCGTCCAGCTCACCCAGCCTCCGGGCCCTGCAGTAGTAAAGGCCCTTGACTCTCCGCGGCTCCAGGGACCCACGCAGGGGCTGGCTCAGGGGGCTGCAGTCGCTGTAGAGATGGTGCCGGGAATGCAGGCCCCCGCCTCGGGAAAATGTGGGCATCCTGAAGGCTTCCGGGCAGGCAGCTGGGGGTTCACCTGTCTGACATGAGGGCAAAGTAAGGGGACCAGGAGAAATCAGTCTCAGGGCAGAGTCCTGGGCACCCTGGACATCTGCTTCCCAGCAGTGCCAAATGCCATCATGCCTTCGTGATGCTTCCCCTGGACACAGTTATTAGGCAGCAGCTGTGTGCCTGGTGCGTATCGGTGAACTATCCCTGGCCCTGAGGAACAGAGCCGATAAATCCGAGGCGTCTGCCTGGAACAAATGCTGGCACCCAGCTGGGGACCTGAGGATGGTTCTGAGCTGGGCCAGGTACAGCTGTGCCACCTCCAGGTTGTGTGGTCTGGGGCTGATGGCTTCACCTCTCTGATCTGAATCGCATTCATTCCAAGGACCAGACTAGCACCATTCTACTGGGGACAGCAGGTGGGATTCAACCTGCCAGGCCCTCTGCTTGCCCTGCGTGACTAGGGCGGTATGACAGCCACATCAGGGCCGTGTCTGGGGCATGTGCCCATTGTCCCCTAATTAACTCATCTGAACATCCCCCAAGTTGTACATAGGGGCGCTGCCACCTCAGAGACAAAGAAACTGAGGACCCTCAAGGTCAACCAGCACCTACCACCCTGCAGGACTCAGTGAGGGCCCCTCGAAAGCCCAAGAACACGGGCTGTGCCTATGACACTCGGTGTCTCACCCAGGAGTCGCTCTACAGTGACCACCTCACCTCTTGATTGCTTTTTCCCTCGGGGACCTCACCAGGGGTTGGACATGACAGTGCTCCGCCCTGCTTACTGCATGCTGGCCTCGGCTGCTGTGTGACCTTGAGCGAGTTACTCTCCCTCTCTGGTCCTTGGTGTCCTATTGGCAAAACGAAGGGGCTTCCACTGTGCTCTCCATGGCAGATCTATCTGGGGCACTTGACTGCAGATGCAGCCCGGCCACATATTTTTACAAAATTGTCTCTACCGTGTTCCTCCCCTTCAGTACCCTGCATTGTCCCTTACACTATTCACTCCGGCCGGAGCTATCTCCCCGCTGCTTTACCCTTACATTTCCAGGTGCAGTCCAATCAGCAGGGGACCTCGGCGGCTGAATGGAAGCAGAAGCTCCTCTCAACTGCAGAGCCGGGTGGATTCCAGTGGACAGTGGACGGTGAATCACAGCTGGAGCTCTCCTCCGCTTCCCACTCTCGGGGAGCTGTAATTCTGCAGGCGTTACTTCGCTCCCGGCAAGCGGCCAGAGGAGGGCAGCCTGGGGAAGAAGAGGGTTTGGAAATCCCAGGAGCTTTCTCAAGCTGTCCTGTTTCCAAGTGCGAAAGCCCAGACTCAGAGCCGATGTGACTTGTCCAAGGTCACATAGCAAATCCAAATCCAGCCCAGGACTCAGTTTCCCAGTGTGGGGCTCTTTGCAGAACTGAGCACTGCCCTATTTGCACTCAATGAACAAACCCAATTTTGCATGCACACATCCCTACACACACACACACACACACACACACACACACACACACACACACAAAACAGCTGGTAGGCAAAGCTGCTTTAGAGCCCAGGAAGGATGCTCACTCCAAAAAGTGCTTTTGCCAGAATGCTTTATGGCATCGCCCACTGCTGTGCCCCCGCCTGGGAACAAGTGCCCACCCCCTCCCCTCAAGTTGAACTCACCCTCTTGTCTCCGAGAGGCTGACTGCAGCTGTTTCTTAGTTGAGTGAAGGGAGCCCATGTCCCGATGCCCAGGGAAGGGACAGGTCTCTGGTGGAGGGAAAGGGGAAGGAACAATTTCCCAGTGCAGCAGTTTCTGGCAGAGTTAGTGCCGGGTCTCCACCCTCGCCTCCTCCCCAAACCAGAAGTTCATTCATTCAGCATCTCTCTCTGGCAGCTGCATGGAGCCCCGGGGCAGTGGGGCAGGTTTGGGGATGACTCCAAAGCCCCTTCCTTGGGAGAGGCCAGGGTCTGGAGGCCTGTGGTAGAGGGAGCGGGGCCAGCTGTCCTGCCTCAGCATCCGGACTTTGTGCTCCAAGTCCTATGAGGACAGCCGGCCAGCGTGGTCCTACAAGGGGGGATGGGAAGGCTTAGGAATAATCTGTCCATCAGCCAGGCAGCAGCAGCTCTGCCAGTGCTGCCCGGAAGGCGGGGAGAGCTGCCCGCCCTCCCTGCTTGGAGGAGCGCGGCTTGGGAGGGGCAGGGGTGGCCGGGCCCAGACCTCCCCATGTGCCAGTGGCTCCCAGTGATGTGTGGGGCTCGGATTAGGGCTGCTGGAGGAAGTATGCTGTTCTTAACCAGCCCAGCCTGGGACAGACAGGGACGCCCCATTCTCAGAGCCCTGGGTAGTATGGGGAAACTGCACTGGGGAGGGAGGGTAGGAACGACTGGGAGCTCCCCCACACTCAGTCCCCAGCTCTGATGCCAAAGGCTGCCCAGTGATCTTGGGCAGGAAAACCAGCACCTCTGAGCCTCAATTTTCTGGTCCACAGAAGATAGGGGAACAGAATAGAGGGATTCAGGGAGCAACAAATCCCAGCCACTAGAGCCAGACCCTGCTCTGGGGCTGGCCGGGGGGGATGGGTGAGGACGAGCCGCACACAGTGAGGGCCCAACTGGCCGGCCCTGCCCCGTGTGTCACTTCACCTCTCTGGTCAAGTGAGGACAGTTGGGTTGGTGAAGGCCCAAAATGCAAAGCTGCGTCTGACGCAGGCAGCACTGTATACAATTTTCTTAAGAGGCGCTGGCTTCTGAAGGGAGGTGACTTTCACAGCTTGGTTTTTAGTGGAGGCCCCAAGAGCCTTGCTCAAGGGCACCTTGCTGGCTAGAATCCGTGGGAGGTAAGGGTCCCCACAGAACAGAGACTCGGGGTCCCCTCTGGACACCCGAGCCTGCGCTTCCTGGCTCCCCAGGGACTGGTGATCAGGACAGAGGCACCGGGCTGGAGGGCAGTGGATGTCCCAGTGTGGTTTTTAGATGGTGTCATATGAGCTGCCAGGGTCCTGCAGAAATGGTTGAGGGCCTGCCATGGGATGGTGGTGGCTGAGAGAACGAGCAGAGACATGGAGCCAGTGTCCACACAGTGCCCACCCGACTCCCTTCAGTACACGGGTTCAAATCCAGCATTTACCTCCTCTGTGCTGTGTGTCCTGGAACAAGTGCCTTCACCTCTCTGGGCCACCCTTTCCCCGTCTGTGACTTAAAGATTATGGTGCCCCTGTCTCATTGATGTGAGTGCTAAGCAAACCAGCACTAGTACTTGCATGGTTCCGAGTGTCAGCTGTGCGCCCCTTTCCCAAGTCTGGGGGGCGGGGGGAGACCAGGGAGAAGACGGGAAAAAGTCTGCTGCTGAGAAACTTTCTTATGAGAAACTTATTTATATTTACTTTTAAATTTTGGTGTTTTGAGACAGGGTCTTGCTATATAGCTCGGGCTGGTCTTGAACTCTCTGTGCAGCCCTGCTGGCCTGAAACTCACAGTGGTCCCCCTGTCCTGGCTTCCCAAGTTCTGGGATCACAGGTGCCCACCACATCTGGCAAGAAAACTTTCTAAGTAGCAGAGCTGACCTGCTGATCTAGCGAGAGCCCCTCACTTATCCTGCACAGGAGCTGAGACCCCAGGGAGGAGCGACCCTCTGACCTTCACAGCGATCCAGGGTGGGTGGGGCCAGGCGCTGAAGACTCACAGCCTAGAGCTCTTCCCAGGGCTGTAGCACCCTTAGTACAGACTGAGCCTGTGTGCAGCGGGGCGGCCCCTCACTCCCGGGCATTCACAGAGTCCTGCCTGCACATGTGACACCTTCCTGCTCCTGGTGACCCACCCTTATGCAGATGCTACTGCATAAGAGGCCAGGCTCCTCCTTGACATCCTCTGAAGAATGGCTCCTGCCTTGTCCTCTGATAAAGGGATGGCCACGCTAGCCCAACTGCCCTCCTGTACCCCTGCAACAAATAGCGCAAATGCATTGCTGTATGGTTCTGGGGTTCAAAAGCTGGCAATGGCTCTTCTGAGGACAATACCAAGGTGTGGGCAGGGCTGCACCCCCGCCCCACCCTGTCTTTTCCACTCCCTAAAGGCCACCTGCATCCCTGTGCTTGTGGCCTCGTCCTCCCTCTTGAAAGCCAGCAATCTACCTACCTACTTCTGTTCCAGCTTCACCTCTCTCCTCTGATTGTGACTTGCATTGTTCGGTTCCGATTTGCTTTATTGTTTTTGTTTTATTCTCTTTAAAATAAAAAAGTTTTAAATAAAATAAAATAAAAATGTCATTCTAAACAATGCAAGTGAAGGGCTGGGGATTTAGCTCAGTGGCATAAGTGCCTGCCTGGCAAGTACAAGTTTGTGAGTTCAAAAACTGCTACCAAAAAAAAAAAAAATGAACAATACAAGTGATGTGAGACTTCAAAACAAGACTACAGGGGCTGGGGGTTTAACTCAGTGGCTCAAGCACTTGCCTGGTAAGTGTGAGGTCATGAGTTTGATTCCTTATACCAAAAAAAAAAAAAAAAAAAGGAAACAAAACAACAGGAATTAACAATGGCTACCATAATGTCCCTTAGTTTTTTAAAAGTAGCTGTTCATATTATCACACACAATAAAATAAAACAGAATTAAACCAATCAAAACCAAAAATGAAAGCATTATAGGGCTTTAAAACAAGATGATAGGAAATCAACAACGGCTACCATGAGGTCTCATTTTCTTAACAAGATGTATTACAACAACTATTGTTTTCCAATGATCTTGTTCTGAAGCCCTACAATGCTTTCATTTTGATTGGTTTGATCCTGTTTTGGTTGATTTCATTATGTGTGATGGCATCGCTGTCTCTTCTTACAGGAGCCCTGAGTCTCCACCTGCAGGAACAGAGCTGGTGCTAGAGGGACCCCAGGCTGCCGAGAGGGTGCAGGCAGCTGGTGAGCAGTGATACCGTTTCCTGGTCTGGGATGGTTGCCAGTGCCAGTGGTGTGAATGCTGCTCTGTGACCGGCTCCCGGCTGACGGCAGAGTGCCACAGAATGCAGAATTGGGAAGAGGTGACAAGGACAGGCTCTTGCTCCTGTGCCTGTCGGCTGCAGCACATCACTGCACATGTGGCTTCCAGCGAGGTCACAAAGGGGTCCCAACAGTGGGATCCTCGTTTATACCCTGGACAGGTTCACAAGGTGGGGCAGGTGTGGGCAGAGGGGCAGCTGGGCTGGGGAAGCCAATCTGACTTCAGCAGAGAACTGGCATGGAGGAGCCGGTGCCAGAGAGAAACAGAGGCAGGCGGGAGTCAGACAATGATGGGCCTTCCGTGCCCTGCAAGGAGTGTGGGTTTACACCACGGCCACCAGGTGTGGAGCTCCTGCTGTGTTCAGAGCCACAGTTTCCACTTGGAACATTCCAGCATCACCTGGAGGCCCTAAAAAGTCTGCAATGACTGGGCCACATCCAGGTGAACTCAGGATCTTGGACTTGGGGCTCCACTTGCAGGAACGGTGTGACCCCAGCTGGTCCCAATGTGCTGCCCGGTGTGGGAATGATCAGCCATGCCCAATCTGCAGTTTGCTCAGCTGCCCCAGGTGTCACCAGAGAGTGGAAACTGGTCACTCCTTTAGGGGCCCTCATGCTACCAAGCAAGCCACAGGGAAAATGCAGAGCCCTAAGACATACAAGCACGGGTCGGGAAGGTGCTGTGCAGAAATACTTGTGGATGTGTGTAGAGGTATGAGAGTGGAGATGACCGGAAAATCCCTCCTGAAAGGCTGATGAAGTAAATGATGGTTGTAAAAGCAAACCATAGCCGCAAAGGACCAGGGAGCCTGCTTATCCTGCCGCAGAAGAACCAGGTAGCGCACGATGTGGGGAGATCACACCGCAAGCCCTGGGCTGTGCCCACACAGGCAAGAAGGGTGTGGGGGTGTGTGTGGGGTGTGTGTGTGTGTGTGTGTGTTCTGCTTCTGAAAAAGGGTAAGAAATTAGGAGCTGAATTGCCCTGGGAGGGAAGGTAAGGACCTTGGGGAAAGGAGGAGAGGGTGATTTCATTTCCTCAATGTGTTGTGATACCAGAACGAGGGTAAGAGGCAGCCTGGTGTCAGTGGAAGCCAGCCCAGAAGGAAGAGGGTGTCATCAAGCCGGGCTCACAGAAGTGCAAATAAGCCCGTCTGCAAGGCCCGCAGGGAGGGCATGAGTGAGGGGCTGGAGTGGACAGGAGGAAACGGGCAACATGTGCGGGACAGATGGCAGCTGGTGGCCCCTGACTGGCCTTCAGTGACTTTAGCCCCAGTCACCTGCTATCAGGGAGATGTGACTCAATTAAGGCCACAGAACCCACCGAAGTGATACTGGAACAAGCTGACCTAACGGCCCCCGTTCTGTTCTCTGCCACCCAGCTTGGCTAAATCCTATGATTTGTCATCAAACTGAAACTTCTGTGAATGTGCTAGGCACGGCTTTGCTAGGTAGACACCTCTGCTCACCACAAGGTGCCCTCTGTGCCATGGCCTTCAGCAAAAGCTTATCTCGTTCTCGTAACTTCTGTTCGCTGACTTATAAAAAGCCACACTTTTGGTAAACCTCGCCTCAGACTTTGAAGAGCACTCCTGGGGGCCCAGTAGAGTCAGCAAAACTTTTCTTCTCCTGAGCTCCTGGCTACTGTTGATTCAGTTTTTCACCCAACAACATGAGCACAGTCTTCAGGCCACTGCGGTCAGGCAGATGGACCCATTGGGGAAACTGAGGCAGCTCAGTCACTTATTACGGACATGAAGTAAAAGCACACACCAATCACTTAGCATTAGAGTCCCAATGGTGAGGTGCCTCTAGGTGACACAGGGCTGGAAGTGGGCTTAGGAAAACGGGGAGCCCACGCCCCTGACTCACACAGTTGGAGGTGGGCAGTGTCGCGTTAACTTGGACTTAGAAGAAGGGGCGGGCGTCCTGCGCGCGAGGCTGATCTCTCAGACCCTAAGTGCTGCCGTCTCGCTGGGGGTTTGCACAGCGGCTGGAGCTATGTGTGCACGTCTGGTGCTCAGCGATCCCGCTCGCTGGGGAGGGTGCACGTGCTCACCAAAGGGCAGGGGGACCTGCTTCGTCACAGCACAGAGACACAAAGCCACAGGTTGGAATGGCTGTCGATGTCACCCTGGTGCATCAACAGGTGAACTCCATACGGCAAGAGGAAGGCTGCGCCCAGCCAGGCACCACAGCCATGTGACTGCAAGTGAGCGGAAAATGCATCCAGACCACCACTGTTCACAGCCTGAGAGTCACGGCAGAGTGGCCTGAGGTCGGAGGGCTCAGGAGAGAGGGCCAGGCTGCTTAATCGGGGCTTGAGTTGCAAAGGTGATGTGTGCAGCCACTGTGTATGTTGTGTTCACAGTTAAGCGTTTTGTGTTTTTTTATTTTGAACAATCACCCCTGCGGGGAGCAGAGGACCGTCCACTTCCAAGCAGCCAGCTTTCCAGGCTGCTTTGTTGTTGTTTTGCGGCACTGAGGATTGAACCTGGGGCCTTCACGTTGAACTATGTCCCCAGCTGCTTTTAATTTGTTTATTTTAAAATAGGGTCTTACTGCCTCTCAGCCTTCTGCTGAGATCAGGTGTAAAATGGGGTCTTGTTAAGTCGTTAAGCCACTAAGTAGCTAAGACTGGGCTCAAACTTGTGATCTTCCTGCCTCAGTCTCCCAGAGTGCCGGGATTACAAGCGTGCACCACCACACTTGGCTCCAAGCTATATTTTGTCAGTCGCCACTAAAACCCAGTGTGACTCTGGCTCCAGAGGCCGTCACCCGCTGTGCAAGACTGCAGCTCCTTCAGAAAGCCAGCCTGTCTTTGGGCAGTGTGCAGGGGTCACGGCTTGTCAGGGCCACTGCCTGCACAGACGGGCCTGCCTTGTGGTCAGCTTCAAAGATCAGTGGCAGAGACACCTGCAGCGACAGAGTCCTTTGACTGCCCCTAATCAGTGCCCAGACTCCTGTCACCAGTGTTTTGTCCTATGTGTGTGCCTGTATATATCCACAAACATACATGTATATGCACGTAGTGTGTATGGATGTATATGTGCGCTACTCAAAAACCATGGTATGTTTGAACGGGAAAAATGTGCTACAGTGAAAGACACGTTCCCATTGATCCCCTTTAAAACCCTCCCGCTTACCTGGAACCCAGTTATCTCATCACGGTGCTGCCTTTGGAGCTCTCCCGAAAGTCTTTTTCCACTGGTGTCATTACAAGGTGTGACCCCAAATACAGTGGCCACGCTGCTGAATGCCGTCCAGAGGGGTGTCGGGCTCGTAGAGACTCAGTGTGTGCTCGTCCACCCTGCTCACTGGCTCCGACAGGCTGCAACCTCTGGCTCTTCCCCAAAGTCCAGAGGACCGCGAAAGGTGGGTGTTTTGAGTGGCTTGGGGACATCTTGCAGCTCAGCTCAAGACGCGAAGGCGGCCTTCCTTCCAGAGCCGCCCCAGAAAGGGTGAGAAGGCGGGATGAGTGTTTGGAGGATGGGGCAGGAGTTTGAAAGAGATTCATGACAATGTGTCTTTTACCATAACAATGTTAAAATTTTTTTAATATTCACTATATTTTTTTGATCATGCTCTGTATTTCTCCTTTCCCCACACCGAAAATTAACTGCTAGACAATGTGACCTTTGGCCCGTCAATTCTTTCTTCCTTATGGACATTTGGGAAAATAAAGATAACTTTCCACACAGCCACAAAACCGTGATTGTAACCTACTGCAATGAAGAATAATTCTTGAACACTAACACTCCAAGTCTAAGTTTCCTGTCTTGAAAATGTCCTTGTGGCTGTCTGTTTTGTTGTTGCTGCTGCCGCTGTTTTTGGTTTTGGTTTTGGTCTTCGGGTTTTTTTGTTTGTTTGGTTGGTTTTGTTTTGTTTTGTTTTTTCTTTTGGTCTTTTTGAGACAGGGTCGCACTATGCAGTTCAGCTTGGCCTTGAGCTTACTTTGTAGCCCTGGCTGGTCTCGAACTCACAACGATCCTCCTACCTCAGCCTCCTGAGTGCTGCGATTACAGGCATTTGCCACCACAGCCGGCTTGGCTGTTTGTTTTTAACTAAGATCCAGTGAAAGATCACTGTGGGTGATGCATCTTTACTTTTCCATCTCGAACCATCCTGTGACCCGTCCCAGCCTGTCCACTTCCTCCTGTGATTCTGACCTTTGCGGAGCTCAGGCCTGCTCTGTGGCTGACGGTCCCTCCTTCCCGATTTATCTGCAGGTACCCCAGTGTCCCTACGTTTTGGGGAACTAGGTTGAAAGAATTCATCGCGCCCGGGTTCACCAGTCTGGGTCAGGAGGCTTCTTAGACCAGGATGCAGGCGCTCAAGATGAGCGAAGCTCCTTGGTGACCCTGAAGTGTGCCGCTAGCCACATGGTTGTAGCACGTGTCCTTCCTCAAAGGCACACTGTCCCTTCGCTCTTGGTGAGTTTTCTGGGTGGTGTCTAGACCTGACTCTTTTTATTCTTTGGGCCTGGGATGGAGGAGTTACAGGAACGCGGGGTCTCAGGAGGCTGAGGAGGATTCATCGCTCCCTGTCCAGCTGAGCCCCTGGTACATCTCCTGGTTTGTCCTTTGTCCCAGCTCAGAGAGGCCTGCAGTGCCACTAAGTGCCTAGCGCTTCCTCTTCCTGTGCAGGTCTGTTACCTCCCAGTGAGAGACGCAGGCTCGCAGGGCTCGGAGGAATTCCGGCAGTGGCCTGGGGGTGAGGCTTGTCTTGGTAGCCAGTGTGTGGCCAGCCCAGAAGGCCAGGCAGGGATTAGATTTGAAAGGAAAATGAGGTCAGGATAAAAGTGGCTTTGAATCCTCGGTTATTCCAAAGGCATTGCAGAACCACGGCAGGAACTCGGGGAGCACACGACCGACGGGACTGGAACACAGCGTAAGCAGAGTCTAGAGTGGACTGCAAAGACAGAGGCCACTGGTGGGGACCATGAGAAGACAAGAGAAGGTGGTGCTCCAGGAGGAACCTGGGCAGGGTGGCAAGGTGTGGGGATTGGGTGCAGGGAGCAAGAGGAAGTGCTGCCACCCCAAGATTTGCACTGGCAGGAGGGTTTGGGAGTCAGAGTCTGAAGCACAGATGTGAGTGGGTTCAGCGCCTCCATCTAGGGGCAGATGTCACCTCCAGAGGGGTGCAGAAGTGGGGAGCACTGGGGTGAACAGGGAGGCAGGGGGGCAAAGCTCCCTCCTGGGGAGGGGAAATCACGGCAAAGAACCATGAGGTGGAGCCCATTGCCGGGGACCTTATTCTGTGGCATTTGGAAGGTCAGTGATCACCTCTCAGAGTTGTTTCCATAGTGACGAAGGGCAGAAGCCAGGGGTTGCAGGGTGAAGAGAAGGGAGGCAGGGAGCTGGCATGGAGACCTGACCCCTAGAAGTCCAAGAGCAAAGGACAGGAAGCAGGTGTGAACTCAGGGGACCCTTTCGAGGGAAGAGGGGAGCAGGAAGCACTTGGGGGATGCAAGGTGCAGTGGGAAGAGGGTTTCTGCTCTCCGTGGAGCCGGTCCTGGGGTTCCACAGAGTGTCCTGGGCTGTCCACCAAGCGGGTTCTCGAGCCCAGTGCTATGCTCTGAGTGCGGCTGCTGTGCTGTGTCTGGGCCTCGGAGGCGTCCAGGGTGTAGAAGGACAGGAGCAAGAGTGGAAGACACTGGGTCAGGACCCCGAGGAGAGCAGGTGGGGCGCAGCCACATCTGGCCAGCTGTCAGCATTTCCCATTTCCTTCCCCAGGCCCTGCTACCTCCCCATGCCTCCCCTCCCCACGTTCCTACTTTCGTCACCCGGGAAACCTCATCCTGGAGAGGCTGGCCCCAGAGGCCTCAGTCCCCTGAGCTGCTGCGGAAGACGCACCCCCTTGGGTGCCCAGGGAAAGGGTGCTGCTCTCTACATGCAGGGCGAGTACAGGATACTGCCTTTGCAGGGGACACTCAGTGTCACTGCGATATGCACCGCACTCTCCCTCTCCGTGGACCATGGGCGGAGGCCGCAGCTGCAGCCTCTCTGCTCCCCAAGGCCAGGTCCCTGCATGCAAGTGTGAGGCTCTGGGCCTTAGCAGGTCCCGGGGACGAGGCTTCCAGCCAGCGCCAGGTTCTGAATAGAGGACAAGTTGGAGCTGCAGTGGTGCTCATGACATGACAGTGGGACACATCAGTCCCCGGGGTGAAGTCTGTTCCACGTCAGAGGTGGTGAGTGAGCACTGTTGACCTAGGGGGACAGGGCTGTGAGGAAGAATGGCCCAGGGCGATGCTCGTGTCCTCCTGGGCTTCTCACGTTTCTCCCATGGGGAAGCGCCTTGCTCGGGGCAGAGCCGGACGCTCCTGCTCCTCCCATGCCGCCTTGGGGGGCTCGTCTAACACGACAGGCAACGATGCTTCAGCAGCTGCTGTGCCGCTCCAGACCGGCATCCTCACCAGGGCGCAGCGCACCCACAGCTTGCCTTCCAGGGGGCAAGACAGCGCCAGCACCCCGGCCAACAAACAGACGGGCACATTAAGCACCAGATCTATACGAGCAGCAGGGCTTTTCTGATATTTGAAGGCCTTCTGTTTTCAGAGTCATCTGTGTTTTTGAGGCTCTTTGGGGAGATTGAGGGTCTGGGGGCTCAGAGGTGAACAATGAGGGTGGGGGCTTGGGGCCCTAAGGGCAGGAGGGGCAAGGGCCTGAGGCCTCTAGGAAGACACACCCAAGGTGGAAAGTAGGGCAGCGGGCAGAGTTGTTCAAAGCCCATGTCCAGGTTGCAGGACCCCCAGATGAGCTGAAGACACCAGGGCCCTGTACCTCTCTGGCCTGCATGGTCAAGGTAGAAAGCACTGTGGCCAGGCCTCTTCATAGGAAAGGTCACCTAAGGCAGGTGTGGTAGTGCATGCCTGCAATCCCAGCTCCCAGGAGGCTGAGGCAGGAGGATCACCATAAGTCTGAGGGCACCCTAGGCTGCACAACAAGATGCTGATTCAAAAATCTCCCCCCAAATGAAGAAGATGAAGAAGCAGAAGAAAAAGGAAAGATGACCTAAATCCAGGAAGATGAGTCAGGCAGACGGTGCCCGTGTGCCCTTGCAAGCCATCCCGCCTGCACGCGGGCCTGCCGGGAGTTATTTATATTCCGTTCTCCCGGGGATCGTGCCCTTGTTCTCACTTCCCACCGCTGGGTAGGGTCCAGATTCTTGGGTTCACGGGTTACGGGTTAGCTTGCAAAGTTTTGCCTGGGAGAGAAAAATGTTTTCTGTCTGTTAGGAAGCGCCCCGGGGGTGGGGCTCCACGCCCCAGAGGCCATTCGCCAGCCTCTGTCTCTTCCAGAGCTCTGGTCATAAGGCTGCTCTCTGCTCAGGTCCTTGGGTGCTTCAATAGTCGACTGTCCTGTGTCCAGTCCCTTGCTACCTGTGCTGTAGTTTAGATGTGCATTTGCTCTCTATTTGTGAGAGAGGGAATTTTTAACTGAAAATTATGTTCTGATGTCCCATTCTCCTCCTCTTTTCTGTGGTCGTGGGGTTGAACCCAAGACCTTTGAACCAAGCTACATCCGCAGCCTGTTTTTTTATTTCTTTTAAAATTTATTTTTGAGACAAGCTCTCACTGAGCTAAGTGGCCCAGGCTGGGCTCAAACCTGTGGTCCTCCCACCTAACACCCAGAGTGCTGGGCTCGCAGGTGTGCACACGGCACCTGGCTGCGTGACATTTCCACCTGCGCACATGCCGTCCTCTCCCCCACCCCTCTGCATCTCTAGGGACTGCTCTTCCCCTTTCACTACTCCCTGTTCTGGCTCCCCAGCACAGAGGACATGGGGTCCTCGTTTTCCTGAACCCTGAGATTGTCAGAAGCCCAGCAAAGACCAGGCCCTCTCGTCTGTCTGTCTTTCTTCCCAGCTCTGATGCTCGGACCCTGAGGCTTTCATCCATTGTGATCAGTCTTGGGGGTGGGGCTTCCCGAGGCACATCCAGGAAACTCAAAAGACACCCCAAAATGTGCCTGTCGGCAGGGAGGGTGTTCATGCTGCCTTCAGTAAGGGGAGAAAGCAGAGGAAAGTTAAAATGGAGGAGAATACATCTGGATGCCAAGAAGTCTCCAAATGGAAGGCTGAGGCGCGCTTTCTCCCGGTTTTACCACACATCCCATTTCTCTTTCACGCAAAGCTCCAGGGTCACAGGTGACTCACTCCCTGTGCCTCAGCCTACCTGGGTTAAACCTCCCTCCTGTACACTTCCGCCTTTGGGACCTTGGGCAAGTGTCTTGAGTTCTCTGGAGCTGTTTCCTCGTCTGTACAAAGGGGCCAACACGAGTTCTGCAGAATCACTGTGAGGAAGAAGAGTGACCATGTGTGTGAGCACCCATCACAGTGTGTGGCATGAGATAATCCACCGAGGTAATGCTTAATGGGGCGACTTAATAACTGTGAAAAGAGATAAATGGTCACAGTTGACTCCAGTGTGCTCACACAAGCATCTTTGTGTGTGAGTGTAGACACGTGCGTGTGTGTCAGCCATGCTGGGAGCACAAAACTTGGAGGGTTTTTTTCTGGAAAAAATGTCCTAACTTGCTTTTTTACCTTTTAAGAGCTGTTTGTGCCAGACTCATTCTCCTGCCTTCCTAAAGATTTAGCAAATCTGGGACAGTGACTTTCCTCTGAGGGATTGAGAAGGTCACCAGGCAAGTCTGCGGTCCTCAGCTCCTCAGTGTTCTGGAGCAAGGACTCAGGCAAGAGCAAGAAGCTAAAAGCAACAGAGTAATTGACCTGGTTTTTTGTTTTGTTTTGTTTTGTTTTATTCTTTAATGCAGAAGTTTTGTGCTTTGCTGGAACACACAAATGTTTGTTATCATAAAACAAAATATTTTCTCTGGCTTGTTTTGCTGCCAGCGGAAATGCTGGCTTTTGCCCCAAACACCCAACCTAGCCCAATGCTTAGGAAGGACAGGCGATAGGTCTGCTGTGTAGTCAGAGCCAGTCTGGACGTGAATGCCGTGCTGGGAATGGGGTGTCCTTGTCCTGACTGAGGCGGTCTGGGCACCTGGCTCCTTGGGGGTGGGGAGGCCCGGGGTCTGTAAGAGCTGGGATCAGATCTAGCTCCACTGCAGAGGGAAAGGCTGAGCCAGAGGCAGAGCTGGTCACTTACACAGCTGGCATCAGGGCTGGCATGGGACAGGCACAGTGTAAGCCATAGATGGAGAGGTGGATGGATGGATGGACAGATGGGTCGATGGGTAGATAGACACTCAACTGTGTGGGTCTACTGCTCTGTCTGCTGCTCCAAGCCACCTGTAGATATTGGTGCTTCTCATAAGCTGTCAGTTTCCTGCTCAGTAGTCAGAAAACACTGGGGACAATTGGGTTGAGAAACATTTTTGGGTCAATGTCAAGGTCACTCAAATATAGTGTGGGTATGCAAAGAGATGAGATCTTACTGAAAGGCGAAGGTGGAACTCTTTGAACAGGACAAAACAGAAGCAAAAACCACACACAGAATATATCATGTAACCTTGTTTGGGTTGAAAGAAAAATATGTCTGTCTACAAACTTGAGGAACTTCGGCTTTCCAGAAGCGCTGAGGAGACAAGGCCAAGCATGTAACTCTCGGCGATTACTTTCTCCCAGATAGTTTTTCATAATGAACACGAGCTGTTGAGACAGTTTGAGTTAACTTAAGTTAACCCATCATGGGGTGGGTGGCATGGAATTTGTCTCTCGTGGCTCCGGAGGCTGAAGTCTAGCATCAGGGTGCTGGCATGGCCAGGGTCTGAAGTCGCAAGCCACCTGCTTCTCCTGTGTCCTCACACAGCACAAAGAGACCAGGAAGCTCCTTCCAATACTGCCCTATAAATCTGAAAGGCAGCACGAGCCTTCAGTCCCTAACAACTGTTTTCATATATGCACACAATTCTAAATGCGCCCTTCCCCCTAAACAAATAATCCCCATTCCCGTCTTGCTGTGGGTACTTCCAGACCCATACAGCAGTAAATGGTTGAGCCTCCTGTCATCCTGAACAACAATCCTGACAAAGGATGCTTCATTCTACCTTCATGCAGCAAGGGGACAGAAGCTCAGAGACATCAAGCAACTTGTCCGAGGGCACACAGCAGCAAGGAAAGTGTGGTTGAGATTTGAATACAGTCCCAGAGAGCCCTTGCGCTTAAATTCCCTGCTGTGTTGCTCCTTTCTTACAAAGATACCAAAGCTAATGTGGGTGTATTTCAGTGATTTACAAGATGCATTGGTGTTTCATGTGAGTAAAGGTAAGGATGTCGGCCTGCTGAAAGATGCGAAGGTGGTCTTGATTCCCAGCTGGCTTCCCACTGGGTGGCTGAGAAGGTGGCAGAGGTGACAGTACCCTTGAGAGGGGCCTTGCAGAGACCCTGGAAGTGAGGGCTTGGGTATCTTCACAGAAATCACAGCTGAGGCGGATCCTCTATCCTCCTAGGTTTATATGGCTGGGCTCTTCCAACCCCAGTCCCCCCAGGCTCCCAGGTTGTCTGTCCTTTGTCACCTCTGGGCCACATATCAGCCACTGTCTACCCTCATGGCCCTGGTGTCCTGCGGGGTCCCCACACCAGTCAGCATTATGGTGTTGTGCAGTGTCTTGGGGGCCTCCTCCTGGGGCCCGGGCTGCCAGCAATGACAACAGACAGAAGTCTCAGCCAAAGGCAAGATGCTGGTGCCAGGCCTGATGGCTCACGCCTGTTATCCCTGCACTTGGGAGGCTGAGGCAGGAGGATTGCAGTGAGTTTGAGGCCAGCCTGGGTTACACAGCAAGACTCTTAGAGAAAAAAAAAAGATGCTGATGAGCACCTGGCCCCGCGCCCAGCCCCACACCGACCTGGCCCCAGTAAGCTGAGGGTTCCCGCTTCGGTGGCTCAAGAGTGCCTAGAAGCCTGCTGGGCAGAAGATCTACTGTGCCAGGGCTCGGCGGTCCCTGGCTGTGACTCCAAATGCCTTTTCTGAGAACAGCACCTTCCATTCTGTTCTCCAAGCCAGGGACTCTTAACCACCAGCCATGGTCCACCCTGCTGGGAGTTTAATTGCTTTTAGTCACCACCTTCCCAAGACGAGGCCCACGGGGCTTTGAAGTTGAAAGTATGAGGATAAATTAATTATTTAAGGAAATGGGTTTGAACCGGGGCAAACTGAACTTAGACTAAACACCAAGAGGTCCAAATTGTCCATCATTGGCAGCAGCCTCATCTTGGCAAGAGACGCAAGCAGCCGGCGTCTGCACCGCGCACTGCGGTTTGCACACTTCGCTAGATGTTCCCCTCCTACCCGGATTGGGGGTGTCACTCAAGCCTCGTGCACAACGATGCCAAGGCACAGGGAGGTTGGGCGCCTTGCCTAGGGTCACACAGATTCCAAAGACTAGGCCAGGAATTTGGACCCAAGTCTCTGCGACTTTCAGAGACCTCTGGGTCCTTTTCATCAGAATGACGTACTGATTCCTGGAGAAACTCACTGAGGCTTGTTGTGATCTGGACTTTTCTATTTTGTGATTATCAACTTGAGGCTAAGACAGGACCACATTCAAAGGTATTTAGAAAGAAAAATAAGTCCCAGTGGGGACACTTAAGCTCTCGGGAATTACACTGAGGGCTCATGATTGTCGTGGGCAGGACCTGGGCTTTTAGGCATGAAATCAATCGGTGGCCACAGCAGGGTCGCAGAACTCCGGTCCCCATGCAGGGCAGAAGCCAGGCTCCTGTCTGGGCTCTGCGCCGTAAGCCTGACGGTCTTGCGGCTCAATGTCATTAAATGACTGGGGTGGAGGTAATTTTGCAAGGGTGAAACGGTAGCTGTCACTGAATGGGGAGAACCTGCCACCACGGCGAAGCACCAGGTGACTAGACAAACTGCACAGACCCAGCTCAGCCTCCTCCTAGCAGAGACCCCAGGTGGGAAGGGTCCTGGTTGTGCCTCCTCCCCAGCGCCATGGTGCGGGGACCCTGCTGTACCCCTCCTTAGTTTGCCTGAGCCATCAGCAGATGTCACCCCTGTAACTGTTGTGGCCAAGGGTGGTGGGTTGATTCCCTGAGGAATCTGCCTTGGGATGGGGGTGCTGGTGGGGTCCTGAGTCCAAAGACAGAAGGGACCCATGCCCTAGCTCAAGGCCATCTGACAGGACATGCTCCTTCTTACCTGGCCTGTGCCCCGGCCTTCAGCTGAGGAGGTGAGGCCCATCCATCTGCTTTTCTGTCTCACAACTCAAACGTTACTCTCATCCAGAAATACCCGCACAGGCCCACCAAGAATCACGTCTGACTGGATGTCTGGGCACCCCATAACCCGGTGGAATTGATACATACCGTTAGCTGCCACACTATAGAATACTGTGCAGTGGTTAAAAATAACATGGCAGCCTTGTTCCGCGGCACTCAGGGCAGGATCTTCCCAGTGAAGGAAGCAGGGACAGATCAGTGTTTCCAGTTAAGTCCCTTCCGCATTGCAATTCCAGGCTTTGTGTGAAGCATCGGTGAGCGGGGTCTGCGTGGAGGCGCCTCAGGAAGGCTCAGAGGGCAAACGCGCATTGCCCCAGCGTCTCCTCCTGGAAGCCTTTGAGGCTTTACTCGTGCCCTTCTTGTTCCTGGTTGTGCCCTTGGGCTCCTGGGTGACAGCAGGGCAGAAGCAGCTCACCCTCTGCCCACGCCAGACCTAACTGCCCCCTGGAGGCCAATGGAACCTGGGAAATCAGGCAGGGTCCTGGCGGTTGGCCGCCCTGTGTACCTTATGGAGCTCTTTGCCTCGGTCTTTCCTCTGGGGAAAGGGCTCATGTCTGCACTGATGAGCACCCAGGTGCCGAGCGTGGCTTCTGTGGGCTCTGTGTTCTTCATGGCCTGCTTCTTGGGCTCTCTTTGGAGAAGTGAAAAGGGCAGGTGGGGCGGAGTTGGGTGGGGGTCCAGGGGGGAGGGGCCAAGGAAGCCCTTGAACAGTTCCAGGGTACAGAAACTATTTGGCCTCCTGAATTGGGCACAAGAAGGCCCATGAAGCCAGGCCGGTGGCCTCAGAGCAAAGCCACATGTGTGGTCCCCCACTCGCCAAGCTGGCCTGCTGGAAAGACATCCCTGGGGACAGTGGCTTTGGCAGAGTAACCGTCTAGAACCCGCATTCCCTAAGGCCACAGAGATTGAATCAGTGGGGTTGGAGAGGTGGCTGGGGAGACCTCTGTGGAGACCTGTGCACATGTGAGTGCGTGCACGTGTGTGCCCAGGCTAAGTGGATGTTTTGAGGCCATGAAAATAGTTCACGCTCAGGAGTGGAGCCCTGGAAACCAGGTTTCTCATTTCAGGGCAGCTGCCTGATGGCGCTGACCTCCTGGACCAGTTATTCGTCCTCTCTGAGCGCCAGCTTCCCTGTCTGCAAAGCAGACTCAGTGTGGGCTGTACGTAGCCTTCTTGTCCTGAAGCTGCTCCCGGAGCCATAAATCTTCAGCCATCGTACACGGATGGAACAGCATCGCCAGTGGAGCGGGAGCTGCTCACACACACAGAGCAGCAGGGCGGGCACGGTGGGCAACAGGGAGGGGGCGCCACGAGCAGGGTCCCCAGGACCAGCGGGGACACACAGCTCAGATCTTCCTCCTGGTCCAAGGGAAACTGGAAATTCGGACTTTACACAAAATGTTGCAACTAAAACAATGCTGAGACTCTCTCTCTCCCCAGAAAGAATGGCTGTCATCAAGAAATGAACCAGTAACAGATGCTGGCGAGGCTGTGGGGGAAAGGAACCCTCCTCCACTGTTGGTGGGAGTGCAGACTGGTGCAGCCACTGTGGAAATCAGTGCAGAGAGTCCTCTAAACACTAGGACTACAGGTTCCCTTGGACCTAGGTGTCCCCTACTTGGTATCTTCCTAAAAGAGTTAAAAGCATCGTACCACAGCACTATATGCACTCCCGGAATTAAAAGCATCATTCCACAGTGACACATGCAGCCCAGCCTGGAACAGCTAAATCCTGGAAACAGCCCACAAAGGACGTTTCTAGGTAAACAGACGCACCTTGAGACCATACTCTGAAGTGAAATAAACAGAAATAAACGTGTAAATATCACACTGCTTCTCTGGTGTGAGAAACTGAAAGTATAAATAAGGACCACAATATGTAATAGATTCTGTGAAATAGGAAGAAAATGTTCAAACGAGAAGGAGAACCAGGGAGGGAGGTGGGGAAAAAGGAGGAGGGAAAAAGAAAAAAGAGAAAAGAAGAAAGAAATGGAAACAAAGCTTTTGTAAATGAGGAGGGGAAGAGGGGTTGAAGGGAGGGGAAGGAGAGTCAAGCCATACCACGCACAGGCACACACTCCCCATGATGAATGTGACCATTGTGTACAGCTAAAGTGTATCAATAAACTTAATTACTTAAATAATAAAATGTTGCAATTTTTCACTGTTGGCACCTCCGAAGGCCCAAACAAAATGTTCCGAGCATCAGTTCCAGCCTTGGCCTGCACCCTCGGGCAGGGAACCAGCCTCATCTGGGGCCAGCAGCATTCCCAGGGCCGCCTCCTGGGCCAGGCCAGCTTTCGTTTCCACACCACTGTTGCTTTCCCTAGTGTGTTCTCTCAACCTGCGTTACGGTCCCCACAGTGCTTAGGAGGAGACGGGAAAGGGGTCCACTCCCAAGCATTCGCCTTTCTGGCACCCTGGATTCAGCTCAGCTATTACGCTGTATGGGGGCTGCTGGCGCCTGCCGTACAGGCTTCAGGGGTGTTGAGAGACCCTGGAACCCCTGACTCTTCAAAACCCTGGCTGGTGCCTGCATTTCCTCCATGTGTGCTGGGGTCTCTGACCTCTTAGGACCTGCTCGGAGCCTCAGTGTGAGACCTCAGCCGGCTGTGGGATGAATTTTCACAGTGCAGAGGAGTTTCAGGCCCAGCACATGAGTGGACGAGAAAAATGCGGTATTTACACACAATGCAGTGTTACTCTGCCATAAGGCAGGTTGAACTTCTGGCAGTTGGGGGAGGATAGACGCACCCCAGATTGAAACGTTAAGTCACACTGGCTTAAATAGCACCTGGTTTCTTTAATATGAGAAACCCAAAAGATAAATACGGTAACAAGCAAAACGAAAGATAGATAATAGGAAACAGAGAGAGAGATGATTTGCAAGAGGATCAAGAGGCAGGAAAAGGGACACAAAAAAAAAAAACAAGACATAGGCACCAATTCCCTGCGATGATGTAATGGCTATGTACTGTAAACATGTACTAATGAAAGATTTTAAAGTAATTTTAACAAACTGTGGTACACATGTTGCTGGGTTTTTTTTAGATTGTTGAATGGAACTGTTTGCAGCCTCACTGTTTGAATGTCCACCTTGTATGCTTTAATTTTGTAACTTGAACAACCACATCTAGAAGACAATATGTAATGTATCAACTAGTGATTTCTTACTGTTTATTTTTTCTTTTCCTTTGAAATTCTGTATTTCTTCCCTTTTTTCTGTTTTGCTTTTTTTTCCTCTTTAAATAAAATTTAAAAAACAAACCAAAAACAAACTGTGGTACAATCCCCACTGTGGCATAAAGGGGTACAACAACCTAACGTGAGGTAAGGCTTCCCATCTCGCCACGTCCAAGTCTACAGAGGTGTTAACCGCGGTGACAGTGTCGCGTGGCCATCGCCACAGCTGCTTTCATCTGCAAGACTGAAACTCTGTGTCCATCGAACGATCGCCCCCCACGTCCTCCCTGACCCCCAGGCTGCCCCACCCACTTCCTGTTTCTGTGAGTTGACCGCATACAGATGAAACCCTACAGCGCGTGTCAGCGCAGGACCAGCCGATTTTTCTTAGCGTGTCTTTAAGCGTCATCCGTCTCGTAGTCCGGATCAGCACTGGCTTCCTTTTCAGGAGCGAATGTGCCGCTATCTGGGCAGACTGCACCTTTTGTCCCCACACTCATCTCTCAGTGCCCGCTTAGGTGGCTTCCGCCTTCGGGAACTGTGGCCAATGCAGTCACGAACGTGGGTGTACAAATGGCTCATGTGTCTGTTTTCCATTCTTTGGGGCTCGGACCCACAGAAGTGGAACGGCTGCATCGCACAGTGATTCTGTTTCTAATTTTTCAGGCGCAGCCTGACCATGTGAATGGGCCTCTGGAAGTTCGTTTATTAGAAATGGGAACCCCAGGGTAACGGCGTTGGGGGACAATGCCTGATAAAAGATGATTAGCTCAGCGGGCTCTGCGTCTCTGATGTACTGTCATTACTCTGAGAGTGATTTTAGAGGGCATCAGTCCCACAGGATTTCCCAGAATTTCTTCTGAAAGATGAATAGTAGCCTGTGTATTTATTTCCTGTGTGGTCTGCTGATATTTCTTGTTGAGTGATTTATTAACCATAATGGACCAGATGTTCCCAGGATTATATCATCTGGTGCCCTAGGGGCTGTAAAAGCCTTTGGCTTTAACCCATTTCCTGACTGAGCAGGCTCAGGCAGCCAATTCTTTCTTTTTTTGCTCTCATACATTGACTGGGCACATGTCCCCCTCTTCAGGATAAAGGCTACATTTCCCAGCCTCCCTTGCAGCTGTGTGACCATGTGACCAAGTCCTGACCAATGGGATGTCAGTGAGAGGTCAATATGATGCCATCTGGGAATCTACCAGGCTGGCAATGTGCCTTCCACACCCTGCTTCCCCCATTCTGTTTTCTGCAGCTGTCACTTTGGACCCTAAAAATGGGGCCAAATGACAGAGATTAAGCAGGACCATTCTGAACTGCTAATGTTGGGCTTTTTATGTGAAAATGACCCAAACCACTCTCTGGTTGAAGGCACTAATAATTGGGTTTACTGTTACTTGTTGGCAAATCCAGTTCTAACTGATGAGTGACTCCCTATATGTATCTCTCTAAACTTGGTAGTCCTTTGACCAACCCTATAAAGCAGAAGTTCTCAGCTGGAGGAGGGAAATCACCCCTGGGGGGGTGCAAAGCACTGTCTGGAGTCCTGTGTTACCCCCCTGGCTGTGGGGTAGCATCCTGGCTGACGCTGGCAGAGTAGACACAAATGCTACTGTACATCCTGCAAGCACGGGTGGTCTTACAGTGAAGAGTGACCATTTCTAGTAACCCTAGTGTGAAGGTTGAAAACCCCTAGTTTTTGTTTTTGTCTTACTGAGAATGAATAAACTGAAGCCAAAAGGTGCCTGCAGGGACACAGCTTGTCCATGGGAGACTTGGTATCGAAGCCCAGTCTTGTCCTAGAAGCAAGGGCTGGCAGATAGCAGGAGGCAAGGTATGGGGCACATGGTGCCGTGTCGCCACACATTCTTCTCACTCCTGTCATAGCTGAGGTCTGAAGAGTTGCCCCTAAAGAGGAGATAGAGGCTTCATCTTGGCTCTGGGTGGGTTCTTTATGTCTCATCACAGGAAAATGTTTCAGGGTGGGACAATGAGAAGCATAGGCTGACTTAGTAGGTACAAAGTCAGAGAACAAGGAGCCTGCATCACTAAAGGACACACAGTTCTGATGGAGGTGACCTAACTGCTGCATTCACAAAAGAACGATGCCAGGTTTTATCGCGGGGCAGAGGGGTGTCAGGGTCTGGGTCACCATTATCTGGTTTCTGTGAGGTGCTCCTCTCTGCTGGGCACAGCCCAGAATCCAAGGTGACCGTAGGCTTAGAGTCTCCTGGGTGCTCACTGGTAGTTGAATGTCCCTGTAAATCTCTTATCCTGGTGTCCCCAGGCTGGGAGATGAGATAAGTTATGTAAATTTAGGGCCAGCTTTGAGACAGACACTCCCTGAATGATTAACCTACAGAGATAAAGGGACCCAAAATTATCAGCAGACAATAAAGAAGACAGATGCACAATGAAAGTCCAGCGCTGTCCTGTCTTTAGTTACCCATTGGGCATCTCTATGTCCAATGAAGAGTTGCTTTTTTTAAAAAAAATTTTTTTATTGGTTCTGGGAATTGAACTCATGACCTCAGGCTTGTCAGGCAGGTGCTGTGCCACTGAACTATATCCCTGGTCCCATGAGTCACACTTTTTTAAAAGAAAAAAAAAAACAGCTTTTACATGCCTGCCTGTCTTGGGAGAAAACACAAGTCCTGGATTTCGTGAGTACCAGGCTAAGGCCCAGCAGGGAGTTTGTCCTCTGCCCCTGCAGTGCTCTGTCTCATTTCTGCCTCATCTTGAGGCATCTGTGGGGCTCTGCAGATCTCAGCTCAGCCACTCACCCATGATGACCTTGCATGGTTGTTTTCCATCTCAGACCTCCATTTTCTCCTGCTCTGCAGGTGGTGTGGTGGCAGCATGGGTGAGCCCAGTAAGGCATGTCCATGGTACGACACCATGGAGACATGGTGGACATCATCCAAGAGGACCTGGGCTGCAAGGTCCCCAAGACCCTGCTGTCCAGGTTTGGCCCTTTGGTTGTGGACCATGGACGATGGGAGAGGACCAAGGAGGCTGGCATGGGGTCCTGAGGAGGTAACAGGAGAGACTGTTTGCTAATTGGCTGGGACAGACCCTTTCACATGTGGGGCCAGCATGGCTATTTTGGTACACACGGGCCACATGTCAGCTCCAGCAGAGGGTCAGGAAGGAGTGAGCCTGAAGTGCCAATTCTGTAACTCCCCACTCACCCACAACAAAGCTGGCTTTGCAGAAATTAAACACATCCACGGCAAAGCTGAGCTGGGTAGGAAGAGGAAGTGGCAGAGGTGACGGTGCTGAGCACCTACCTGCCTCAGCCCAAGAGCCTGGCTGTCGAATTCCTATAATTCCTACAGCTTTGTGGAGCTGGATTGTCATTTTCCAAGGCCCAGAGACACTGAGTACTACTTTCAGGGTTTTGCAGCTGATAAGTGAGCCGAGGAGTTTATTTACACAGCCAACCCACCTGAAGGCAGATGAGTGGGATTTGGGGTCCTACACTCATGCCCAGTTTGTAAAGCCAGGCAATTGTCAATACTCAGAAACAAAAACTGGGAGGAAGAATCAGCCTCTGAGGGCAGTAGTCCTGCTAAGGTCACCAAGTGAGCCTCTCTGTTAGAGTTTGGATCTGCAGGGTCCCCAGTGCTCAGGTGCCCAGGCATTGTCCTCAGCTGGTGTCTTCAGCTTCCCGGAGATGGCAGAAACTTCCGGAGGTGGAGCCTAGTGAGAGGAAGTAGGCCACAGGGGCGTGGCCTTAAAGGACCCCCTCATAGGCACCATAGTGGGAGTGGCTCTGTTCCACCACACATTCTGTGGCATGATGGCCAGTTTCACCTCAGGCCCACAGTGATGAGGCCAAAATCATGGGCTGAAACTATAAGCCAAAATGAAATGTTTTGTTTTGTTTTGTTTTGTTGGTGGTACTGAGAGTTGAGCTCAAGGCCTTTACACTGAACTACATGCTCATCCCTTTTTGTTTTGAAATGGATCTTGCTAAGTCATTAAGTGCCCAAGACTGGGATTGAACTTGCACCCTTCCTGCCTTGACCTCCCATGAAGATGACTGTTAAATTGATTTCCTCAGGTATTCTGTCACAGTGACAGGAAAGCTAACATAGCCTCAGCATGAACTGCCCTGGGGCCAGCAGATGCATGACATTTCTGGTTCCCAGCATCTTCCCTGTTTCTCTTCCTGCCTGGCACCCTGGGATAGCACAAGCTGTGTGTGTGTGTGTGTGTGTGTGTGTGTGTGTGTGCCTCTGGTCCCCCATCCAGAGAGACAGGCTAGGCTGTATCACTTCTGGATTACAGAGGTGCTAATGATTTGATATCTCAGTCGGGGATTTCATTGATTCTCCATCTCAGCAGGAAAAATTCCCTCCCTCAAATAACTGTTTTATCTTTCAGTCCCAGCTACCACTTTTATTATACTAAGCCTCATCAAAAGAGAATTAAAAAATAAAAGGCAAGAAAGCAGGGCAACAACAGTTCCCAGACCATTTGGAACACACTGCATCTTCCCGCCCTCCACAGTGCACCTGCGATTCAGATTCAGTCACCCGAGGCTGCTTGAGAGGATCCCCAAGTGTACACGAGCCCCCTCTGCCCAGCAGCCTGAGGCGGGGTTCAGGGCATCTCACCCTCCAGCCTATTGCCCTTCCCAAGCCACTGGTCCCCACAGCAAAAATAGTGCCCTGGAAAATTTACGGCTCCATAGAGCCACTAACAGACCATGCAAATCTCTAAGATCACCAGAGCGACATTGTACCAGCTGTGAACCTTCCCAGAAGGGCACCCTGACCATGCTCTGGGCCTGGGAGCTTCCGAAGCTCCCAGAGCCAAGGCCTGTGTTTTTACTTCTGATATGTTTGACTTTAATATGCCTGAAGGATTTATTTACTTTAATATAAACTGTAAATATAACTGCACAAATGTTTCCTTTTCTTTTCTTTTCTTTCTCTTTCTTTTTTGGGGGGACAGGGCCTCACTAGGTAGTGCGCCCTGGCCTTGAATTCGCTACCGTATCCCAGGCTGAAATTACAGTGACCCTCCTAACCCAGCCTCCCGAGAGCTGACATTACAGCTGTGCACTTTGAATATGAGCTTGACTTTAAGACAATCAGAAAACCAGAAGCTAAAACAACAGAACTAACGTGTGATTTAAACATAGTGTAACTGCCAGCCAAAGAGGTGCACACCTGTACACCCAGCACTCCAACAGCAGAGGCAGGAGGACTGATACGAGTTCCAGGCCAATCTGGGCTCCATACTGCAGTCAAGAGCAGCCTGGGCTATATAACGAGACCCCATCTCAAAAAAAAAAAAGCAATTTTAAAAAAATAGAGAAAACATGGGATTAATAAAACATTTATTTATTTATTTGTTTGTTTGTTTGTTTTCACATACTTTCTGGAGTGCATTCCCCGTCTGGCAGAATAGCCCTGTTATAGGCCCCGTTTCAGCGGTGAGGATGTTGTGCTTCACCCAATTCAGTGACCTGGTGCAGTCTGGGGCACGTGCTCGGCCCCCCTGGGTGGGAGGGGGTTGGGGGGTTGACGTGGCATCTGAGCCGGGCAGCTCCCAGCAGGGGTGTCTGGGGCGGCCAAAGGATGCAAACACAGCAGGAGCTAAGTGGGAACCTGGCAGGTTCTGCTGAACAGGGGGGCTCTGGCCCACCCTGTCGCCAGCTTGGAGCTTTATTCACAAAAGGCACATGCACATGTGCATGCTCATGCTGGCCCTCAGAGCTCCTGTGTGCGGGCGCCGCACCTAAACCTCCAGGAAGCCTGATGCGGAGAGGCTGGTTAGCAGCTGTTCCTGCAGCGGAATACTCTACAGCAATGAAAACAACTGCATCTCTGCCATCCACTGGACAAATCTCACGAACACGTTGAAGGCAGACACAGAGGAGCATATGCTTAGTGAGTCCCTTCGCTGGAAGGAGAGGGCAGCGTGGTTAGAAGCACTGACGTTCTGACTGCGGGGAAGGTGCAGAAATGAAACGGAGCCCAGGAGAAGGCTTGAGACCTCCTGGGCTCCGAGACCAGCCTGGGCGCAGCTGTCCTGCCAGGGTACCGTGAGGACCCCCTGAGCTCTGCACTCTTTTCTCCCTGTTTTGTCATCGCTTTTGGAGCAGCTTTATTGAGATGTAATTCACGTACCATCCACACCTTGTAAGGTACACGGTTCCGTGATTGGTTTCCAGCGTACTCAGTTGTGCAACCAGCGCCACAAACTAATTTTGGAACATGTCTGCCATCTCAAGAAGATAGCAGGTCACTCCTCAGTGATCTGATTTCTCCTGGCAACCTTGGACCCACTTTCTGAATGACTTACAGATGCCTGATTTGCATATGACGTTAACAGACAAACACTTTATTGACATAGCCTGTGCACCTAGTAGGTGTGTAACACAGAGCCCGTTCTTAGGCTCGCTGGCCTGTGTGTGCACTTCTCTCTTGCCTGGCCCCTGCAGGTGACTTTGACACAGCTGGCCTGGAGAATGTCCTCCCCACCCACAAGGCCCTAAGGCTGCTGCTCTGGGTGGGTGCATGACAAATGTCCCATAGCTTGGCCAGAGCCCAGAGCCTAGCCCCGGATGGTGCAGACACAGAAGGGCGAGACTAGGAGACTGTGGCCCAGACCTGGGGCACAGTGGGCGGAGAGGGGTCCATTGTCCTCTTGGCTGTGCCCCAGTTAGAAACTGGCCACCTTCTCTTAGGAGAGCCTTCACCTAGTCCTACAGTGAGCCAGGAAGGCAGGAGTCACTATCTCTGCGTTTCAGCTGGGCAAACTGAGGCTGGACAATGAACCAAGCCAGGGGGTTGAAACAACCGCAGCTTCAGTATGGCCTCAAATTCGTGGCTTGGCTGTGCTCTGCAAGACCATCCCTCTTGCTCCTTGCGAGCCCTGTCATGCAGCTGGGAGTTTGGCAGTCCCCTGGGCCCGGTCTGCAGTGGCTGAGGTGGCTTGGCCTGGATGTATCTGTCCACAAAGCTGTCACTGCTCAGCAGTGCAGCCTGGGCTTCCCCACCTGCTGGCTGCTGGGATCCAAGAGGAAATAGATGCCAATCTTCCAAGGCCTGGGCTCCTGGCTTTCTGTCCCCCAAACCAAGTCCCAAGGCCAAGCTGCGGGGAGGGAAAATCAGCACAGTCTGCAGTGGAGGGACTGGCCTATGTGCAAGGGCCAGGAGGTAGTTTGTAGGCCACGTTTGGAGGTGACCCTCCACATCCAGGATAGAGGAGGCACAGGGGAGATGCTCTGGGCTGAGTGCAGGTTGTGTGGGTGCCCAGAGGTGGGGGCAGCAGCAGTCCTCGCCCTGGGGGAAAAGGGAGAGATTTTCCAGGGAACTCCAGAGTCAGGTTGCCCAAGGTCAGGTTTCAGATCAGTTGCCAAGAGCTTGGCCAGTCCCTTGAGCTCTCTGCCTCACTTTGCTAATCTGTAAAATGGGTTTAGAAATTCTTAGCTACAGGGATTGCCCAGGATTTGCATGTAAAGCACTGTTTAGCATGTAGTAGGCTCTCAAGAGTTACCTGCTGTTATTGTGATTGTGGAAGATGAGGAGGAGGAGGAGGAAGAAGAAGAAGAGGAGGTGGGAGGTTACCCAGGCTAAGTAAGGTAAGGAAGTGGTCCTAGCAGAGGATGAGAGAACCTGCTGCCCAGGGCTGCACCTGTTGCAGGCAGCTTAGTTAGAAATATTATAGGCAGTGAGACAGGGCTGGGTCCTCAAAGGAGCCAGAGCAGAAGCCCAGATACCTGGCAACTGCACTGCAGGGGAAACAGACACCTCCTGCTGTGGGCCAGTCCTCAAGACAAAGGATCAAACAAATGCATCCACATCCTAAGGATTGAAATTCTAATTAGTTCCCTATCACCCTGAGGAAGCCTAGAGTCACCATCCCATCCCCCTAGGGAAGAGTCACAGCTCTAAGAACAGAGAACAGGGTGGACATGGTAGGTCGGGGCTTTCCTTCCCCTAGATCACTATGAGTGGATGAAAAGCTAAATGGCTAGAATTCAGTGCCCGAATGGAAGGGTGGGTGGACGGGGGTTGCGGGTGGGAGGATGGGGTGGGAGGATAGAAGGGTGGATGGGAGAATGGGTAGATGGGAGGAGGGGTGGAGGAACGGATTAGGGCGTGGACCGATGGGAGGTTGGATGGGTGGGAAAAGACGATGGACAGATACAGTAAAGGGTGAGCAGAAGTTTCTGGTGAAGAATGAATAGATGCAACGTGATTTGTGAGCGAAACGATGGATAGAAGGACGGGAATATGGAGAATGGAAGAAACAGAGAGAAGATGAGTAGATAGAACAAGGGTGGAGGAGAAGTTGGATGGAAAGAAGGATGGAAGGATGGGATAATGGGAGTGGGCGGAGGAAGAGAAGAAAGGCCTCGGGAAGGACAAGGCTGCACGTGCGGTTCCCCAGGCTGCAGCCTGCAGACTGAGCAGGGGAGATGCTGCCGCTGCTAAGCAGCCCCGGCTCTAAGACTTTCGCTGTCAAGCCACAGAAGTCAATGGGCTGTTTGCACCTTCAGTTCTCTGAACCAGATACTATAATCGCCTTAACTCTTGAGCAAATATCTATATTTAATGAACTCCCCACCTGATGCCCCGCTCAGCTCCACAGCTGTTGGCTTATCTGCTTTATCACCAGGGCTTGATAATCCCAGTTCAAAGCATTAGCATTAGCTTCTCCCACCACAAGGGGCCCCTCTGGGCTTCCTTCCTTCCCAAAAGAGACTGGCTCCAAATCATTTCCCTGGTTTGAACTCTTAGAAATCTGTGGTTTGCAGATCTGGGTGTAAATTCCAGGGAACTCAAAGCCCCTGCCTAACTCACTAACTTCATCTATCTTTAAATCCGTGTGAAATCCCACTCGCCAGAGTATAAGTACCCTAAGAACCTCTTTACCCATCTCTCTGTCTACGGAAGAAAACTTCATTCTCTAAGTCTGGTTGTCCTGGCTTGGTGGCTCCTCAAACTTGCCCTCAACCCGGGGCCATCACAGTCTGCTGCCCAAAGCGGCTGCTTCTGCACCATCCATGATCCTGCTGGAGCCACCCTGTCACCCAGGAGGAGCCCGGAGTGCTGCCTCCCTCGTCCTTCCCAGCCATCAGCACCAGGTGTCAGCACCCTCAGCCCTCCCAGGACTCCCATCCCTCTGCCACTACTGAGCCCTGGCCCCTTCCACCGAGGCCCCTACCCCACCCATCCTTGCCCCTCCTGCCACCCCCCTGCAGCCCACAGGGGTCACCAGCCTGGTCCAGTGGTCTGTGCTCCAGGGCGCATCTGCCTGGGCTCAGAGTAAACCCATCTCCTCTCACAAGGCCTCCTCTGCTCTGCCTCCCCTGCAGCCTGGACACTGCCCAGTGCTGCCGTGTGTGATCTAGGGGAATGAAACTCCCCGCCTACTATGTCCACGAGTTCGTGTTCTCTAAAATCGAAGAGTGAATTTTAGGAACAATGGAGGTTAAGAGTAGAATTTATTTACTGAGAGAAAGAAAGCTTCTGTCTGAAGAGAGACAGAAGGGCTCCCGAGCGGGTTGACCAGGACTCTGTCTTTTCTAGGGACTTTTATAGAGCAAAATCATGGGGCAAGACGGGTTCAAGGTGGGGGAAAACTGGGAGCTCACAACACAGATGGGCATAAGGTGTTGGGGCAGAACTATAGTTAGCCAGTAAGATCAGTAATTCAAGTAAAACTGATTACATTAGGGACAAATGGGAAAGTGAGTCACATAGGAAGTGGGCATTCTTAGAGCAGGGACTCTTCCCTAGGGGGATGGGATGGTGACTTCTGGCTTCCTCAGGGTGATAGGGAACTAATTAGAGTATCAGTCCTTAGGACGTGGATGCCTTTGTTTGATCCTTTGTCTTGAGGCCTGGCCACAGCAGGAGGTGTCTGTCTCCCCCACAGTTGCCAGGTGTCTGCACTGGCTCCACTGAGGACCAGCCCTGTCTACTGCCTATATTTCTAACTAACCCAGCTGCCTACAGCAATGGTTTCATTCACTGTCTTCTTATTCTTCCATCATTCCATCCATCCCCTCATGGTAACAGCAAGCTATCTTGTTATCCTTCCATCCATCTATTCTTCCACCCACTCATCTTGACATTGACTTGTCCTTCCAGCCACCTGTTTTGCTATCCATCCAGGTTTTTTTGTTTGTTTGTCTGTTGTTAGTTTTGTTTTGTTTTTTTGCAGTACTGGGGATCGAACTCATGACCTTGCACTTGCCAGGCAGGTGCTCATGCCATTGAGCTAAATCCCCAGCCCCATCCATCCAGGTTTTCCACTCACTCAGTCTCCCATCCACCCATAGTTCCATCTTTCTCTATTTCGGTCCTTCCACCCATTTCCAGCCAGCCAGCCTTTTATCCCTGCATCCAGCAGTTACCTGTCACCCGCCTGACACTTGAGCTCCTGCTCTGCTCTGTGTCCTGCTCTAGGCACTGGAGTCACCAGAGAGCAGGTGGGCGAGGTCTCCACTCTTATGCAGCTGACCTTGAACAGGAGACAGGCAATAAGCAAACCAGACAGGAAAATGTCTGAGTCATATGTGCAGCAGAGAGAATCAAAACGGGAGAGAGAGTGCCTGGGTGGCTGAAGTCCCTCAGCCGGGGGAGTGTAAGGTCTCTCACCTTGAGGATGTGGCATTGGAGGATGTGGCATGGTAGAAGACAGATGAGCATTGTTTTTGTTTTTTTGTGTGGAGAGAGAGGGCATCTCAGCAGAGCACGTCCACTTACAGCACTTGGGAGCGTCTGCTCCAGGAACAAGGTTGGATGGAGCCCAGTGGGGCTGGGAGGAGGGCGGGGAGCGGCTGGTGAGTAACAAGCTGGAGAAGGAGGGTGCCGGGTCTGGGGCTGTGTTGGTCAAGGGAACACACAGGGCAGAGGAGAGGGATGTGACTCAGCTTTGTGCCAGTGTCCTATGCCCACCTGCTCCCCAACTTTGCCCTTCTCACCTGAGTCATGCATTAGTTTGCCCACCTGGCTTGTGATACTGCGGGGCAGTCCTAGGGAGGGAGTCAGGCAAGAGGTCACACAGTTCATAGCACCCCCCTGAGCCCCGCAGCTGGTTCTAGGGATGGAGGAGGAAGACTTGAGGCCGGGCCCCCTGGTCTGGCCTTGGACTGGTCTGCAGGGCCACCCCAGTACCTTCCAGGGCTTCCACACCCTGCAGCTCTGCCTCCCACCCCTCCCTCCACAGGGGATGTCCCAAGACCCCACCCCACCCCACCCCACCGGGGGAGCCTCCTGCTTGCGCAGCCCCAACAGACTCGGCTTCCAGGGCCCCAGCCTGGAGCCAGCCTTCTAGCTGCCCAGAGCTTCCCCAGACTCAGTTTCCTCCCGGCCAGACAGGCCTAAGAGAAGGGCGGCCTGCAGAGGAGCTCACGGGTGGTGAAGGAAACCGAGCAGAGAGTGCTTTTGCTCTACGCTGGCCTTTGAGCACAAGGCCACCAAACGCTGCCCTGCATGACTCCTGCCCTCCACCATGGGCCTCCCCAAGTCAGCCGTGTCTTCATTCATTCATTCACTGCATCTCAGCTCCTCCCCTTCGCTCCACTCAGCTTTTCTCCTTCCCTCCAAAGCTCTGTGTGGTATTTGTTCCTTCTGGTCCAGGAGTACAATTTCATTATTTTATCCATTCCAGCTCCTTTTGCATCTTTTTTCTTTCCTTTTTGCTCCATTCATTCCACTTTTTCAGGCATTTATTCCATCTCATTGTTTTTAGTGAAAGAAAGCCTTATTTTCAGTTCTGTGCTCTGTGCTCTGCCAGACCCCGGGGCTCAGCACTGGGCAAAGTAGGTTGCAGTCACTGACAGTCAAGTGTGTGTGTGTGTGTGTGTGCGCGCACGTGTGCACGCGCATCTGTGTATGCATTGTGTGCATGTCAATGTGTGCATGCATGTATGTAGGTTCTGTGTGTGCAAGGCAGTGTGTGTGTGCTTGCGTGCATGTATGCGTGTGCACTCACGCGTGTACATGCGTGTGTGCTGCTCTCCCAGGGTAGGAGGTGCCACACTGCCTCCCCTTGTTTCTCCTCAGTCCCTGCTGTGGCAGGGGCGGCAGTGTGTTTTTAGGTAGCAGGTTGGGTGTTGATCCAAATCGAGTCCTTGACCTCCCTGGAGAGGAGCAGCCATGGTTAATCACGCTGCCCCCGAAGCACAGAAAGAATTCTGCAGAGTCTTAGAAATCATTGTATTGTTTCTGATAAGTCAGGTGCTTCTCCTAATCCCCTCAATATTACAGTTAATCACTTTACAGTTACAAATCGTATCATTTACAGAAAAACAGGAATGCACAGAAGAGTGAAAAAGGATTCATGATACCAGTCCCAGAAATAGCCAGTGCTAATATCTCGGTGTGCACTTTTCCACACCTTTCTATGTGCACAGGCACGTAGAAATATCGACGCTTTTGCAAATGTCTAAATCTGCTACTCATTCTGTTTTCATTCACTTTTTAATCACTTAGGACTACATTATGGACATTTCCTCAAATTGATAAGTAGAATCAAGCTCCATTTTCATGTGGGCGTGGAATTCCAGCATCTGCCAGCGTGTGACTCAGGAACCGGCTCCTCGCCTTTGGACTTGGGTCCCCCTCCCACGTTTTACCATCATGGGACATGCAGCATGCTGATGTTTATCCCTGAGCGAGTCTGTCTCTGCTACTTCCCTCAGCAAAGTAGGTGAAGACAGTAGATAAAAACTGGGCCATGGTGACTTTCATTTCAATAAGACAGGTAGTAAATTGAAGAGGCCGTTAGCTCTGACAGTTAGTTATGTATCACTCTGTTTAATTTTCATGCCCATCTGTTTTCCTTGCAGCATTGGCTGCTTCCAGCAGGGGGTGTCTTGCACCAGTCCCACAGTCCCAAGTTTGATGCTGCCAATGCCTGGTGATTTGAGAACGGGGTGCAGTCCCCCCTGTTTATCACTGGTGCCCTGGCTTTCCCAGTACCGGTTGGCAGTTCCGCTCCCCGATGCACTCTGTCTTTCTTTCTCCTCCTGTTTTTCCATTAATTCAGCTGTGCTCATGTGCTCTGCCCCACCCCAGGCTGTTCTGCCAGACTTTAACCAGGGCTCAGGGAGTTGCTGGTCAGAATGGGAGGGTGACAGCAGAGAGAAGGGAGAAGCAGGGGCTCGAAGTCACACCATGAGGAAGAGTTGGTTTGGTTCATGTGTGGTTTCTTTCATTTATCCATGTGTTATTTGTTTTGTGCAGAGAAATCTTTGCTTGTCAGGGTGATCTTCTTTATGACCCCACTGCTGCACCAGGGTGATAGAAGGCATGTGGGAGCTGATCCAGGCAGGGGACACCAGGGGCCCCATGCTGAGCCCTACAGCGACCCCAAGATGGACCCCAACTGCAGCTGAACAAAGGGCAATAGGGGAGGCCGCCCTAGAGAGGATGCAGGGGCCCAGCCCAGACGGAAGCAGAGCCAGGGAGGAGAGGCAAACAGCATCAGAATGCAGCCACCTGAGCCTGTCTTCCCTTTGCAGATCTGCAGATTATTCTCCAGTGTGGCCCCAGAAAACTATGAAAGTTTCCAGTTGTGTCCAGAGGTCCTGACCCAGTGGCGAGTGACAGCATCGGGGACAGGAGTTCCTGGGGAGTAGGGGGCAGGTTCTGGCTATAAGGAGTCACGTGACCAGTCGCCAGCCAGATGGCCTTAAACCATTTAGGTAACGTGTCCAAGCTTAGCCTGTCCATGTGGGAAAAGGGGATGGGAACAGTCCCTGAGAGTTCTCAGGAGCCTCAAGGAAGTGTGCCGGGTGCTTGGCTGGCTTGGTCGAAGCATTACTGCTGTCACTTATACACCTGAGAATCATTGATAATTATCATCATCATGTGACCATTATCCTGTGCTCAACTGCCCCCCTCCCCACAGAATGTGAGCAGGTAAAGCCGTCAGGCTCAGGGCTGTGGGCAGCAGCAGGGGGGTGTCCCACAGGGCCACGTCACTGTCATCATTTCCCATCTCTGGAAGCCCTCGGGTCCTGGCTGCCGGCTCCCTCTGGCTGCTTGCTGGCGTGAGCTCATTCTTAGGCTCTTTATTTCTGCAGTGTGCTGGGGCGACACAGAATCGGATGATGGTCTTTAATACGGGCCCTTCCTAGGGGTCGAGTCCTGAGCCAAGTGCCCTTCATGGATTTTGCTTTTAATTTGCACAGCGCCTGATGGAGCAGGGACTGAGGCCCTAAGAACTGCATGCTCCCCCTGGGGGCGGTTCAGGGAGCAGCAGGCCTGGGATTTGAACACTGGGCCATGCTCTTAGCAATGCGTGACTGAGGACAGAGCAGAAACTGAGGTGAGTGAAAAGGGGGTTCAAGTGGAATTCACCCAAATTCCAATCTCGGGAGCATTTTCCATGTGTGAGACAAAGACACCCATGGTAGGCGCTGTGCACCCAGTGTGATGTCTGCTCCCTACCCTCACAGGGTGGCACAGTGGTCACCACGGGGATGGAGCAGACTGTCCCCCTCCGGCCACTGGAGTTGGAGACCCTTCTCTGGCACCCCAGCCTGTTTGTATTTTTTTTTTTTTTTTGGTACTGAGCATTGATGCCAGGGCTTTTGTACTGAGTTTTCCCCAGATCTTTATTTTTTATCTTTAGACAGTATCTTGCTAAGTCCACTAAGTTACCCAGGCTGGGCTTGAACCTGTGATCTTCTTGCCTCAGCCTCCCAGAGTGTTATTTGTGTTTCTGAATGAGTTGTGAGTGCTTTGCTATTTGGACTGAAAGTAGAGGGATGAGAATCTCAGGGAGAAAAAGCTGCTCTGAGAAGACAAAGAGCCTGAGAATTCAGGCATGGGTGAAGAGGGACTGGCCTGGTGTCCAGGTTGGCCTGACCCACCTGAGCCCAAGGAAGAGATGGGTCTTCTGGGAACCACACACCAAAGAGGTATTTTCCTGAGCGCGCTGAAACTCCAAGCTCGTGCTCTGGGACTCAGGTGACAAAACATGACCCAAAGTCAGGAAGCCCAAAATCTGACAGCTGGAGAGGCCATGTAGCCCAGGTGAAATGGTTTATAGCTAGATGTCCCCAAGAGCCTCATTTGGACACAGGCCTGGGGCTTCTGCAAACGTGATTGATTACAGGGCTCCCAGCTGGTGCCCTTTGAGGAGGAGAGGTCAGGGCAGGACAGGCAAGTCACAGGGGGCGTGGCCTAGATGGGTTTATGTCCCACTCCAGCTCCTCCCTGACCTCTCTGCTTCCTGTCAGTCAGGCTGGGCATCTGTCCTCTGCCAGGTACCTGTCCTGCTGTCCTGATATCCTGCCTTGGAGCCAGCAGACTACGGACTGAGAAGTGAGCCACAATAAAGCTCTCCTCCCTTTAAACTGGGTGTTGCCAATTTTGTCCCAACAATGAGAAGTAACTAAGACACCAGGTTTGAGAGTAGTGAGTTTCCTAGAAAGAGAATCCACGCCCCGTGGGCACACCCTCTAACATGTATGATTCAGCAGCCTGCAGTGCATTTACAGTCATGTCACCATCACTGTCATCAAACCTAGAACATTCCGCAGTCTTACTAAAGACCCCAGCAACCCCACCCCCAAACAAGTCCTCCTCCAGCCTCCAACCCCAGACCCCCCTGACCCCCCCAGCCTAGCCTCCTGTTCCAGAGAATGCTGAATGGACACGAGCCTGGAGTTGGGAGGGGACCTGGTGAAATTTCGGGACAAGGAACCTTGATCCTGTGTCATTAATATGCCACTAAGCTGAGGCCCTCAGGTTGCCAGGTGCCTTGTGATGCCTGCAACCAGGCAAGCTGGCTCACCTCAGGACCTTTGCACCTGCTGTGCCCCTGTCTGGGATAGGCCATCACTTCCCACAGCTTGTAGAGATTTCAACCCATAATCAGCTGCCAATGTGGCAGAGGGGAATTACAGAGAAGAACCAGCTCTTGGCATGGCAGTGAGAAGCAGAGAGAGATAAGCGGGGAGAACAGGAGATATGTCCTTCCAGACCATACACCAGTGACCACCTCATGGACCAGGCTTCACCTCCCAACCTCACATTGAGCTGTGTGTATGTCTCTCCCCATGATCCAGGGAGCTCCCCAAAGCCCCACGTCTGAGTGCATGCGGCTTTGGGGGACATCTAGATACAAACCGTAACACATCGCTAGAACAGTACAGGCAACATCCACATCCTCTCCGCTCAGATTCTCCATTAGGGGACATTTCCCTGTCACATTCTCACTCTGTTGATGGCAGGCCTCTCCCACTATATGACTTAGTTTCTTTTCTCACTGCTAAGACAAAATACTGGGCACCCAAAGTTAAAGGAGGAGATGTTTCTTGCAGCTCACAGTTTGTAGAGGTTTCAGCCCATAGCTGGATGGCTCCAGGGCAGGGTGGCTTGGCAGAGGGCCATCACAGAGGAGAAAGAGTTCATGGCAGGCAGAAGACAGCAAAGCATCAATCAGTGATGGCAGCCCCCTCTTCCTGTCCTGTATGTTCTATCCAGGCTACATGCCCTTAGGACAGTAGCACTCTCACCCAGGGTGGGCCTCCACAGTATCCACACCCAGAACTATGCCAAATCAATCAGTGGACTAATTCTGTAATCACACAGGCTTGATCCCAGCATCACACACTCTAGATCCAGCCTCCTTTGGAAACTCCCACCTGGGACGACATGAAGCTTTGAGGGAAGCACATAAGAACAAGCCATAATACAGTAACTATAGTACGCTCAGGACTGCATGCTTGTGATGCAAATGACTGTCATGCTTGTGGAATGTTCCCTCTGGGCTGAGTGCTTGAGACCCCAAGGCCTGCTGTGGCATCCAGTTTAGGAGGCTTTGGGGAGACAGAGGGGTTCACCCGGTCAGCATGGGAACTCCAGCATGGGGCTCATGCTTCCTGGCACTTCAGGCTGGTGTATTTTTTTTTTTTAACATCGTGTGCGTGTTGTGTGTGTGTACATACAGCGAAAGTGTGCAACACACACGTAACCACCTTAGCAACCCCTGCCAGCCAGCATCCTGACTCAGCATCCTGACTTTGGGAGGTGGTCAGCTTCAGGACCTTGAGACAGGATGTTGTGGTTTGTTTAAATGTCTCCCAAAGCCTCATGCAGTCATGGGAGTTGTCTAGGTATCTAGGTTGGCCGAGTCTAGAGTTTCTGATTGGTTCGTTGTCTAGCGCTGGGATTGGTGTGAGTGCTGCACCTGCCCAGGGGTGGGGAGCCAGCGTCGTGTAAAGGAGGAAAGGAGGCATTCTTTCCCCCTCTTTTGCCCTTTTTGCTCTTGTCGCTTGTGGCTGCCATGAACAGTTGCCCCTGTGCCATGCCACCCTGCCTTGGAGCCAGCCGAGTATGGACTGAAACCTCCCAAAACTGTAAGCCAAATAAACCTTCCTTCCTTTCAGGTATCAAGTACTTTGTCTCAGCAGTGAGAGAAAAATAAGCAAGACACAGGAGTTCTCAACAGAGGGACAGTTTTGCCTCTGCCCAAGGGACTTTTGGCAATGTCTGGAGACAATTTGGGTTGTCACAACTGGAGGAGGACAGGAGAATGCTCTGGGTATCTAGGGAGCTGAGACTAGGGAAGCTGTTGTAGCTACAGCACACGGGTCAGTCCCCACCTCAGGGAAGGACCCAGCCCCAAATGCCAGAGGTACAAGGAAGAGAAGCCTGCAGCATGGCAGGCTGTGGAAAGGAGCCTATGCTCCTTTGTCCTGTGTCCCCAGCTCATGGAACCTGTGCAGCATGAGGATGGCTGGGGGTGAGTGATGTTCCAGGGGCAGGGGCCACCTTACTCCTTTGGGTCGGGGAAGTTTGATGCCCGGTGCTGGGCGAATCTAGGACTGCTGACTCTGTGAGCAAGGGCAGCACTGACAGGGGGCAGGAGTAGGTGTGGAAGGGGATGTCACACAGCTGCAGATGCTGGGGCTCCAGGGGGCAGCTAGATCTAGGACAACTAACTCAGGTCCAGAACTACCTGAAGAACTCTGAAGGACCTGCCCCCAAAAACCCAAATATCTCTCGCCAGACTCCGCCTCTTAAAGTGCCCCCCTCCACGCATGGCCACACTAAGAGCCAAGTGTCCAACGCTGGACCCTTAGGGGACGAACCTCATGCAGGCCGCAGCAGGGTGCACAGTGCATGTGTGCAGGAGGTCAGAGCACTGGGGTGGGAGAAGCAGGAGGCAGCATGCAGAGACCCCTGGCCCCGGGGTCAGGTTGAGGTGGGGACAAGAGAGGAGGAGGCCAGGTTTGCCAGGCTCTTGGCTCTGGCTGCTCCTTGAAACCGGGGGACTAGTGAGTTCTGAGTTTGTGGAGTCGGGTGCTGGCTCACTGGGTGTGGGTAGGCCCTGTGACAGTCAAGGACACTGTACGCAGCTGAAGGGAGACGCAGGCTCACAAGGCCTTTGGTGTGGTGCTGTGGTCCCATCCTAAGAGGCATGCAAGGCATTTATCTCGGGAGGGAAAGAAGAGGGGCAGGAATGGTTCATGGTCAGATTTGTTTTGGGGGTAAAACAAAAACAGATGACTGAGGAGCAAGTCTGCTCTGGGGTGGGCCCGGGTGCTCACTTAGAGTAAAGGGCACCCCCGGGAGGCCACTGTGGCCAGGCCAGGGTCGGGCCAGGACAGCTGGACTGCAGGACCAGAGCACGCTTGGCCTCCTGGCTTCTGCTTGGAAGGGGCCCCTTTGTCCTGCAGTGGTCTGCCCCAGAGGGTCACTCTAGGGCAGGAGATGGGGTGGACACAGAGGCCGGTGACCCACAGCCAGGGCCTGGCTCTTCAGCAGAGAGCAGCCCAGCGCGACATCTGTTTTTACTCTTGGCTGGCGCAAGACAGGGCTGGAGGCTCTGGAGGGCGGATTAAGCAACCGTGGGGCCGTGGGCTCCTGCCCTGAGCTCCGCAGGAAGCCAGCGAGGATGAGGACGGGACCGCTGGGGACCAGGCTCCTCCCAAGGACCTTTTGCTACCTGTATCATCAAATCGCCAGGACACCAGCCGCCAGCACAGTGGGTACAATGCCCAAGCCACACTGACAAGCCCAGGAAGGGTCTTGAATTTCTCCTAAAACTTGAAAGAAGAAAAGCTGTAGAATCCAGCCTCAGTTGTACTTATTCTAATAAAAGATCTTTGTTAATGTATTTTTTTAATAAAGGAAAGGGCCTCCAAGGATAAGGAAGGTTAGGGCTCTTTGCATGGGGTCCCTCCCACCGGCTCAGGTAAGGTCCAGCCTGTTTCCCTCCCTCCGCCCTACTTCAGCTGCCCCAGCCCTGGCTCCCAGCCCCATGAGCACCCCCGGGGAGCCACAGGCTGTCTGTGACTCCAGGAAAACACACTCTTCTCATGCCTCAGTCTCCTGTTCTTTTTTATTCTGAGACAGGATCTTGCTAAGTTTCCCAGATTGGTCTTGAACTCAAGATCCTCCTGCTTCAGCCTCCACAGGGCAGGGATGACAGGTATGCACGATGGCACTCAGCTCCTTTACTTCCTTTGATCATGTGGAACACTGGCCTCCAGCACAGGTGCCATGTGGGGTCCAGTCCTGGGTACCTGAGGCAAGTTCTCTCCCTCCCTGGCCCTCTCTCCTGCCTCCCAGAGCTCTGAGAGATTTGATGAATGAATATTCCTAAATGCTAATGTGAGACTCAGTTTTCTTACCTTCAAATGGAGGGGATGCTAGTACTTGCCTGGTACAGATCCGATAGGAGTGGGTGATTGTTTTCAAAGCCCTCACAACTGAAAACACTACCACGTGTTTCCTAAAAACACTGATTTATAACTGACTGCTCTGTTTGGGAGTCAGCCTCAGAGGGCAGGGGAGAGGCTTGGTTTTACTCTCCTTGGTACCCCTAACTTGGTCTGTAACAAATACTTGAATGTTTGATGAATGAGTATTTGATGACTGGATGAAGATATTCTTTAAGCCAGTGGGTTTCTCTCTGCTGGGAGTCACTCATACTTTAGCGTGAAATATGAATTAATATCACCTTTGCTTGAGCGACCAGATGGGGGAGTCTTTTTAGCAGGGGCAAAAGGACAAGACTTCATCCTGAACCTTATAGCTGAGAGCCGTGTCCACTGCCTTTTTAGGGTGAGCTCCTAAGTATTGGAACTCCTTATATTTTATTTATATACTTATTTATCTTGTTTTTTTGAGACAGTCTTATTACATTGTAGGCTGGCCTTGAACTCGATAAGTTGTCCAGGCTGGCCTGCAACTCTGAGAACCTCCTGCCTCAGCCTCCTGAGTGCTGGGGTTATAGGCATGCAATGCCATGCCCAGTTTTGTCATATTTTTTTAAGGCATTTTTTTTCCTCCTTTTCTTAAAGGAGAAGAGCCCTTGGCAAGAAGCCCTGACCAGCACAGTCAGAGCAGGCCCTCAGAGCAGGGAGATAAAGGCCTGGCTGGACCCCAGGCTTCCCAGGGGAACCTTGCCCACCCGTGGCTCCACAGGAAGTTGCACTAAGGGCTGGCGGTGCCCAGGAGGACAGCCCGCGGAGACAGGTCAGGTTCAGGCTGCCAGGCTCACACAAACTGGCAGGGCGTCGGCAGGCAGCTTGGAACACGAAGTCCTGGGGCTTGGCAGGAACTGGGAGGGTGCGGCCGTGCTTGGATGGGCCCCAGGCCCTGCCCGGCTGTCGGGCTGAGGCTCCAAGCAGTCCCTGATCAAAGGGGAGCACTGCTTCCCAGGGCTGAGGGGCTGCTCTGTTTGTTTCTCCTCTCTGGGCTTCTTTGTTCCTACAGGACCCACAGGCGGGAGTTTCCTTGAGTGGTGACCTGCAGCTTTCCTTTCATAAGTTAATGTTGCAAGAGTTAACCCACAGGTCAGAACCCCAAGCAGAGAGAGGGCACTTCCGGGGCCTGAGGGGTGCCAGGCCCCCATGGCAGGTAAGGAAGCTCAGAACTGCCCGTGGCCCTTGGGGACATGCCCTAGTTTTTGCACAACGGGGATGGTTCATTTCCTCCCAGGGTCACTGCGAGCAAATGCATTCCGGGCAACGGGCCCAGCGCTACTGAAGCCAGGCCCAGAGAGGGTGATGGGCACAGCACAGCCTCGCCCAGCAGGGAGCGGATATTTCCTCCTGCTGCCGGGACCAGCAGCACTGCCCGTGGTCTTCGGCTCTGCACGCAGAGGCTCACAGGGCGCCGTGTCCCTGTCCTTTCCAGCTCAGAGAAGGGACTTCCTCATCCCTCGACTCGTGACCCCAATCTCTGTCTTCTGTGTTTGGAGCCACGGGGCAGCACCTTCAGGCCGCGCCTCGTGACCCGCGCTGGAGCAGACCCCGTGCGTGCGTGTGCCCCTTCCCTGTGACAGACTCAGAGGTGCCCTTGGGCAAGCTGGCAGCTGGGTGAGGCCAGAGGCGCTCGCACAACTGCCTTGTACATGCTGCTCCCTGGATCCTCAGGACAGCCCCAGGGCGTCCCGTCACCCTCAACCTTGACCCTGGCCTTGGCCTCCTCATGTCTGATAGAAATTGATATCGGGGACAAAGGTCTGAAAGACTTTCTTCATTCTTTCCTTGTCCAGATTCCAAAAGGCATGAATCATGCTTGATCAGAAAAACCACACAATTCGTTAATTTTTTTTTCATTGTCTTTGTGAGACAGCGTCTCACTATGCAGTTCGTGCTGGCCTTGGGCTCACTTTGTAGCCCAGTCTGGTCTTGAACTTGCAGTGATCCTCCTGCCTCAGCCTCCCAAGTGCTGGGATTACAGGGTGAGCCACCACGCCTGGCTCAATTCATTAATTTTTTTTAAAGACTGTAAATTGAAGCCCAGATGCTGTGGTGGGAATAGGGAAGTGGCAACCTTGGGTGCAGCTGGGTGACAGCCCTGGCACTCGGGGCTGAGTGTTGGTGAGGGAAGCCGGAAAATCACAGACCAGCGCTGCTCCGGAGCGACGGGCCGTCCACGTGGGTAGCCGTCCCTTCTTGGGTAGCCCTATCAGACAGGAAGAGGAAACAGGAACAATTCACAGAATGATACGTTTTATTGAGCTCAACAGAGCCAAAATCTTAGCAGTATGGAACATAATTCCTATAAAAATCCCTGAGATGTAGTCACTTGTTCTCAGAAGCCTTTAAAAGTACAGGGCAAATTTTTCTGCCCAGGGCAGATCTGAGTTCAGACCTGTCATGTCTCATGTGTCACTGCTCCCAGGGGCAAGGGACTGCTGAGGGGCAGACAGTGCCCACAGGAGGGGTCCCCAGCCCAGTCTCCAGTGGCAAATGCCTCATGGTTGCACATAAAGACTGGTAACACCAGAGGGGACAACTGGGTTGACAGAAGTGCAGTATGGAGCCGGCCTCCTAATGTAGGGCCAACAGCGACAGGCAGAAGAGTACGGAGTGCCCCGTGGGTCCCACGGTGACTCAGCTGCAGAGACACGAAGCCAGCAGGGCCCCAGGGACTGCGGTTTAGTCCTGGCGTCAGGGAAACCAGACCTAGACAGCCCATCGGTAAAGACAGGAGCAGTGACGGGTGTGGTGGGCGGGGACCTGCCAGGAAAAAGGCCAGGCATCCGGATGGACAGAGCTCAGGCTGGAGTGTCCTCCGTGGGGGGAGGGTCGGCACTCCCACAGAGCAGGGCCACCCACAGACAGAGGCAGGAAGTGGGCCAGGAGCAGAGTGTAACATCGGATGGGGACAAGGGCAGCAGGGGGGCAGCGGGGAGCCTGGGGGGGGTGTGTGGCTGTCCCTGAACAGCTGGGCTGGAGGTTTCCCAAAGGGTTCTGAGGGATGAGACAGCAGCGAGGGGAATGTGAGGGGGCATGGGGCGTGGCTCAGAGAGGGAGTGACAAAGCCTGGATCTCAGCCCTAATCCTCCCCTGCCATGACAGCTCCTGCTGTACAGGTGGGAAACTGAGGCACAGTGGGGTCCTCTTCCCAGCCCCCCGGGACCTTCTGACTTCTGAGTAGCAGCCCTGGCTGGCAGGAAGTGGGGTGGGGAGGGTGGTGGCCAGAGCACGGCCCACAGGGCTTAGCATGGGGTTTCAGGACGAAGAAATGGAGGGGCATTCACGACTCCAGGCTAAAGTCCCCCCACTCAGGGTGGGCTCAGGGGAGCCCAGGATGGCATCTCTGGAACACAGTGCTGGCGAGGCTGCTCCCCACCCTGGGAGCACTTCTCAGTCCTGGGGAGAAGCCCACCCGAGTTCGGGTTGCTCCAGCGCCTGAGCTCACCGCCGAGGGCCCTGGCCATGCTCTGCGTGGACTTCAGAGATGGTGTCTGTCTCCAGGCCGGGTGAGACCACCCTGCATTAAACGGGGCCCACCTCTCAGGCTACGTGTTTGCTGCTATAGTTATTCACCCGAAGACCAGGAAGGGTGGACAGTACCAGCCGGAGTGTGAGGTGGGCTGGCAGGAGGAGTCCCTTTGCAAGGTGCTGGCTCTGTGTAGGCACCCACCCAGCCGGGGCGGCTCCTGGAAGCCACCTAAGATGCTGAGCTCTGTCTCCATGAGATCACAGGGCCTGCCACCTTCATGACTTTTGCCTCGGTGACAAGACAAGCCAGGGTTCCAGCCTCCACTCTGCACTGTTGTGTGACCTCAGGTGGCATTGTGCCTCTGTTTCCACATCTGTAAGATGGGTGTCACATCAGCCCCTGCTCAGCTGGGCATGAGAACAGTCCACAGAGCATGCTTATGAGACTAAGTGTGCAATGTCACCCTACACACACTGAACTGCACGGCACCCTTGGGACAGATGTGACCAGCTGTGCTTCACAGGCTTGGTGTCTTGGGAACTGCACAGAAGCTCTCTGCACATGGGGAAGCACACACCACAAAGCAGGAGCCCAGGATCTCCCCATGGCCACCCACCCAGCAGCTGGTCCGCCCCCCCACCCCCTGCAGCTGTTCTGGGCAGACTGTTTGGGGCCAGCCAGGAACTTGGCCGAGGTAGTTCAAGTCCCACCCACCCTGGGTGGCCCCAGCCTGCAGCCCTTGCACCTCCTCAGAGGAGACAGGAGATTCCCCAGTCCCACAGGACCAGCTCATTAGCAGAAGTCCCGAGTGGCAGGGCCACTCCCAGCCACGTGGATTGTGGAGCCCTGTGCCCCCCCTCCTGCTGCCACAGCTGCTAGATAGAACTGCTGGAGCCGCAGCTGCCACCCTGGGTCAGAGACGCCGGAGGCTAGAGGGCGGGCGGCTAGGGGAACCTGACAGGCCAGATGCCTTCTGGGGGTGGGGCATGCGACACTTCCGGATGTAAGAGCCAGGGGACCCTGGGGAAGGGAGCTAGGAGAGGCTGCAGGGCACACTTCTGTCCCCTCCAGGCCCACCCTGCACCCGGTCCCTCCTTTCTCCGTGTCTGCAACGTCTTTGGCCGGAGGAAACGCCTTGCATCCGCCGCAGGATGGGCAGCTGCGGAAGGCAGGTCCTCCAGGCTCTCTGTCTCCTGCAGCTTCTGGGAGCCGGCTCTGCCGCCGACATCTGGAAGCGCGCCCTGCTGGACAGGCTGCCGGAGAGGCCCCGAGTAAGTGCTGGGGGCCGCCGGTGGCCTCTGCCGGTGGGGGTGGCCGCAGCAGGAGACCTCTGTGCTGAGTTCTCCCAGTGTCTCTTCTGAGTGCAAGTGTCTCCTGTGCCGAGTGTCTCTTCTGAGTGCCGAGTGTCTCCTCTGAGTGCAAGAGGAGTGTGTGTATTGGGCAGACGGACTCCTGTCCTCCCAACCCCTTTTGGCAAGTGAGGGGGCAAAGGCTCCTGAAGCCAACACTTGCTTCCCCCTGAAAATCAGCACCTGTTCAACAGTCCACAGACGTGAAGCCGTGTTTTGTCTCCACTGTCGATAGCCCAGTAAATGTGAACCAGAGTTATACGTGCATGTGGTAAACTTGGTGGCAGCTGCTCTGCAGAGGCAGCCCGGTATGAGGTCCCACTCCGCCCCGGCTGTGTGACTTTAGGCACAGTGGGTGGCATCTCTGAGCCTTGAAATCTCAGCCACAGAAGGCAGAGGGTGCGTTTCTCTCAGCAAACCTCTTTCCATCACCACTGTTTACCAGGCACCGTCCTGGGCTCAGGGGAAGCAGTGATCAGTCCCTGCCTGGGGAATCCACCCCACCACGGAAGCTGCGGAGAATAAGAGGAGTTGTGCTTGCAGCTTTTGAATGTCAAGGAAACAGAGCAGCAAGAGGGTGGCAGAGAGCAGGTGCAGCATAGGGTGTGATCCAGGTACCCCAAGAGGGTGCAGATCCACAGGCTGAGGCTGTGCAGGGGACAAGGGGTGTAGAGGGTCAAGTGGCATCTCTGAAGCTCTGTGCGTGAGGGAGGATGTGAAGGTAAAGATGCACAGAGCACTTAGCATGCGGTGGTCAATGCACCATGAGGCTTTTAGACTGTGAAAGTACATAGTACTTGTCTCCAGGTGGGACGTGAGTCCTGGGTTAGGGCTGGGCTCTATCTAGTGCACTTGGGCCCAGCTGGTGCCTGCCTCTAAGTCAGCACCCAGTGCATTCTGTGGGTGAGGGGTGAGAGGCAGGGCAGGTCCTCGGGGCTTAGAAACATTTGAGCTGGGGCTTTGAAGGGTGAATATGAATTTGCCAGGTGTTGGAGACAAGGGAGGAGGTAAAGGTTAATGACCCCAGGCACGGTGGGTACAGGAAACTGTACTGAGGCCATGCTGGGTCTCCGGGATCCCACTGTCCAGGATGGGCAGGAGCTCGAGGGGAGAGACAGGCAGCCCCATGGGAGGCCAAAAGCAGCAGAAAGCAAGATGGCAGTGGGTGTTTTGGAGGAGGGAGCGCACCGTAACGCTCTCCTGGAGGAGGCAGACACTCTGACGGGGCTTCAAGAAGGTAGTGAGGGGAGGGAAAAAGCTATCAGTTAAGCCATTAAGAGATCATGATGCTGCTGTGAATTTACCAAGGTGAAAGGCACCCACCGCCTTCTGTTCAGTGAAACAGCCAGTTACAAGACAGTTCACATAGCACTGCCAATTTTTGATTTTCAAAACAATGCATTCATGAGTAGAGACAGGAAGGAGCTGTCTAGCACGGTGTTCCCTAGACTGGTGCTCTGACTGTTCCTGGGAGTGAGATGCCTGGCACCTTTTTAAGAGTGCTTTTGGACTGTGCTGTCATAAAATGTTTCTAAGTGCAGGAAACTAGGAATTGCCGTAAGCATGTGAGGAGACGGGTGTGTTCATCGCCTTGACTGTGGTGCTCGACTCTCAGTGTGCATGTGTATCGGATGCCATGTTGCACCCCTTCCATATTCGTGATTTTGTCAATTTTACTCTGTTTTTTTAAAAAGAGAGAGAGAGACAGGAAAAGAAAGAGACAGAGAGAGAGAGAGCAGGAATTAGGCAGGGCGCTTCTGGACAAGGACTCACATGGCAAAGACTCTGGCCCTGCAGGGGGCTGTAGGGTGGCGGGGAGGACTCCGGTCTGTAAGGCGCAGTCAGATGGGAGCCTCGCTTAGCACATGGGGTACTGGGCAGGATGCCAGGCCCGGAAGTCACCTCCCAAGAGCTGTGCCACGTTGGGCTGCACGCTGCCTCTCTCTGGGCCTCCAGCCATCACCCAGGAAATGGAGGCGAAGGACCAGGTGATCTCCACAGCCCCTCCTGTTCCCATCCTAATGTCCATCCCATAATATCCAGCAGGGAGCTGGGGGGAGAGGCTGGAAGATGAGAAGCAGCCTTTCCCGCCTGGGCCCTGGGCCCTTGAAGACTGTGGGGCTGGACTGTTGTGGGGTTCAAAGGCTGGGGGACCAGCACTGTGCTGGAGCTGAGTGCATTGTGCAAATCGCACCATGCACACTTAGAGTTGATCGCTTGTGTGGAAGAGAAAGGACCCGAGAGTTCCCTGCCGGCTTGCAGCTCTTCCTCACGGTCCTGCCGTGGTTCACTGCTCTCCCACGTGGCAGAGCAAGACAGCTCTGTGCGTCCCTTCCAACCCCTCCCCAGTGACCTCACTGCAGCTGCAATTAGCTATGCTGGGCCCAGTGACAGCGTGGACACTGCCCATAGGCTACATAAGTGCAGGGGGCACTGCCAACCAGGGCAGCCGCAGAGTGGCTTTTGTCTCAGGGCTGGGTCTCTTGGGCGCCGTGGGGCTGGTTAATTTCCTGAGCAGGCAGCAGCAGCCTGCATCCCCCCTGGGGGCCCTCTGGGAGTCTCCTAAGGCAGCCCCCATCTACCACCTTCTGGCTCCAGTGGAATGGCGAGTTCCTGCTCCTCTCTGAGCCCCGTGTCCTTGTCTGTAGTGCGGCTTCGTGGTACCTGCTTCACAGGGTCGGGAGAACCCCAAGGCCATCAGCCTGTCCCCGGCACAGATCTGCATTCTCTGTACATGTGACGTGCAGTATGTGCAGGTGCGTGTGTGTGCACACATGAACATGTGTACACATACAGATGTGCACATAGCAGAAGTGATGCTCTATGAGGCTGAATTGAACAGTAGTGGAATGTTTGTGAATGGCTTCAAAGCCTTTCCGGGTGGCTTGGGGTTGGTTCTGGGCAGCTGATCTTTTTGGCTTTTCTTTCCTGGCATCTGATGAGATGATGAATAATTACTTACGAGCACTCCCTCTGTGCCAGGCCAAGTGTGTCGTGCTGAGCTCTTGGGATCCTCTTGACCAACCTGGGACCGGTGCCCTGATGCTCCTTGCGGTCACAGCTGTGGTTCTCTTGTCTCCCAAGTGCTATCCAGGCCAGCAGACATGGTTGTTCAGTTTGCATCCCGGTCCCACTGGGGCCTCTTTGCGCTGCATCCCGTCAGCCTGGACTCCCTTTGCGGTTCATCGGCCTGGGCCATGGTGTTCGGGATGAGCACAGAGGAGCCAGAAATGGCCATGATGCTGGCATGCCTCAGTTTCCCCAACCTGGCTCTGCTTTCTGCTTGAGCTCTATTCAGTCATCTGTTCAGTGATGGATGGACCCAGAGTCTCATGTGCTAGGCCAGTGCTCTCACAGAGCTGCACCCTCAGTGAGCTCTCCGGGGCCTGCCTGTGCCTCCTTTTCATTTTTGCTAAATAGCAAAGGTGGGCGAGGCAGATGGTGTGTCAGTGACTGCACCTCCACTTCTCACCCCTGCCACCCGAGCCTTCCTCAGCCTGGTGCCCCAAGCTTGCTGAGACAGCCCCCACCCTTGTCCTGCCTGCACTCAGCTCCTCGCCTGGGATCTGTGGTGTGGTTGAGATTGTGTCCCCAGCCCAAAAAAAAAAAAAAAAAAAAAAAACCAAAAACACAAGTCCAAGCCCCAATCCTGGGTCTGCAAGTGGAATCCGATTTGAAAATAAAGTCATGGCAGACATCATGAGTCAGGCTGAGGTCACACTGTGTCAGGGAGAGCACTTGATCCCATAGGACTGGTGTCCTTAAAAGAAATGACACAGAAGCAAAGATGCAGAGAGAAAGGCACAGAAAGACAAGAGACAGAAGGTGTGTGTGTGTTCATGTGCATGTGTGCACGTGTGTGTGCATGTGTGCGCGTGTGTGCGCATGTCACACAGGACCAAGGAGCCCCAGAGGGAACAAGACTCAGCCACCTCTGATCTCTCCCTCTGGCTGCAGAACCGCAGACTAAGTTTCTATCAGTGCCTGAGGTTTGGCTATAACTTCCCACACTCCAGCCCCAGAGACAGACACAGGCCGCTCCTGGGAACAGAGAGGAATGCTAGTCCAGGCGGCCCTGACAGGTAAAGATTTCTCAGAGGAGAAAACTGAAGCCATAGCACCTGCTCCACTGACATTTGGACCAGGATTATGAAGCTGTCACTCTACCGGGGTCCTGGATACTTTCTATGCTCTTTGAAAGATACGAGCCCACATATTCTGTGCTGCAAGAAGACATCAGGAGACCACTGAGACGCTCCTGTCTGGAGGAGCGGAGCACAGTACACCAGGGCCTGGGTGCCCATGGCCGAGGCCTGGCAGAGCCCCGGGTTCACCCTGGTGCCGGAAGGGAGGCTCACAGCCTGCAGGAGTGAAATGCAGCATCTCCCAACCCCAGTGTAGCCCAGAGCCTGGCCTGGATGGAGAGAGTGAAAAGGAGATGAACCCTGTGGCTTTAGAGCGAGCTTGGCCAGACCACCATCTCCTCGCTGGGCCTGGGCTTCCAGTCCTGAGACTCCAGTATGGCCTGGGAGGGAGGAAGAATCGAGGTCCCATGTGATTATAATCCAGTAATGAGTGGGAGGCGGGACAGAGGAGAGGGCAGCAGAGGGACCCTCTGAGCAGCCTCGAGGTGAAGACAGCTGATGTCCAGCAGGTGGGGGGTGGATGAGCGCAATGTGGTACATCTACATGGTGGAGTATCACTCAGCCATGAAAAGGAACAAGGTTCTGTTACACAACGTGGAGGAATCTCCCAAACATGATGCTAAGCAAGGGAAGCCAGATAAAGGTCACAGAGTAGATGAAGTTATTTGTATGAAATATCCAGAACAAGCAGATCCACAGACACGAAGTAGATTTGTGGTTGGGGAGGGGAGGCATGGGGATTGACTGCTAAGGGAAACACTTTCTCTGGGATCAGTAAAATTTTTAGAGGTTGTGGTGATTGTACAACTTGTGAATCTGATGGATGCCACCAAATTGCACAATTAACAGAGGTTGAAATGACGAATTGGGTGTTATCCAGATTTTTACCACAATGATCATTTTCAAGAAATGCCAGTGAGACCCTAAGATTCCTCTTAGGACCTCTGTGCAGGCAGATGGAGCCCCCAGGAGCTGGGGGAATGGTTGATGGCTACCTCCATGTCCCCTGTACCTGGTGGCAGGCATGCCTGCCCTTGGCCAGGTGTCAGCCTCCCCAGGGCCTCTCCCTAAGCAGCTCATGAAAATTTCTCTTCAGTTTGTCCATAACCTCTTGACTTTGCCGTACCTCCCTGAGAAAGTCTCCTAGTCTTATACCAAATCCTTCTCCCAGCATGCAGCACCAAAAACCAAGCTCCGGGACATGATTTCACACTCGCACGCTGAGCTCCAGGCTCTGGCTCCAGGGACAGTCTTATTTTTAGAACTTTGACATCCAAATTCCAGAGGAAGAGAAAGTAATGCTCAATGGAAAATTGGCTTTTTTCCTTTAGCAAGCAAACCAGTCCTGGGGTACATTTTTCTTGGGCTGGCCATTAAGTTGCTGCTGGAACATTCCAAAAAAGGGTGAAGCTCTTACTCATGAAACAGAAGGGGTGGTGAGTGCAGAGGGAGGCATGTGGGTAAAATGGGACAGCTTTGTGGATTAGATTCTTTTTCCCTAAATGGAAATGGTATAATACATTTTTTTCCTGATAATTAAAATAATGATGTTTACTGTAAAGGAAAATGCGGGCAGCACAGAAAGTTACAAGTAGAAATGATCTAACTTCTTCCTTCAAGACGCGAGCTCTGTTGACATCGCTCAAGGGAGGTCTAGACTTTTTCTTAAAGGAGTTACACACAGAACAGCAGCCATTTGGTTTCTTAGAGGCGCTGACTCATGGCATTTAAAAACTTTACTGAGGTGAAATACACAGGATGTAAATTACCCACTGTAAGTGAACATTTCAGCTAATCCATTTGTACTGTTATGTTCCCATTACTTAACTATTTGCAAAATCCTTCTGTCTCCCCTAAAGGAAAACGTGTAGCCATGACTCCGTTGACCCCATGCTCCTATTCCCCAGTCCCTGGCTGCCACCATAGGCTCCCTGTCTCCATGGACTTTACACATCCGGGGCATTGCACATCCGGGGACTCACACACGGTGCGCCTGTTCTGGCCTTGCATTTGCACCTTGTACTGTAGATAGGTCATGTCCTTCCCCAAGGCCTGCGGGATGTCTCATTATTTATCCACACAGGCTCCTCCGGCTGCTAAGCCAGCTCTTTTGCATTAGTTGAATCCGGACTTGGAACGTGCGGAATGGCTCCCCGCTGACAGAGCCCGCACTGCCCTTTCCTCTTCCAGCTTCCTGAGGATTTCTGCAGCAGGATGACTGCACATCCGTAGAGAGCGCCTAAGGTACCTCCCCGGGAGGGAAAAGGGGTCATCAGCTGGAAAACTTAAGGCAATCCTTTTTATCCAGGTCAGCCAGGCAGACCTGGAAAGTTCTCTGAGCTTTCCCCGCTTCTGTTCAGTAGCTGGGAGAGCTTGGCTTGCTGTCCAGTCCCTGAGCAGGAGTGAAAAGGCGGGAAGCAGAACCCGCTCTGTGGTCCTCGTGAAGGATGCTCTCGCTCTTGGGCGAGCTGCCTCGTTTCACGGAGGGGTTTCATGGACAACTGCTTTATTTTCAGCAGAGTGGCTGTGCGTGTGGAGAGGAGGGTGGGCTGAGGCTGCAGGGCAGGGTGAGGGTGAGTTTTTACAGAATGTGCACAACGCGGAGGACAGCAGTTTCCCGACTCTGGCCTGAGTGGGAGCAGAGGACCCGGATGGAGGAAGCAGGCAAGGTTGGGCAGACCTCTTAGCACCCAGCGCCTCAGACAGGAAGGCCCCAGAGCCTTGCTCCTGCCACCTGAGAACTGCATCAGCTCAGGCAGTGCCTTAAATAGTTCCATGCCTCAGTTTCCCCAAGAGTGAAGTGAGTTAGGGAGAGTGGGCTGAGAGGGCCATACTGAGGGTTACTGTGCAGAGTAAGAATTTTACAAGTGTTGCCTCTGCTACCACTGTGAACCCAAGAATCGGGTTCTAAGCCTGGGCTGTCCTTGTACGGTAATCATGTGCCTCAGTTTCCTCACTATGCAATGAGGACCGCAGTTGTTTCCTGTGTGTCAGCCACCTAGAAGGAGGCCTGGGAGACTGCCAGTGGTTGTTGCCCATCTTCATTGTCACTGTCATTGTCACAACCTCCCTTCCGCCGCAGTGAATACTTCCTGGGGCACAGGTGACACCGAAACCAAGTCCCTGTCCCTTGGAGGGCACAGCACAGTGGAGAAACACAGTCAATCAGTGAGTGTGCAAATACATACGTGCCTAGAGGTGGCAGGAGTGGGAAGATGTCTGAGGTGGGACAGGAAGAGGACACGCTCATGTCACAGAGGCCTGGAGCCTGTGTGCCAGCCCAGAGTGGGGCTGGGCTCGTGGTGCTCTGGGGACCTCAGCGAGGCTGGACTAGCGTGCTAGAGAGAGAGTGAGTGAGGGGACAGGAAGGACAAAACCCAGCCTGACCCTGGGCCAGGACTTCAGCCCCTGGCAGGAAGAGGTTGGAGCTGAGCCCTTTATCTCTTTCCCCAAGAATCGTCCTTGTTCAGCGCCCTCCCTGAGCCGGGAACCTTCTGCAAAACACCAACCCCCCTTCTTCCGGGCCCCTGGGCCCAATCAGGTCTTTATCACCCGCCACCATCTGTTGTTTCGCTGCTGCATGAGAAATAACTTGCTTATCTCTTTTGTTCTGTCCAAATTCCCAGAAAAAGCATTTGGGTTTCTGTCAGAGAACAGTGGTGCACCTACACCCGTTCTCCCCACATACCCTCCTGTGACTGGGTCACCACTGTCACCCCTCTGCATGCCAGGGCAGTGGGGTGGGGGCTAGGGGCTTGTTTCTGTCCTGGGCGCCATCTATTCTACAAATGAGGCCCTGCTACCAAACAAGCTAGGTGAAAAACAAGCCGCTCCCTCTGAGGATGCCAGGCGCGCTCTGAGTCACCCTGCAGAGGGGGCTGGGGCCACTGTCACCTTGGGTCAGGATAAAAACCGCGAGGTCCCAACACGGGGTCCAATTTAGTTAACTCTATAGAAAATGACGGAGAGCTAATGATGTAGGATTAGGGCCCTGTTGGCAGCTTGGAATTTATTGGCCGTGGTGCAGGAATGCAGGAAACAGAAGAAGGAGGTGCTGGAAAGACCAGTGTGGGTTAGAGACCACCTATGGGGCTCCCCTGATCTTCAAAGGAGCTCCAGTTGCCCTCAGCTTTCTTTTCCTCATCTACTGAGCATTAACAGGGCCTCACCCGGTTGCTAAATTGCCCAGGCTGGGCTTGAACTTGTGATCGTTAGGATCCTGGGGTCACACGGCTCTAGGGTTAACATCTCAGTGAACTGCCAGGCTGTTTCCCACAGCGGCCGCACCCTGCCGCATTCCCAACAGCGTGGTCTGTGCTCTGGCTCTGCCCGACCTCACCTGTAATCGCTGGTTTTCATTATGCCTGTGGGGGTGGGGGTAGCCTGGAGAAATCGCTCACTGCGCTGTGATTTGCTTTTCCCTGGTAGCTAATGATGTTGAGCAGTTGGGTTTTAGGAGGTTTTTTTCCTCCACGCAATTCTTAGCTACTTGAGTAGCTTTTCTGGAGATATTTCCACTCAGATCCTCTGAGTTGGAGGCTTGACCGACAAAGGCCCCATTAGAATGGCAGGATTTTCTTGCTCAGAAATAAGATGTTCAACTTTTCTATAAGAATGTCATAGTTTTATTTGAGGTTACAATGAATGTTGCTCACAAAAGTATGCCTGCTGCATACCCCGAGCTCCAATAGGCCCATTTCTAAGTCAAACTTTCCTGCTCGTAAACCCATAGGCTGATCTCGACTTGGCTGAGCTGTGGTCACTTGTGTATGTAACACCCCCTGGACATGAGACCCTTGGGGAACGAGTTTGGGTCCCCACCCCTGGTTCATTTGCTTTACACTAGATGCTGCTTTCTGCTTTTGCTCTACAGTAAAATACTCTTGCTCAGTCCTCTCCATCTTGTAATTCCTTCAAGAATAAACCCACCAACCAGGCGGTAACAGGCTGAGTATTTTCAGCCGTCTGTCAGTCATTGTTTTTGACTTTCTCCATGCTGTGCTTTGAAGGGTGAATGGCTCTCTCCAGTTTCCATGAGATCCAGCAGATCACTTTCTCTTTTTCCTTCGGATGTCATTTCTAAGAGCCACCTTCCTACCTGAGGACCGTGAAGCTTTGCTCTGTGTTTTCTCCTAAGAACCGTGAGTAGCTCCTGCCCTTTCAGACGGTCTCAGATGCATTTCGGGTTGCGTTCTGCGAGTGGAGCTTGTTGAGGTATAGGTGCATCGTTACACGCAGGTGTGCAGGCGCCTCGGTACCGCTGGTGGAAAGACTCCTCTACTCTCGGTGAGCTCCTCGGAGCTCCTGCTGGGAGGAGGCAGCCAGGGTCGTGCAGTTGCCAGAACTGCATTCAGACCCAGCTTCACCTCTACATCTGCTTCTCCTGTGAGCCTTGGCCAAAGCTCAAGGCAGTTGGAGGGGTTTCTGTTTTCCCTCTTGTGTGTATGTGGGTTCACTTATTGTTGCTCCCTAATTTGCCATTCATTCTCATTACGGGAAGATGGAGAATACCAAACGTGTATGTCTTCCTTTTCTATACACTATCATGTCGTGCTTTTTTTCCACCGTCATTGATAGTTTTTTCCATACACACTTCTAGTACTTTTAAACTTTTAATTGTCTTCTTTAAATTGAAAAAGTAATCCATGGCCGTGGTTTAAAACATAATGACTAAATGCAAAAAAGCATAGAAGGAAGGGAAATCTGAACCTAATTCCTTCCAGAGGCAACCTTCCAGACTGGTTTCTTATGACTCCTAAAAATGTCCCCAGAGGGCTGGGGATTTAGCTCAGGGGCATAAGCGCCTGTCTGGCAAGTTCAAGGTCATGAGTTCAATCCCTGGTTCCAAAACAAAACAACAAAAAAATGTTCCCAGAGCACACAAATACATATAATATGTATCCATTATGTGCATATGTTTTCAAAGTATAGCTAGGGGCCGGGGTGTAGGGCTAACTTAGAGCAAAAAAAAAATATCTCTACCTTGATTTTCTTCCCGCGCCACCACCCCAGCCTTTCATGAGAGGCTTGCTGAGTCTAATTTCTTGTTTTGAGAACACAGGGTCTGTGGCTGTGTTCCAGGAGGCTGATGCTCCTTAACTCCTTGGACAGAACCAGGAGGTGGGATTTTGAAACTTGTGTGCTGGAAAAGGCCTTGGGGGGTAAACAAAGCATTTTCAATGCAAATTACAGCTGAAACCAACACGGGTGGGGGCAAGCCAGAGTGTGTGGTGTAATCACCCACGCTGGTCACATCTGGCAAGACAGTTTTGTTCCTGGCACGGGTGGGGTCTGGGATCAGGGATTGCCTAGTGACTTGAACCCCCTAACCTCCCCTCTAATGTGCTTGCTTGTTCTGAGAGCATTTCTTATGTGGGAGCTGCATCTCATTGCTTAAGATTTTATTGAAACAATATTGTAAAGTTCATGAATCCTAAACCCCAGCTCCATGAACACCCACAAAGCAAACAAACCACTGTAACCCACATGTGCGTGGAAAGACAGGGTGGACCCAGAGCCCTGGCCAGGGTGTTAGTGCCCACCAGCAGCCACACCCTGGCTTCTCAGCCTGCTCTTGGGTCCTGGCTTGGACGCAGGTGCAAGCCCAACGTGGTCCGGATTTTCTGAGCAGTACGTTTGCAAGGTTTATCCAGGGTGTTTGGTGGAATTACTCACTGTCCATGTGGTTTGTGAATTCTCAAAGCTCTAGGGAAATGGATGGTAAGAAACCTGGTCATGCATCTAGAAGTGTGTGTGTGTGTGTGTGTGTGTGTGTGTGTGTGTGTGCGTGCGTGCACACCTCATTGTGTAGATACACAGATATACAAGATCTAGAGACACACATCTCCTGGGGAACTGAGGAGCACACAAATGTCCCCAGCAAACACCTGAGACTGCCCCGCAGTCCTCTCGCTGTGGAGGGCCTTGCAGCGGGCTCAGGCTGGCACTGCTACCCAGCAGCATGGTACCTGTGACTTCCCCACCCCGCTCCACCAGCCTGGTCCTGCCAGGATCACGGCTTCCCACCAAGGAAGCCCAGGTTGAGACAGGACCTGCAACCTCCCCAGGACCCACAGCCCAGCCTGGGCACTGCTGATCCTCTCCTGGTCCCACAGGTAGAGGAGGCAAACATCGCCGGCCCCCGGCAGCCTCGTGCCGACCGCTGCCCACCGCCCCCGAGGACGCTACCCCCTGGAGCCTGCCAGGCTGTGCGCTGCCAGGCCGACTCCCAGTGCCCACAGCACTGGCGCTGCTGCTACAATGGCTGTGCCTACTCCTGCCTGGAGGCCGTGCCACCTCCGCCAGGTAGGCAGGGGTGGGGGAGAAGCTGAGTGGTGCCCAGATGGGCATATGGAGAATTAAGGACGTGAACCAGGGCTCACCGCCCCCAGCCCGTGCAGTGAGAATGGCAGCAGCTCCTTGGGCTCTGCCCATGTGCATTGATGGAGCACCTGCTGTGTACTCTGCCCCTGCCTGGGCCCAGGAAGCCCACAGTCTAGGAGACCATGACAGGGACAGTGTTACCTCCTATGACAACAGGGTAGGGTGAGATTCCTCCTTTTAAAAAATCCAGATTTGGGGCTTTTCTGTAAATCATGCAACCCCAGTCCATGGTCCCCAGATGCACGATGCCCAGGTCCTTTAGTGTTTCTGGACACCACCAGAGCCTCTGGCAGGTGAGGCCTGGCTCTGGGGGTGTGCAAGAGAGGGGACCCCTAAGGGACAAGGCAGACCTCCAGTCTGCTGGTCAGTGGTCACCTCCTTCACCTGGGTGTCCTCCTGCCACCCAGGTTGGAAATGAGGGTGCAGTTCAAGGAAAAACTGTCAGGACGGAGTGCTCAGGGCCCAGGCTAAGGGTGGCCGGCCAGGAGTGTGCAGGACCAGACCACCGTGTCTGAGAGGTGCAGCCTGGGGAGTGGGGTGCAGGTCAGGAGGCAAGGCCTGGGAGTGGAGGGTCTGGGGGAGACAAGGGATGGGGTTGGGGCCAGTAGCCCCTTCCGCAGCAGGAGTAGGGGCCCAGCTGGGCAGGAGTGGCTGCAGGGCTTCCCTGGCCCTCGGCTCTGTTCCTGGTTATCTGGGTGCCCCCAGGCTGTGATAACAGAAAGCAGCTCCAGGCCCTGCTCTGGGGAGTGACTGCATTCTGCTGCTGAGTGAGGTCACAGTCAAGAAAAAGACCCAGCACGCTTGATGCACCGGCCTTCATAAGCGCGTGAAACGGCGCCCCCTGCTGGTGAAGGGGCTTACAGGCAGCCCCCCCGCAGTGGGCCAATAGGATCCGTGCCCCTTCCTGTGGATTTCTGCCTGGCACCGGGTTTCTAGCCTCCTTGGCTGCCTGTACAGCTGCCCCGCATTCCCAACAGCTTTCCACGCAGGTCCCTTCTTAGGCTCTTCCAGCTCCACGGGTGCCGATGGTTATCAGTCTTCTTCATAGCAGAAGACACTGAAGCTCAGAGAAGCTGAGTCATGTGCCCAGGGTCACACAGCAGGCATCGTGGCCATTTTAGTCCAGCCATCTGTGCAGAAGCAGCCACTGCCTTAGGTCCTGAGTGCAGGGATGCAGGGCCACGTCCAAGGTCCCTGCCTAGGACACCCTCGCTGGGGACACCCATAAAGCTCACCTCCTGGCCTCCTTCAGTCCTTTGCCCAAGGGTTGTTTCCTTGCAGGCATTTCCTCTGAGAACAGCAGTCCCTCTCCTGCCCAAGCCTTCCCTTTCTTCCTGCAAGAACACACTGGCTATGTCTGTGTGTCACCTGTCCCTACCTGAAGGTCAGCCTCGCAGGTAGAGTCCCTTGTCCCCCCAAGAGTGTCTCAGTAAATACTGCCTGGATGAGCCCATCAGGTCAGTTCCTGGCAGCAGGTGAATGGCTGCCCCACTCTTAGTACCCGCAGCAGTCGTGATAATGTCTGACACAGGTGTCTCAGCCTCCATGCTGAGGACACTGGGCCTAGGGTGTCTGGTTGAGGGGTGCTGTGCTAGGTGCTGCAGAGTGCCTAGGAGTGTTCTGGCCTCTGCGTGCTGAGGGCATGCTGGGAGCCATTGTGTTTTTTCCTGGGAGCTTCGGGATCGCACAGGGGAGTCCCCTGCCCTGGGCTGTGCACGCCTCAGCCTCCTCCATCTGACCGTGTCATGTATTAGTCCTAGACTGGCTGGTTCAGCCGAAGCCGCGGTGGCTGGGAGGCAACGGCTGGCTCCTGGACGGCCCTGAAGAGGTGCTGCAAGGTGAGGGACCTGTGGGGAACTGACCCCATGCCTGGCCGGGACCCCCTCCCAGGCTGCAGCCGGGAGACCCACAGTGCCCAGCTGTCTGTCCACATGTGAGGCCACGGCGTCCTCAGCCCTCCCGATCCCCACTCATCACTGATGGAGGCCCCTGGCCCCTCCCCCGGGACCCCACAGCCCAGTCCAGAAACAGGGTTTGATCTCCTGACCACCGGGCCTCCTTCTGGATGAAGGATGGGGCTGGGGGTGGTTTCCAGACCCCAAGATCCAAAGGGTTCGTGGCTTCTCCACATGGCGGCCTCCTGGAGTAGCGGCTTCTCCAGGAGGGACCCATGGGCTGGGCTCAGCAGGGCAGGTGGAGTGTGTGTGTGCGCGTGTGTGCACACACCTATGCCTGGGACTCCACACCCACCTGTGTGTGTGACTGGGTGGCTGTAGCAGCACACTCACGTCCCCATGTGCAGGAAAACTGTGGTTGTGTGTGTGTGTGTGTGTGTCACTGTGTGCACACTCTTGTGACTGCACACATCTGAAGCCAGTTCTGCCCTGAGCCTGGCGTGTGTCCCCTCCACAGCGGAGGCCTGCAGCACCACTGAGGACGGTGCCGAGCCGCTGCTCTGTCCCTCCGGCTATGAGTGCCACATCCTGAGCCCAGGGGACGTGGCCAAGGGCATCCCCAACCGCGGGCAGTGTGTCAAGCAGCGCCGGCACACAGGTGAGTGTGGGTGCCCCCCACCTGCTCCTGGGTCCCCATGTCAGAGCCCTGCCCCAGCAAGTGTCCCTAGCATCCCGAGGCTGGCCCAGAGCTTCCCCATGCTACCCACTGCCAGAGTCTCTTTCCTGTCCTGCCTCGAGGCACTGGACAAGGAGTCTCGACCAGCAGACTGGCTGTGCCTCCCAGCTTTGAGTTTCCTAGCTGGCTGATTGTGGGGTCAGATTCTCCATCTCCCCAAGCCTCAGTTTCCTCACCTGTACAATGGGGCTACTTCATGACACTACAGGAACCATTGAAATACATGTGCAAAGCCCATGGAGTGGAACTGCGTAATGAGAGGGGGTCAGTAATAATATAGCGCAGCCAGGGCTCTACCATAGACCCATAAGACAGGAGTAAACCAAGCCATTTCAAACCTGTTTTTGAGGGTGCCAATCAATGCCAAAAAAAGACCCATTTCTGGATGAAGCTAAGAAAGAGAACAGACAAATGATGACCATGTAACTGGTGAGACCAGCAGCCACCTGCACCTCTTACAGGCACCCACTCTGTTTTGTTGCAGCCTGCAAAAGAGAAATGTAGCCAGGCACAATGGCACATAATCCCAGCACTCTGGGAGGCTGAGGCAGGGCGGTCAGTTCCAGCCCAGCCTGGGCAACTTAGTGATTCAGCAACAACCTGTCTCAAAATAAAAAATGACAAAAGGACTGGGGATGGAGCTCAGTGCTGAGGCCCTGGGTTCAACCCTGGTACTGAAAAGCGAGGTGACACGATGTGAGGTGACACGATGTGAGGTGACACACCAGGAAGCCAGGGCATGCGGTCAGGATTGCGGGCTCAGACCCTCAGAAATGAGCTCACAGCCCGCAGACTTCTTCCTGGAGAGCCCGGGCGGTCGCCTAACCTTTCCAAGCTGCAATTTCTTCAGCTGTAACATGGGGTGGCGACTGCGGCAGTACTGCATGGCGCTGTGCTGGTGAGCACAGAGCACCCAGGAGTGCTTAGCATAGCGTGTTGTGCACCGGAGGTCCTCAGCAAAGGTGTGCCACCGCCATGGCCATCACAGGAAGGGGACGCATGAGGTCAGGACCCACCGGATGACAGCTCGAGGGTCTGTCCAGCAGGAGGACCTCCACCTTGTCCTCAGGGGCCGTCACGTGTCGGCAATGGTCAGTGATGTGGCTGAGTCCAACCACACCTTAGCTGCAAGGATGTGGTAGCCTGCACCCAGTTTGTTCCAGCATCAGTCGCCCTGGCTTTGTCCTTTCTCCCCTCCCTCTCCCCCCAGGCTGTATAAACCTCTCTATTTTTGTATCTTCAGAACTTGGGAGAGGAGACAGCAGACCTCGGGGTTTTCTCAGCCTCACAAAGGTCCTACTGGAGCATCTGCCCAGAGCTTTCCTCTGTGAGGATTATGGCTATGGAGATTTGTCATATTAGAAACTAAAGCCAAGACATTAAAATGTTCATGTATTTGTCATTTAAAAGTAACAGTGTAAACCCATTATACGTTAAACAAAAATAATAATTCTATTTCCACAACCAAAAATGGCACTGGATTACATTTTGTGCAATTCTTTCAATTCATGAAGAGAGATTCTGCTTTCTACTTCTGTGTGCGGTTCAGCTGGGCTATCACTCATCGTTCAACCTTGGGAAAATTCTTCTGGGCACCACAGGAAAATGAGCACGAAACATAATAATTCCCCAGTGTTGTTTCAAAAGGGTTTGGCCTCATAAACTCTGAATATATTTTATCTTCTCACTGTGTTCCAGATGGGCGATTCCTGCGACACAGATTTCATAAAGAATACCCAGGTGAGAGAAGAAACCGTGCTTTCTTTACAGAACACATGAAAAGGGACAGCGTGCATTTCTTAGGTGAAGAAGAAAAAAATAAAACCTCAGAGCTGAGATACAGAAGGAAAATGGAGCTAAGACTGAGAGAGAAACCAGAAACCCTATTGTCTGACAGCAGCAGGATGGGTGTGAGCAGAAGGGGTCCTCACTGCAAAGGTGGCCTCATGTTGAATCTCAGAACCTGGCACTGGACATGCTCAAGTCCTTCCTGCCTTCATTAGGGAATCAGAAATGATGGCTAATGCCGTTCTTCATTCATCTATTTAATTTTTCATCCCTGACTACCCATTCATTCATGCATTCATAAACCCATTCATCTAATCACCCATCCACTCACCATTCATCCATTCACTATTCATTCATCCATTCATCCATCCATCCTACATTTATCTACCCATACATACATACACCACTTAGCCACTCATGCATCCATCCAGTCATCTGTCCATCTATCCATACAAATATGTATCATCTGTCTTAGTTACTTTTCTTATTGCTGAGATAAGATACATGAAGTTAATACCCAAAGTTAAAGGAGGGAAAGGTCTATTTTGGTTCACAGTTTGTAGAGGTTTCAGTCCATCATCAGGTGGCTCCAAGGCAGGGTGGTTTTGCAGAGGGGCATCACAGAGGAAAAACAATTCATGGCTGGCAGAAGGCAGCAAAGCAGCAGCAAGCAACAACAGCCCTATTTCCATCCCTTATGTTCTATCCATGGCCTTAGGGCATAGCACACACATCCAGGTGGGTGTCCCCATTCTCCACACCCAGAACTATGCCAAACCAACCAGTGGACTAATTTAGTAATAACACACACTTGATCCCAGCATCACACATCTAGAGCTTGAAACTTCCCAATACTTCCACCGATGAGTGCATAAGGCTTTGGGTGGATATCTAGATATAAACCATAACTCTATCCATCTATCCACCCATCTTCCATCCTTTCTTGCATCCACCCATCCATCTGTCCAACATGTCCTTATCAAGAATTTACAGTACATTTATCAAGCACTACCATCAATCTGTGCTGGAGATCAAGCCTATGTAGACATGAAACAGCCAGCACCTACCACCATGCAGCTAACACTGGATAGGAAGTTCAAGCACTGTTGAAGCCTGAGTGGTCATTTAAGTGGTCATGATGTCACGTACTGGATACCAGGAGGATAGTGTAGACCGTGCTGGCCAGGAAGGCTTCCCAAGGCAGGGACCTAAAAGCTCAACCTAAACAATAGGGAGCAGTGGGCAGAGGGGCACAAATGATGTGGCTGGGAGCAGCACGGCCATCCCCACAGCTGGGACGTGTGACAACCACGGTGGAGTGGCCAGATGGAAGGCCAACATGCAGGAGGGCCTGCTGGGGTGAGGTGCTTCAGTGGGGGCTGAGGGGACTCATCCAGGGGAGGGGCCCAGGGCTGGCTCACTGGGCCAAGCTGAGGCATTTGCGCCTCCTCTGGCAGGCACGGGGGAGCCACGGCAGATGTCCCAGGAGGGCCAGCCTGCCCTCACGGTGCCCTGCTCTTCTTGCAGATGGAGACTCCAAGTATGTGGCAGAACCTGGCAAGGAACAGCAGAGGCCTTTCCAGTAAAGCAGCAGGCAGGTGAGTGGGGGAGAGGGAGCCACTGGGAAGGGTGGGCATGGGCAGTCGGGGTCCTTCCTAGTAGCTTTCATCACAGGTTAGTGGCAGGAGAAACACAGAAGGGCTCTCCTTGTGGGCCGAATCTCAGATTCCCTCACAGGTTTCCTGAGACCCTAGAACTCCACCTGCCATCAGAAGTGGATGCACCTCTGTGCCCCTGGAGATCTAAGCCCAAAGCCACCCAAGGGGCTGATCTCAGCTTTGTAGACCTTAGCTTCAGTGTCTCCAATGTCCCTAAGTGCTGTCTGTCTTTCCCCACTTCTGCCAAACCATGCCATCAGGTGCCTCTGGCAGGGGTGGCACCGAGCACCCTGTTGCTAGGCAGCAGCTGTCAGGCACTGTTTGGGGGTGAGACAGTGAACAAATCTGGCCAAGTCCCTTCCTGTAGATCAACAGAGCGACAGGCTGTATCAGGTGTCACAGAGGAAGTGACAGGCGATGAGGAGCAGGACCTCTGCAGGGGTGGGGAAGGCTGGTGAGGAGCCAGGGTCTGAAGGGAAAGCGCTGCCCGGGAAGCCAGGCTGGGACTGGTGCCGGCAGAGAGCGCAAGGGGCAGGATTCCCAAGGGGGACGAGCTCCACTCTGCGGAACTGCAGGGAGGCCCAGGCATGGGGACGCCGGTGTCCAGGAGGTGGCCCAGAGGAGCCAGGTGCGTGAGTGAGGCACCACAGGGCAGGTGTGTGCACAGGGCCATGAGGTCCCAGCACCCCGGGCTGTGCCCATCACTGCAGGCCCTGCCTGGGCGGTGTGGAAGCTACAGCTCCATGAGGCACAGGAAAAGCTGCCAATGCACGTGCCCCAGGGACTTGGCTAGGAAGCAGCGCATGTCAGCCTCCAGAGTATCCATGGTGGGTCCTCCAGAAAATCCCTGGAGGGTGGGACAGATGCCAGCAAGTCTATGACCAGAGATGTGGGTTGTTCCCAGCTGGTTTCTGTCCCCACCAGAGCCGGTGAGCTTTCTCCAGGGAAGTCTGGGATGAGCAGGAACAGCTGGAAGCCTCCTGTCCCAGTGGATGGCATGGTACAGGTGGCTTTGGGGGCCCCGGGCCTGGCTTTGAGGTCCTGTCCCCTCACTGTGTGACCTGAAGCAAGTGACCCCCTGAGCCTGTTTCCTCATCTAGGGAGTGAGAATGTGGGTGATGGATGGACTAGGAACTGAGTCAGAGAATACCTGAGATGGTTCAGGAGCTGAATGTGGCAGTACATGCCAGGAGGCTGAGGCAGGACTGTAGGTTCAAATCCAGCCTGGGCAACATAGCAGCTCAGCCAGACCCTGGCTTAAAAAATGTAAAGGCTGGAGATGTAGGTGAGTGACAAGGTCCTGGGTTCAGTCCCAGCCCCAAACCCCGCCCCTCCCCCAAAAAAACAACAGAGAGAAATAATGAATTTCTCTGGAGTTAAGATTTAATCTCCAGGGAAGCTGGGCCATGGAGGTGGAGGAAGTGACAGCCTTGGGACTGACTCCACGTCCTGCCCCGTGGTGGCTCATATCGCTGCCTTCTTTGTTCCCTTCCAGCCCCTGTGTGAGTGCACTCCTCCACTTCCTGCTAACCCTCGGAAAGAGCAGGGAGACAGCTGGACCCCAGAGGCGTGCTCCGCCCTGCAGAACAAGACCCAGAGCTCCCTGGAGACAGGGCCCCTGGCTCCTGAACCGAGCTTGGCCCCGCCACGATCTGCAGGAGCCAATAAACTCTGGGCCCGTTTCCCCACCGGCCCCTGAGCAGCAGCCCCGCCATCTTCACACTGGGAAGAAACAAACCACTGCCAGAGCGCAGTGAGAGCCTCTTTCTGCATCAGGGTTCAGCATCATGGCATGTTCTGCTCACTACTCCTGGGTCTGCTCCGGGAGGCAGTGCCCATTCCAGATGTTCTCAGAATAGAGTTGCCCATCGTAGAATGGCACTGAACTTACACGCGTGTGAGTCACAGGTTTATCCACTCAGTGTCCTTAAGTTGGATGTGCGGAAGCCTAAACACAAGCCCGGGCTGGGGAAGCTCAGGACCAAATGTGAGGTCTGGTCCCCGGAGTTTGTAATTCTTGGTCCCTGATTGATCCCAGGGCAGGAGGCAGGTGGGCGCTGTCCTGAGGAGGTGTAGCCACGGCTCTGCTTTCAGAGCCTAGGGACACCTGCCTTCTTTGTTCCCTTCCAGCCCCTGAGCGAGCACACTCCTCCACTTCCTGCTAACCCTCAGAAAGAGCAGGGAGACAGCTGGACCCCAGAGGCGTGCTCCACCCTGCAGAGAAAGACCCAGAGCTCCCTGGAGACAGGGCCCCTGGCTCCTGAACCACAAATGTCCCCAGTGGAGCTGGGGTCCCTCTGCAGGAGGGGGATTGAGGAGGCCATTCATTAGGAAGATGGAGGGAGAAAGCGGCAGGGAGTGGGGCGGTGGGGAGGGATGAAAGGAGGGTCAGATAAGGGCGAGGGAGCCAGTGTGTCCGTGGGTAGCTGAGGAGTGCTCTCTGGGGTGCTGGAGGCAGGCTCACCCCACAGGCCAGCTTTGGGGTGATGTGGGTGGCCCTGTGTCACACCATGGAGCCAGGTCCTTGGGGCTGGGCCAAGGAGCCAAAGTATGTACAGAGATACAGGTGCGCTGGAGCAGTCAGGTGTCCTGCCACCCAATGAGGGTACCATGCACTGAGCCAAACCCTGGGGTGTCTGTCACATGATCCACGTCTCAACACTCTCAACAAAAATGTGCACACATACCCACAGACTGTGGGATGGTTGAGTTCAACCAGAGCCTGTCCTGTTTGAACCAGTCCTGCAGACATTGCTGCTGATCTGGCATAATAGAAATTCTTACATTTAACATCTCATGCTGCCGAGACACCTGATTCTCCATGTTTTAAAAACAAGCACTTCTTGGAGTCCCCAGTTCCTCACACTCACCTGCCAGGGGATGAGTGTCCACCTGCCCCTAGAGATGAACTGAGGCCCCAGGTGAGAGCATAAGACAGTGAGACTGGGGGAGACTCCAGGATCTTCCCCTGCCCTCAGCCCCTCCCCCACCCCAGAGGGAAGCTGTGCTGCCCCTGAACTCCTCTGGTCATCCCCAGCCCTGAGCAAGGTCCCTTCCAGCCCCCTCACATGCCATTTCTGCAAGTCTATCAGTCTTCTGCCTCCCTCCCAAACATCTGCAGGATAGGGAAGGTGGGACAAGTCCTGAGCCTCCTGCCACAGGGGGTCCAGTGGGGAAGAGGACAGGGGTGGGGTCAAGTGCTTCTACCCCCTCCCCCACCCCCAGTGGCCCTGACTGCGCCCCCCGCCCCCGACCTTGTGGGAATATAGGCAGCTCCTAGTTATAGCCTGAGAAAGAAGGCAGGTGTAGAGGGAGCAGAGGGCAGCTCTGCAGCGCTGGGCCTCGCAAAAGCTGCCAACAGTGAGGGAAATACTAGCTTGGCAGCTCCAGGAACTAGTGGGAAATGATGCAGACAAAAGCGAGGCACAGACGACCTCGCTGTGAGTTTGTTCAAAGCCTCTTAGTCTCCTCAAAATATGTCCAGTGCCCAGCCTCTCAAGTTACCTCTCCACTGAGATAGCTTAAAGGAACGTGCGTTTCTCTGCTAAATGTCATCAGAATAACACAAGTTTAAAAAACAAGCTAGAAAGCCAAGCATGGTGGCGCACGCCTGTAATCCCAGCATTCGGAGTCTGAAGCAGGAGGATCACCGCGAGTTCGAGGCCAGGTTGAATTGCATAGTGAAACACTCTCGAAAACACCAAAAACAAAACAAAACAAAGCACCGAGACAGAGACGCATACCCTTCAGAATGGCCGGGATGTAAAAGGCGTACGACCTGACTGCTAAGCGCGGAGGGGTCATCTCTCCACGTAAGATACATATTGAGTGTTAGCCCCCAATTACCTCTCCCCAAAAAATAACAGCCTGGGAGATCAGTGCTGTGGAAGCCACGCTACCCGGACGCCACGATGCCATGAGCGCGCCAGCTCCCTAGCAAGGCAGGACGCTAGCTGGCGGCTCAGCCTAGCCGGAAGCCGGCTCGCGCATGCCGGAAGTGACGTGTTTCCGCGCGTCGCCCCGGTCGCGTCGGTTCTTTCCGCGCCGCAGTCTCTTCGTGGTGTCTGTGCTCAGCTTCTTACCTCGCGCCAGTGGCCAGGACCAGAAGCAGGAGCAGCGCGGTGGCCGTCACGATGGAGAAGGCGTCCGAGCGCTGGCGGAAGGAGGCGGAGGCGTTCCGGGGTAGCGGCAGGCCAGGTGTCACCTCGAGACCTCCGGCTAGACGGCCCTGGGGGAGTGCGCGCGGGGAGCGGAGCCGGCCCCGGCCGCCCTCTTCCTAGCCTGCCCGGCCCGGCCGCCCTCAGCTCCGCGTGTGCCCGACCGCGCTCGCCTCCTGCCCCTCAACCCCGTGAAGAGCAGCCCCAGGAACGCGCTGCTTTTCCTCCGCTAGGTCCCGGGCGCTTCTGAGCGCTACTGCTCGGCTCGCGCCCTCCCCTCTCGGAGGCAGGTTGGCGGGATGCGGTTAGTGTAGAGGACCCGGGGGTGAGGCTCGGCTCCTCGGCGAGGTGTGCGGTTCGGGAAAGAGACCCTGGACTCCTCCGAGTCCCTCTCTACAGAGGACAGAGAAGCCTCCAGCCTCCCTCAGGAGGGGGACTCACTTGGGATTAAATACTCGAAGAGCCCACTAAAATAGATGATGGTGAGCCCCACTATCGGGTCTTCATTTCTCGTCTCCCCCTCCCTCCAGACCTGTGGTGGGCAGTGCCGACCTGGGGGTTGTGTGTTGCTTTCTGTGATTGCTGCTCATGGGCCTCCTTCACCTGGGGCTAACGCGATGGCCCGCATCTATTGAGTGTTTGCAGTGTGCAGAGCACCGTGCTGAGCTTTCAACCTCAGAACATGGGAGTTAGGTCGCATTGCCATTCCCGTTGGACAGAGCAGAAGTCAGAGACTAACAGGTTATACAAAATCACTCAGCTGTGATGTCCTATGGAATTGGGTCTGACCACATGTCCCCAACTCGGAGTTCTTGGCCTCATTCCTCTGCTTACTTTCCTCCTAAGTCACTCATGTCTCCATTCCCTATCTGCCAAATGACGGAGTCGGACTTTTTCCTTGAACTCGCTTTACGTTCTAAGCTTCTTGATCAGTTCATTGCACAGACTCTGCAGCCAGAGACCTCCACCATAGATAGCTGGGTGGCCTCAGAGGAGTGGGTCCTGTGTGCTTAGGGTATAGCACAAGAAATCAGTTCATCTGTGTGGCCTCTTGAGAATAGTGCCTGGCACAAAGAAAGCAACCAGCATATAAATGTGAACTCTAGTTTATAGTTATCTTCACAATTCTTACTACTGCCTGATGTTTAGATCATTGTGACCATGGCTTCCCTGAAAAGAGAGAGCTTGTCTGGCCTAGGACCTTGCCCACTCTCTTTATTCACTGTCAAGACATACTTTTAGATTCACTGGTGGTCTGATTAAGCCATCATCTTCTGTTCTCTCTCCTCTTCTCTCTCGATTTTTTTTTTTTTTTTTGTAAGTTGTGGTTTCACTATATGTGTAGTTCAGGGTGGCCTCAGACAGCAGTCCTGCCTCAGCCTCTGTGGTGCTGGGGTTACAGGCATGTCCTTTTCTCAAAGTCTGTGTCACACAACATAACCTATACATGGAGAGAGAGTCCATCTTTCCAGAGCCCTAGAGATTTGGGGGAAGTGCACGGAATCTCACTGGTACAGAATCACCTACTTGATAGCTTCTTTCTGCTCTATTCTCTGCTTTCTTCCTGCAGATTATGAGGCTTCCCCAAGGTCAAGGTCACAGCCTTAGGGCAGTAGAGCAATGTGTTCTTGGTGCACAGGTGTCCCCTCTGGAGAGATTTGTTCAGCGAGGAAGACGGGAGGCTGCTGCGTTAACTGACAGGAAGCGGAAGAGGTGACAGTTCAGGGTGCTGAGCTTGCCCTTATGAGTGATGGCTGTCACTCCCCTGCCCCTTTGTTTTCACCATCTGTGTCTGGGAGGTGCCAACTGAGCCTGCCCCCAACTAGAGACACGGTGGGACTCCTTGTCCTCGTGCCAGTGGGTTGGCTGCAGCGGTGGCAGTGCCAGCTGTGCACCAGGACCAATGTGGCTGCTCTCCCTCTCCCCTGCGCCTCATGCTGGCCCACGCCACCCTCCCTCCTCGTCCTGCAGCAGTCCCTCTTCCAGGCCTGTCTCCTCAGTAACGGGTCTTGAGTATGCTGTACTGTGTGCCGTGCGCTAGGATTGGTGGTCCATGGGCGGCTGTCAGGTCTACCCCACGGCAGGAGTAGGACAATGGACACGTCTGAGCTTTCCTGAGATAGCCATCGGGGAGCCGCTTTGGACGCCAGTGTGTCCATTCCTAGGAGGGTGGATGCTGCAGTGCAGCTGTCGCACCCAAAGCCTCGGAAAAACCACCTCCACAAGGAGGCAGGCGCAGAAGGGTTGCGGAGGTCTTGCTTATTGAAAGAACAACACCAAAACTGAATTTAACCTACAAGGCCTGTGGCAGGAAGGTGGATAAGTAAGCTGTGGCGGATAAGTAAGCTGTAGAGGAGTGGTTGGCTGAGCCGCACTGGACCAGAAAGCAGGTTGCTTGAGAATACACAGCATGATGCCATCTGTTGAAATTTAAGAATGAAGGGCAACCCACTTGGGACCCCTTCTGCCTCTCAGACAGAAGCTTTCTTTCTCTCAATAAATATTTCTGCTCTTAACCTCTGTTGTTCCTAAAATTCATTCTTTGATTTTAGAGAACACAAACTCATCCTGAACATCTAGTAGGTTGGGAGTTTCATTCCTCTATATCAGTACCATGCATATTATCAGATCATAGTGCAAAGAAAGTTGAGTATCAGTGGCAAAAAAAACTACAGAAATTATGTAAACACACGAAAATTATATAGTGGTCTCCTGAATAATCAGTGGATCACAGAAGAAATAAAGGAAGAATGTAGTTTCTAGAATCAAACAATAACAACAGTACAGTGCCAGAACTTATGGGCTACAGTGAAAGCAGTCCTAAGCGGGAAGTTTATACTTGTGATGTGAATGCCCACATCACAAAAATAGAGTGAATCCAAATAAATAAGCGGATAATGTACCTTAAAGTCCTAGAAAAGCAAGAACTATCCATACCCAAAGCTAAGATAAGAAAGGAAATTATAAAGATCAGAGCAAAAATTAATGAAAGTGGGACTAAAATACAGAATCAATGAACCAAAGAGTTCGTTCCTTGAAAGAAGAAACAAAATAGGGGCTAGGGATAAAAAGAATGGAGAACAATTCTGTGTATTGCTTGAGGATGAGCACATGGGTAATAAGGTGTATAAAGAAGTGCTTAAGTATTGTAGCACCTGTTTGGAGACAGGTTCCTTAGAGGTTGTGGAGGTTCACCTGTGGCATCAGCTTTCTGGGTGATGCTGTTTTCCTTAAGCTGGTGGGTGTGTAGAAGGGAGTCATGCATTCCTTTGATCGCTTCCTGGGTGTGTTAAATGTTTCAGAGCTTTAAACTAGCAACCAGGATGTCCCACAGTGGGCACCTCTAACTTGGAAGTGTTGACCTCCAGCCTGAGACTGAGGAGCAGGCAGGAGATTCCTAGGAAAGGGACGAGGTGACAGGTCAGGTCAGGGAACCATGAGAGGCCAGTGTCACTTGGACAATGAGGCATTGGCAGGGAGGAAATGCTCTGAAAGTGTTTTTAGGTGCAGGGAAGGACATCTGACCTTGCTTCAAGACTGCAGAATGTGGCACCAAGAGCTCTGGGCCTGGGGGGCGGTGAGGAGGATGGAGGGAGGGGGTCAGATCCCATTTCCCAGTTTGAATAAGGTAAGGGGGCTAAGAGTTTGAGAGGAGATAGGCTAAGAGTTTAAAGGAAATGAATGAAATCAGGTGGACCCTTGGGGAAACTGAGGGGCCTGTTATGAGGTCACCCAGGTAGTGCTTCCATCGGCACCTGCAAGCAGACTGCTTTTGAACTCAAGCTCTGAATGTGCCCAGCTTAACAGCACCAAATGTTTTTTCCGTGTGTCAGGTTCAGTGCATTTCAGAGTCCACAGAGCTTGTTAGGATTGCAGATAAGACTGCAGATCGACACAGGAGGAAAGCTGACCAGGCATTTGCCTCCATTCCGTGGTGGGTTTAAAAGAGTCTCACCTCGGATGTGCTTGTGTGTGTTGCTTGCGTGCCCCTAGGATGACCTGGAAGCCCCTCATTGCCCATTTCCAGACTCTGGATGCCAGAAAGACGAAGATCATGGAGACCCCCTGCACCCCACCATCTGCACGGTAAGAAGGCTGACTTCTTTGCCTCATGATTGTAAGCGTTTCCTGCTGGGCTATCCAGCACATGTATGGTTCACTACAGCTAAGTCAAGGTTACATAAATAATCCTGGTCTGCACCTGTGCTAGACAGTGGGTTCATGTCCTTACCATGTCTTCAGATGACCTGAGACCCAAGCTTTGAATCCACAGTGTTCCCCCACTCCATAGGATTGTGTTGTTTACTCTTAATGCTTCTAAATTCTCAGGTGGAATGTCTATTAAGCATAAATTTTTTGGGGTCTTGCGCCACACACCTGTAATCGCAAGACTCTGGGATGTTCAGGCAGCAAGGTGACAGGTGTGAGCCGCGGCTGGGCAACTTAGCAAGAGTCTGTTTCAGAATAACAGAGAATAAAATGAGCTGGCGGCACAACTCATCCAAAGACCCTGGGCTCGATCCCAGTACATGCATTACGTACATACTGCATCTTACATACATGCATCAGTTTTTGTGTCAGCCTTTTTAAATGAATGAGTCAGGAAAAGTAGCTCAAACTACTATTTCAAAGACCTGTGGGACACACGAAGGGAACAGACTTTGGTGTTCATGTGGCTTTCTCCACCAGCTTCTGTGTTGTCATTATTACCTAATCTGGTTCAGGGTCTTGCACTTCTTCTGTTTGCTGTTTGCTTTTGCTCTTTGCTCACAGACCAGAGACACTGAGTGTGTTACACTAGGAACCTGGGAAAGATCCAGTGCCCTCATGAACAGATACAGTAACATTCTGGGTAGGGAAGAGTGTAAGTTTTACAGGCATCTGGGCCTGTTTTACATGGTTAGGAAATTGTTTGCTTTGTTTCCTCCAGAGAAAAGGTGAACTTCTAGGCCAGTCTCTCAGTGCCACTGTCACAGCCTGTGATGCAGCCCGTCAGGGAGGCTTCATTATCGTGCTGCCTTCACGTCAGTGTGGTGCAGGTGAGGGGGACAGAATCCCTCCTACTGCACAAGTGGGCGTTGGTCCTCACCTGCACCCAGGTGCGGGAGGCACACAGTGAGGAGCCCCAGCGCAGGACGAATGGTGTTGCAGCACCCGGGGTGGAAGGCCTTCCTCCTCTTTCTTTATAAATGCTGCTGGGAGTTGGTTTCCTTTTCCCAGTAGTTGGCCTGTTATTTTTGGGTGAAGCATGATTTGCACATGGCAGGTGGACATTTGCATCCGTGTTGCTGAATGCAGAGGATCTGAGACCCTTGGGGCTTCACGTGTGGACCAGCACTCATGAGGAGACCGCCGAGTGTGCAGCATTGTTATGTTTTGGTGAAGTGTCAGGACTTCTTCCAAGGCAATGTCTCCCCAAAAGTCTGGTTTAACATTGAGCTGTGGTTTATGTGTTGGTGGCTCCCTGGTCAGGGCAGAGTATTTGCTGTTTGCAGGCAGCTGTTGTTGACGAAGAGAGATGGAGTAAGACCTGGCCTGTAACCTCAGTGACCTCTGACTCCCTCCTCTGGGGGTGTTAAGTAACAGCCCTTGAATTACAGGTCCCTGAGACGCAGCTCCCTGAGCTGTGGCGCAGGTGTGGTCTAAGGGTGCTGAGGACCGGGCAGTCGGTTCTGCCTGTGCCTCCCGCTGCCTGCGCCTCTTTCATTGCCTGGGCAGGGTGGGCCTATGGTTGGTGCTGTGGTCATGATGCAGTTGCTCCCCAAGTGGTGTTGGCTACTTTTCAACAGAAAATCAATGGATGGTCAGTGAAAAACAATGAGGGTGTGACAGTAACGTGGGAAACACTTTACGTAAAAACATTGTTATTATGGTTACAGATATAAAATTTGAAATTTGCCATTTACACCACTTCTGACTTAAACCCGGTTCCTTACACAGTGCTGCACAGCCATCAGTGCTGGCAACTTCCAATACGTTGTGTCCCCCAAATAGCAGCTCTGTCCTGTGAGGTGGTCACTGCTCTCCCCCCTCCCTGCTGGCCTCCAGTCTGCTTTCTCCCGCTGTGGATTTGCCTGCTCGGGGCTTTCCACAGAGGTGGCCCTGCAGAGTTGGTGTGTGGGGACCAGTGGCTTCCGCCTGGTTGGTGTCCAGGGGCACTGGTGTTACAGCAGGGGTTGGAGCGTCCTTCCTTCTTGGGGCGGAGTGATCCATGTCGTGAGTCCACTCCCTTCGGGGCTGGGACTTGTTCTGCCTTTGGCCACTGTGAGTCCTGCTGTGGTAAGCGCAGCTGGATGGGGCTCTGCTTGCGATGGACCTAGGAGTAGAGCCGCTGAGGCAGTCATTCTGGATGGGGCGTTCTGAGCGCCTGCCAGGCTGTTTTCCACAGCAGCTGCACTGTTTCCTACTGGATTTCACTGCAAAATTTCTCAGCCTATAGAATGTTCCTGTGCACAGTAAATCCCCAAGAGAAACATAGAGGCTTCAGATTTCCAAAACTTGCTTGACTGTGAAATGTGATTATCCTTTTGGAAACTGCCTTGGGTTGAGTGGTTTGGATACATTGTAGACTCCCCTGCCGAAGAGTCATACATTATGTATGTTTTGACTTTTCTCCTAGTGTATGAAGTAAGTATGAAGTTAGCAGTATTTTCTAGATAGGGGGCATCTGGCACATGGTTGAAATCCTTCCCAGACCGGACCTTGGGGAACAGTTTTGACGGTTCTGCCTGCTGGTCCTGATTTCGGCTTCCCTCCCCAACATGTGGGCAACAACCAAAGGCAGCCAGGGCCTCGTTCTCCACCCAGCTCCGGAGAGTCCAGCCGGTCATCACCCTGCTCATCCCATCTGCCAAGGCCACTGAGTACCCACCCAGGAGGCCCACTTACTCTTAAAAATGACCTATGTCGGCTGGGCGTGGTGGCTTACGCCTGTAATCCCAGCACTCGGGAGGCTGAGGCAGGATGATCGTTGCAAGTTCGAGACCAGCCTGGGCTACAAAGTGAGCTTGAACTGCCCGAACTGCATAGAGAGAACCTGTCTCAAAAAGACAAAAAAAAAAAAAAAAAGAGAGATCTATGTTGTAATAAAGTTACCAATGCCACTTAACTTTAATGCACCAGGATGTGTGTGGGATGCCACAGGCAGGCTAACTAAAAATGCCTGAGTAAGTGGCCCAAGTCCTGTCCAGCCAAAAGCTTTTCATCAAATTATACATTTTAATGAATAATGTACATAATACATTTCTTGTACGATACAGACTGTTATGTGACAATTATAGGGTTAACCTGTTCTCTGTGGTTTTGAGATAAAAACACTAACCCAAGGATACACAGTGGTCTGTTGGCAGTCAGCCAAGTTTACTATCTTAAAAAAAAAAAGTTTTAAATTCAAGTGGCTGCAGTCAAGTTTGTTATTAAAAGGTTTATAATAAAAAGATATTAAAAAGACTATAAGTATAAAAAGTATACTTTTAATATGAAAACATTCTATATAATAAAAATCTTGTTCCTGCTGAAGAGATAAACAATAAAACTACGTTAAGGAAAGCATATGAAAATAGTTTATTAAAATATGCATCATCACTTGTTAATTTGATAGAGCTTAGATTGTTCCTTCTAAAAACCCTTATGACAAAAATGGTTAAATTAACATGAAGTTATCAGTAAATAATACACTTAAAAGACTTACATGATGTATATATTGTGTGTTACTCCAGTCAATACTAAGATATTTATTTAGTGTGGTACCGGAAATTGAACTCAGGACCTTGCACTTGCCAGACAAGCACTTATGCCACTTAGCTATATCCTTGGCCCAGTTAAGATAAACATTTAAATAAGATACATGAGGGCTGGGGATTTAGCTGAGTGGCTTACGTGTCTGCCTGGCAAGTGAGAGGTCATGAGTTCAATCCACAGTACAAATAAATAAATAAGATACATGGTTTTGAGCTCAGGTTTTCTTTATAAAACCATATGACTGCTATCTGTTAACATTCTACTGAGATTCAACTACTAAGACAACCATAATTGATAAGAAATAACAGTGCTTTGCTATACTTTATATTTCAAAGTACTAGATATTTAAATGAAATTAATAATAATCAAACCCACTACAATACTAATGACCCCAGTCAGTATACTTCAGTTCTTTAGTAGTTCCTGACCCAGATCTGGTTGCTTCTGTCTAAAAACGGCTGGTCACTGTGGTAATAGACTGCTAAGTATATCTCCACTGCCTGTAAAGCCAATTCAGGATCTTCAAGCTGCCAGTGCACTGTGATTGCCCTCACCCTTGGACTGCTCTGACTTCTGTGACCTCACATAGACTGTTAGTTCCTGGGAAAGGCTAGTTGCCTACCTGTCTAAAACACTGGCTCCCTGTTTGAGGGCACTTGCTGCAACCACCCTCTTATTCAAAGAGACAGACAAACTGACGTTAGAACTTTAAAATAAATGGTCCTAGTCAGGCGTAGTGGCGCACGCCTGTAATCCCAGCTGAGACAGGAGGATTATTGCAAGTTCAAGACCTACCTGGACTGCAAAGTGAGTTTAAGGCCAGCCTGAACTACATAGCAAGACCATCTCAAAAAGACAAAAAAATGCAATGCAATGAAATAAATGAAATGACCTATGGTGGCTATGAAAACAACACCCAGAGATGAGGACAAACCCTGGGAGATGACTTGACGAGCAGCCCCAGCCTCATCGGGGTTACCTGTAGCCACCTTCTTGACAAAAAGCCCTAAAGGACTGGAAAACAGTCTGTTTGGAGCCTGAGGATGTATTACAAACCTTAAAAATGATAGAAAAGTTCCTCCCCTTTGCTGTAAAACAATGGAACAGATGCCTTGGCTGTTTTTCACTCTTTTTTGCTGCACAAATCAAGAGACAAATGGGCTTGTCCGGGAAATAGACCAGCTGAGACAGATAGAGGACAACCTTGAGCAACGACTGGCTGCTGCAGAGCTCAGATCACAAAATATAAAAACACTGCCTCCTCCAAAAATGTTTCCAGAAGCATATATATGTTCTCATGTCCAGAAAAAAAAAACAGCAGAAAAATCCCCTGATTTTACATACTAGGCCAGCCAGTCATCAACAAGTGGAAATGAAAAAAACCCAGCCCAAAGAGGAAGACTGGAAGGGCCGCCTACCTCTGCCCGGCACCCACCATACAGGAACTATACAGCTGTGGAGCTGCGAGAACTGACAACAGTTAAGACAAAAGATGGATAAAGCTATGCCTATGTGGCTGCTGTGACTGTGGGACGGCGGGGCTGATAGCACACAGGTAAACCCATGGGAGATGTCCCAAATAGCCAACAGAGCCAGCACCCCCTCTGTGAGACGGAGTCTGCAGGATGAGTGCAGCCCCAGAAGCAGGTAACCGTGATAAATTGATCGATCGCAGTGGCTCGCCTGGTTTGGGAGAAGCTTGTAACCTGCTGGAGCAAGTCATTATCTAGACTTGATAACTGTGCTACTTGAAGTGAGCGTATGGCAGATGATGTTTACACTACAGTACTGTAGCCCAGATGAGGAACTGCTGACCGCATGCATACAGGGGGTCCCCTGGCAGATGGGGCCATCCCCCCAAAGACAAGCTGCAGGGCCTCTTGAAGGTTGGTCAGTGTCAGATCTAAACAGACCTGCTGGCTGCCAGCCTAACCACAGATAAATTAGACAAACAGCCTTTGGATGTGTTGCTAACCCTGTGGAGACAATTATGTCCTAAACAACAATACTGACCAATGTGCCAAGGCCAGAAGGCCAAAGCAGCCCTGATGGAATGGGAACAGGAGGACACTGGCCTCCTTTTACCCTAATTAGGAGGCAAACCGAAGTACCTGGATCTTGGGGGGGTCCCAGGTGACCAGAGGCCACATGTGGAATTGACTATTTACTGATCCCCAGAGACTGTATGGCATTTATTAGCATTGATGAATACCAGAGCTGAGTCAGTGCTGGTATATGACAACATGGTCTGTTCTACAGGACCCACCAGATACATAAAAGGACATAGAAGTCACTATGTCATGGTCCAGAAATCCCAGATGACTTTAGGTATAGGGCAGTTTCCCCAACTCCTATGTGATGTTTATGTTTCCCTAGTTCTGAATACACACTGGAGGTAAACATACTGACTGGTACTGCGCTTGAGACCACACAGGAAAAAGTCTGGATGAATATTCACATAATGAAAACTGTAGTCTGAGGTCATCCACACTATGCACTGCTACTCTCCTGCAGGCCATGTGGGTTGTGTACATAAAACAGTACGAACTGCCTGAGGCCATGAAGAGATGGGACAGACTGTCTTGAAATTGGAAAAAGCAGAGATGATATCCCTGCACATAGCCCTTTCAGTTCCCTGTATGGCCTGTGCAGAAGCCAGATGGATCACGGCAAACAACTGCAAATCTCACCCAGACGCTGGATCAGTTTGCCTTCAGCCAGAAGGACAGGCTGTGGACTTTCCAGATGTTACCACAAGACTGTTTGCATAGCCCAACTTTGTATACATGGCCTGGTGGCCCAGGACCTGACCACTTGGGCCAGGCCACATTCCGTGTCACTGTTCTGTATTAATGATATCATGTTAACCTAATTGTCTCACAGATTTGAAAGCCATCATGCACTATCTAAAAAAGCTTCGTTGACATAGGGATGAGCCATGGACAAAGACAAGATCCAGGAATGGATGTACTGCACCTAGCTACCTTGCTGTGCTCTTTATACCAGATGAGCAAAAAGGGCCACAACATGGGATTGAGCAGATACAGCAGAAGCACTTTTCAGGACTCAAAAGAAGGCTACTGCATAGACACAAGCCCTGTGAGTCATTGACTACAACCTGCCATTTATCCTGTCAATGTAGATGACAGCAGATTTGGCTGAAGCCTATTGCAGAAAACAGGGAAAACAGAAACACCTTGTTAAGTTTTGGTCACGGTTGTAAAAGGGAACTGAGAACCAGCATTCCCTGATTGAGCAACAGCAATGCTAAATGCTGCTTTATATGCAATGAGAAATCACAGGACAGATAGAGAAATGGGTATGGACCTGATCGGCCCATCCCAAGAATGGAATGACACAGGCTGCCATCTCACACATTGGCGGACATACCTCCAACAGCAGTCCTCTTTCTCAGCTAGCCTATTGACAGCCGAGCTGGCCTTGGTTTTGGGACCCATAATGTACATGTCTGTCTTGGTTACTTTTCTCTCATTGCTGGGACAAAATACCTGATCCTCAGAATTAGGGAAGGAAAAAATTTATTGCGCTCACAGTTAATGGAGGTTTCTGTCCATACTCAGCTGGCTCCAAGGCAGGGTGGTGTGGTTAAGGGGAGCCTTTTGTGGAGGCTACAAGCGAAAAGAGCTAAAAGGGGAAAAAACACACCTCTTTCCCTCCCTTATATTGTATGCCAGCTCCCAGCCCGTGGGTGGGTGTGGCACTCACACCACCAATCCTAACGCTAGACAACGAACCAAATGCTATACTCAGCCACCTCTATGACTGCACGAGGCTTTGGGGAGGTACCCAGACACAAACCATGACAGTGGCCCAAGAACCCATCTGAGAGGGCAGACAAGACATGACCTTTAGTCCTTTTAGAAAAGAAAAAAAAGACTTCCAGCTGACCCCAGGTATACTGATACATCCAGCCATGACAGCCCCGCAATGTCCAGCACAGTATGGAGTACTCTGATTTGAAAGCGGAACGGGTAAGTTAAGCCAATGGACAAAGCTGAAGACAATGTGATTGCTTATGATAAATAAAAAAAGATCTCCTATGTGTGTACACAAACAACTGGGTCACCTTTAGGGGCCTGACACTCTGGTTGCCAACTTGGGCAACTCAGGAGCAATAGATAGGACACCAAAAATTGACAGAGATCCAGCTCTGTCATGGTTTGTCAATCCTGACGATTGTTGAAAAGCCTGTCCTGATGCAGCCGGTCCTCTGCACTCTACCCTGGAGAGACAACACACTTAAAGCCCTGCCCTGTGCTCATCACCCCTGCAAGCTGAGTCAATGCATGGCTGAAGGCTGAATGGACAGCATACACTGGAATATCTGTGACCTCCGTGTACTACTATTCTATCAAATTCTTGGTCTTTTTCCTCCTGTTAGTACTGATATTTGCTGTTGCTTTTTTGGACTGTGTCCCTAGAGGATTGGAGAATTCTGAAAAAAGTTGCTTTTGTTCTTTTTTTTATCTTGTAGTTATTGGACTAAATAGTCTTTAACTGTTTAAAATGATTTTCCTATGGATTATATGCCTAAACCTACTGGGAACCTATGATAATTCAGAACATTGGGAATTTCAAATTCAAATTTATGGTTTAAGTCCTGTCATGAGTCTTAATCAGACCAGGTGGAACCCCTCCCAACTTAAGGTGTACCTTTATTTTGATACATGCCCAGCTCAGGCTGAAATCCCAAGTTAAAATAACAATTGCTACCCAAGATATGGAAGATTAGATTAAGAACAAAAATACTGCTCCAATAATAAGTATGTCTGTCCAGAATGGTGACAAACCAAAAAGTGCTCTACACCTCCTGCTTCCTGGGTTCCTGCAGAGGCCAAAATGTCTCTGCTGACTATATAGGTATACTGATTGTTACTTTGGGTTCTCTAGTGGCTCCCCATAAGAATTTCTTTGTTTGCTCTGAAGGAGTCCATCAGATGTTTAATTATACTACAATGAGCCTCTATGCACTTACTTTTCTGGCCCTTGATCCCTCTGTTTACTCAGGTCAACAAGCAGCTACACATACCCCCAGTCACGTCAGTGTGACCCTGTTAATTTGCCCATTTGGTGGGAATAGCAACAACAGGGAGTTTAACCCTTAATGCCACAGCCATGGGTATAGGCCTGTAGCAGTACTCACAGTTAAATGCTAACAGGAGAGTTTACTAACATACAAGCTTCTATAGACATGCTATAAGACCAAATAGATTCTTTGGCTGCAGTCATCCTCCAGAAAAAAGGGGCTTGAATCTCCTGACAGCCCAGCATGGAGTCACTTGTCTTTAAGAAAAAAAAAAAAAAAAAGCCTTCCATCAATTCAGAAAACATCTGGAACAGAGAACTACAAACATGATAGAAGTTCCTTCCTTGTAGGGGTCCCTAGATTTTCTTCCTTTTCGGACAGGAGTGTTGTTTGGACCAATAACAGCCATCTTGACAATTATGCTGATAGGCCCATATGTGATTCAATTGCTGACCTAATTTCTGTCTAAACCAATTATAACCATAAACCAGCAACTTCTCTTACAGGCTACTTCCTTCTATCAGCTTCTTAAAACTGAGGAAAAATGAGTTTTCCATGTAAAACAAAAGGGGGGAAATGTGGAGGCTTTTTTAATGTAGAAGAATTTTAAAACTTATATACGTAACACTAAACATTTCTAATACTGTGCAAGGGTGAGACTAAGAGACCTGGCCTAGTCCCCTGGTTAGGAAGCTACAAACTTAACAAGCCTTGACACTCCAAGTGCCAATTACAAGATAAGTGTAGCTCAACCAAAAAAATTTTTAAAAAGTTTCTCTTACTTCTAAGTCCCAGAGAGTTATCACTGCAAGGCCATCTCTGCCCAGTCTCAGACAACCATGGATTCTTCCTCTGTGTTGTATAATAGTAACCTCATATAGGTGTTGTTTCTGTAAGAGTAAATGCTGGGCCAGCAAAGAGATGGGTCTATGGAACAATGGGCCCTTTTGTCAAGTGGTAAGGTGGATCTTATTTTACTACTCAGATAACCTCATAAGTCACCCAAACTAAACTTCCAAAAATGGACAGATCTAAGATGGCCGACTGACAGGTAGCATGATAGAAAGCCTCCCTGCTACCTATCAACTCAGATGCTAGAATCTGACCAGATGAGAGGAGAGGAATTCTTGTGACCCAGGAAGAAACTGAGGAAAAAGAAAAAAAGAAGAAGCGTGGACGGAGGGCTGGAGCTGGGCACACTCCGGTAGCTGTGCTGGGTGCATCTTAGAGTCAGGCGACTCACGATTGAGCTGAAGTCGCATCCCCGCTGAGAGGATTGGTGAGCTTGAGACCCTTGGTGGGAGGAGGTGCTGCAACAGGGAGTGGAGACAGTGAGCCAAGCTGCACAGACTTTGGTGAGTGCTGGGAACTAGATTCCCCAGAGTGAGATGACTGGCTAGACAACATATTGGATTTGGGCAGGACAGGATTGAATCAACAGCTGAGGCCGCTTCAGTCAGCGGCTCCTGGCCCAAAGTGGATTGGTAGGATCTGCTTGGGCTGGGCCATGCTCCTGGTCGGGGCCCAATAGCCAGGGACAAGACTGTCCCAAACCTGTGACATCCGCAGGGCACAGACTAATGTGCTGAAGACACTCACTGGTTGACTGGCTTAGAACAGAGGGGCCAGCCCACATCACCCCTGTGTGCACCTCACAGATCAACAACAGGAGAGGGCAGCACTGCCCTAGCCAGGACCATGCAGAGGGACTGTAAGCAATACGTAAAGGTCCAGAGACCTCCACCATTCACCTGTCTGAAAGAAACCAGAAACATGACAAGACAGAGAAACAACAAAAAGCCTCCAACCACCGACCCAGGGAAGATAAGTCCAGGAGAGGTAAATACAGAGGAGATTGAGGCAGCAAACATGCAATATCAGACACGACCTCATCAGAAATAAAGAAATACTTCTGTGACCTCATCGACAAATTTAAACCTGAAATTCTAACTCATGTGAAGCAAGATATAAGAAAATTAATAAAAGAAATGCTGAGTACTCCTCAAGAAGAAACAAATGGAAGAATGGAGGAACCCAGAGAAAGGAGAGAAGCCTTTGATGAAGAATATGAACAAAATCTAGAATACATGAAACATCCAAAGAGAATATCAGGAAATTAAAAACTCCATTGAAAGCTGGCAAAACTTAACAGAAACTAAAGACAGACTTTCAAAACTTGAAGATAGATTTATAACTTATGATCACAAAAGGGAGGATCTCAAAAATAACAAGGAACCATGAAGTAATGATACAAAGGCTAGAAGATGACAAGAGGATTTATAACTTAAGAATAAAAAATGTGAACGAAGAAGCAGGGACAAATACAAATGAAAAGAAAAGGCTATTCACAGAAATAATTAAGGAAAACTTCCCAAGCATAGGAAGTGATATTCAGATATATGAGGCATGCAGAACTCCAGCCAGCTACAACCAAACAGGTCTACACCCAGACATATCATAGTCAGAATCCCAGAAATCATCACAAGAACAGAATATTAAAAGTGGACAAAGAAAAGAAACAGATTACCTATAAAGGAAAACTCATCAAAATCACAGTGGACTTTTCGATGCAAACTATCAAATCAAGAAGAGCTTGGAGCAAAATATTCCAAGCCCTGAAAAAAAATAACCTCCAACCCAGATTGATGTACCCTGTAAAACTGTCTCTCAAAATTAATGGTGAGACAAGATAGTTCCACAACAAAGAGGAACTGGGGGAGTTCATGACCACCAATCTGACCCTGCAAAGAATACTGAAGGACATTCTAGAGAGAGAGAAGAAAATCTCCAGGATTCCAGGAACAATGGAAGAAAGGCCTCAATGAAAGGGGCAGACAGTGGAATGAAGGAGAAAAGTAAACAGTGACAGAAAAATAGCAGAGCAGAGATGAGTCTTGACTGATTTTATTCGAATCTGGTATGCTTGAGAGTGTCAAATCTGGGAGTAGGGGAACTACTCTGGTAATTGCAGGATTCAATAGGATGCCCATTCTGGTTTGATTATTAACTGCCTTTGAAGTCCTATAATGTCTCCAATGTTTGGTTTTTATTAATAGTGCTATGTACTGCTAAGTTTAATTATACTATGTCTGACGATACAATTTTATTGAAAATAACAGGAGACATCAAGTTGACAACTGTAGATCACCTAGTATTGTGGTTTTATATGTCCTTTTCAATTCGTGTTTCTCTAGAAATTTGTATTGTTGACGTGTTTTTGGTTTGTTTTTCCCTCTAATACAGAAAGGCTAGGTGCGCATGTAGAGACTTACACATGTGTAGAACTTCTAAACAGTTTACGAGAATTGATTATAGTTATTGTAAAAAAAGAGAGAGGAAAGGAAAGTATTCTAAAGCATATAACTGCATGTATGTTTGAATGTGTAGGATTGATGACCATATTACTAAGTTTTTGTTGGATAGATGAACAAAGCTGATTGCAATCTCACTGTTTGAATGTCCACTTTGTATGCTTTACTTTTGTAACTTGAACAACTACTTCTAGGAGGAAAATATGTAATTGTCAACTAGTGATTTCTTACTGGTTTTTGTTTTTGTTTTGAAATTTTGTATTATTTCTACCCTCTTTCTGTTTCATTTTTTTTCTTTAAATAAAAAAAAAAGAGTAAATTCTGCCCAGGAGTTAATGACAAAGATGTGTAACCAGCTATAGGATATTATATTACCTGCCTTTTGTACTTCATTTTGGAAACATACATAAATGACTGGGAAGCTCAAGTCAGGGCTGATGATGTGGAACTGAGATTCCCATCGGTCCGCTAACATGATAAAACTGCCTTCTAAAGTCCTGCTGGTGCTGTGTCCCCACTTAGTCCGATCCTGAGTTCTGCATCAACACCACCTCCTGGACTTGAGGCTAGCTGAAAGCCATTCATACTGCGGGGGTCTGAGAGTGAAGATTGCCTTATCAGTGTCTCCGACTGTGTTTCGGTCAGCTGGAGAAATGAAGAGGCCAGTTCAGGAAGGCTTACAGATTCATTGTTTCCACAATCATGTTATCCCATGCCGCTGATGAGCCCTTTCCAGTTTCACTAATCTCTCCCTGAAGAGGGGTAAATGACACACTGGGCATGGTCGTAGAATTGTACCACTTGTTATTTTAATCTCTACCATATAAAATATGGTAGAAAGATTGAAAGCAATTTTTGTATTTGTATTGAAAACATAGGTGTGACTGCATGATTAAAATCCTAGTTACCTGTTCCTCAAGTAGTAGAGAAACAGTAAGTTTCCTTCCACTGAAACAGGAAGAAACTTACATCCTGCTTTACTGCCCTTGTTGCCCTCTCCATGGTAATGAGACGTAAAAGCTCTATTGAGCTCCAGGGCTTGGATCTGCACAGCTCAGGCAGTGCATCTGCGGCCCTTAAAGCACTGTGCTGCTTATGTGGGAGACGCAGGGGCGGGCACAGCAGCCCTTACTGAAGGTGCACGCTCCAGGGTCACTAAGGGCTCTCAGCACCACAGGTGAGAAGGTGCATCATGGACACTGCTGAGCCTACCCTGGAGACAGGAAAGAGGACAGCCCTGGGCTCTCTCCCTCCTGAAGACTGAGGACAAAAGGACCTTGGGAGACCTCTCCAGAGAGGGTGCCACGAGTGAGGGTTCACACACCCTTCGCATGGCATCCGTCCGTGGTTTCCTTTCACAGGTGATGTTTGTATAGTCACCCAAACAGGAGAAGCCATCCAGACATGGACCACAGAGCCTGAACATTGTGAAGTTGGGTATTGAATCTCCATGTAGGTTAGGATTTGCTAGGAAAGGGAAACGAGGAATTCAGCTGCAGGACAGGGGTCATGGTTTGTGTACTATTCAAGGTTTTTAAACTGTTTTAATCAGGTTGACAATGTAGAAAACTCCTGCAGCATTGGACTACAAGTGTTAGTGGCCCATATTTCCTATGCTGTTTAGTGAGGTTAAAACTACAACAAACAATCCCCATCAGAGACAAGGAGATAGAGTTATATAAAATTTAACTAGGTATTACGAAAAACCAACAGTTGTCCCAAAGAGAAAAAGGAAACCAACATAAAAATGGAACATGAGCCAGGTGGCCAGTAATCCCAGCACTCCAGAGGCCGAGACTGGAAGACTGCTTTGGCCTCGAGGCCAGCCTGAGCTATGTAACAAGTTTAAGATCAGCCTGAAGTACAGAGCAAGACCTTGTCTCAAAAACCAAAAATGGAATCTAGTATTGACAGAGGACACAGTTTTCAGCTTTTGTAGTGGATCTGCTTGGTGTTACACACTGGTCTTTTTTCTGTACATTATAGTGGGTGTAGAAATAGTGGGTGAATATTTAGAGAAGAACATCATGATGGGTTTATATTCATACATTTCCATAGATTTACGGTTTTCACTTCAGTAAGAAACATAAAGAAGTGGTGAGGTAACCTCCATGCAGCCCTGTTGAAAATATAATCTGTAGGGAAGCAGTTTGAGTTTTGGTGGTGTTAGCAAGCCATACCTAAGAGTGAACACAGGGAAATGTGTTTCGTGCTTTGGGGACAGAGGCAGTTTGTATTGGCCCTTGGGTGCCCATCAGCAGTGATTTCCCAGAGACCAGGTGGCCTTGTGTATCAGCACAGCCTGGGCAGCTGGAAGGCAGGGCTCCTGGCATTCTGTGACACCCTCACCTTCCAGTTCTTGGCTGTGACTGTTGACCGTTGCCTGGCACCCCAGGCCACAGCTGCCCTGCTCGTGTCTGAGCCACAGGCAGGACCTTCTTTCTGATCGTGGGTCCTAGGCCTGGTTTTCACGGTGAAATTCTCAGGAGTTCTGGGGTGTGGGTTCCCTTGTTCTCAACAAACAGGCCATCAGTGTACTTACTGTCTGTCCTTAGGCCTCACCAGACTCCCTTGATCTCCTTTGACTTTAACCCATTTTGTATTTGGCTTTCTTCTCCACAGTGCTCAGTTCTGTCACATCAGCCACCGAGGTCGGTGCGACAGTAGGTCCCAACCCTTCGTGCCATCAAAGGGCTGAAATGACCTACTTCGATATCATCCAGGACTTGAGTGTCCAGCTGGAGAAGAGCCAACAGCAGTTGCACGACATCAAAGCAAACTTCGGGATAACTAGAGCTACTCTCTACATCCTGGCAAACCAGCTGCACAGATGCACTAAGTTCTCTAGGGTCACAGCCACCAACGTCGAGAAGGGCCACGGTTCTCCTGGAGAAAGGAAATGTTCTCCTGGTGTGATTCTCCCTGCCTCAAAATGCATTTTACCTTGTTGTAGTCTTAGAAAGGTAGAAGTTTGTGTTTTCCCCTCCTCTTGGTAAAGATGGAAAACAGGTCAAAGCGCCCACCCGTTTCTCCTAGATTATGGTGAGGAAGATGCTTTTTTTTTTTTTTTTTTTTTTTTTTGGTACTAGGAATTGAACTCAGGACATGGAATAGTTGAGTTTTCTCAAGAAACGCTCAGGACATTTTGAACAGGCCCTGTGTGTCCCCCTAGGGCACAGCTCCCTGATGATTAGGCTGGGGAAAGCGGCTGGTGTTCACAATTCGAAAGGAGCCTGGGGATTCTGCTGCTGAGTGTGTGGGAGCTATCACTGTCACATGGAGACCAGGCGCTGCTGTGGGCACAGGGGAGCTTCCCGGGGCACAGGCTCTTCTTAGGAGTCTAGGAGAGCCAGTGGCTGTAATTCAGTGGCAGCCATGTTAGAAGAGCAGAGACCGTGGCACCAGGAGCTGGTGGATCGGGAAGGGGGCTGGGCAGCAGGGCCAGGGGGACCTCAAGGGTCTGAGCTATGAACCAACCGTGAGGCCGCACAAGAGGAGGGCTGTGAGGAGCCCCCAGGTCACGAGCAGGGCGGCCCTTCCCACAGTCAGCCCAGAGGAGGAGCCCATTGGCCTGTGCAGGAGAGGAGCTGGGGACTGGGGAGTCAGGGACAGTGCTTGGAATAGCACTGTCACCACAGGGATGTCACCCGCCCTGAGCCTGAAGTTCCCACACTGACCTGCATTGTGCTTTCCAGAACTCCATCGGAAGGGGTTTCTGTTGGTGGAAAGGGACTCACAAAATAATAAAAATGTGGCCCATGTGAAGGAAGGCACCAGATTAGTTTTGGGACGAGGCCAACTGTGTTTCATTCATGTTGTCCTTGCAGTCAGATTTAATCACAGGAAAAGATGTTGAGGGTGATGGAGGAGAAAGCCACACCCGGGCCCTGTGGGGGAGCCGTGTGGGGCGCGATGCTGTGCCGTCCGGGGCTCTAACCCAGGAGTGTCCCCTCCGGGCCCTCGGCTGCCTCCTGTGCTGTGCTCTCTGCTGGTCCCTCCTGCCCGGGGCTGCAGTGAGAGTGGGAGCTCACCATAGTGACACACTGGCAACAGGGCCTGGCCAGGCCCATGCCCACTCTAGCTGAGCCCCAGCGTTACTGCCGGTGTTCACTGTCCGCTCCCCATGCTGACCCGCCTTGCGGTGTGCACATGTGGCCGGGCAGGGTTTTGTATCTCTGAGAACCTTGTTCTCCACAGCAATCCCGGCCACGGGACCTTTCAGCTGTCACCTGGCACACAGCTGGTGCTGCTTCATGCCCCACTGAGAGTGCGGGTTGGGAGGCTGCAGGCTTGGCCACTCCCATGGTCCCAGATGCCCACTCGGGCCACGGGGATGTGAGTCCTGAGCCTGTCACGCCAGCTGAGTCTCTTGTAGTTTACTTGCCTGCCTCTCTGTTCTTACCTCTGAATTGGAGACCATCAGATATTTTCTAAATACATTCATGACACCTCTGGCACAGAGTCTGGTACTGCATTGAGCGCTGCCCTCTGTGTCCGTGGCCTCTGCAGATGGTGCCCACGGCTGCGTTTCCAGCCGCTCCCTGAAACAGGCGCTTCTGTGTTTACTCAGAAAATACAAAGTTCCAAGATGTCATTGATTCTGCGCTGGCCAAGAGGCTGCAGCCTGAGGAGTGGGAGTTTGCCGAGAAGCTTTCCCTGGCCGAGCAGCTGCGGTATGGGGGCGCGTGTGCGTGTGTGTGTGTGTGGGGGGGGGGTAGGTGTGTGAGTCTCTGTCAGGGGAGCCTGGGTGTGAGCACCCAGACCTGGCGTGAGCCGGGGAGGGCAGAAGCCATGGCAGGCCCAAGCCTCACAAATACTCAGAAAAAAATTAGGAAGGATGGTGATGGTAGGAGATGGACTAAAATTTGTTGGGAAGAAGCTTATTCACACTGTTCAAAAATACATGAGCTCCACTTCCCACAGTACAAAATGAAGCAGATGAAAATGAAGGTCTGTGCCGATGGTTGAGGTCGCAGCCTTTGGCCTTTGGTATGGTGCTGTCCTCCTCACTCCCTGTCCCCCACACCGTCACCACCTCTACCTTTGTTCAGAAGAACCATGTCCTCTTGGGCCTTTGGGGTTCTGTGTCTTTGCCGCTCTACAGCAACCCCCCACCATCTGTGGGCTCCTGTCTTTCGGGTGTGCTCCCAGCTCTGCCACGTGTCTCTCGACACAGAAAGATCCGCGGTCATGGAGCATCTCTGGAAAGGAGGGTTCAGGACACAGCTGGCTGTGATGACAGGACAGGTGATGAGGGGATGTCCAGGAGTCCCACAGGAGCACTTTCGGATACAGAGGAGGACTTTTCTTGTCTATGTTTTCCTGGGGTTTTTTGGCAAGGCCAGTCATGAAACATGTCCCTAAATTCCCGGTTGGAGGGTTCCTTCTTCTCTCCTGTGTCTGGCGATGTGCATGGAACCCTGCAGTGCTGTGGGCTCACGCTGCTGTCTGTCTGCCTCCTAGGGAGTCCTGTATGCTAATCCAAGAACAGCGAAGGAAGCTGTCCCAGCTGAGGCGAAAGTTAGACGCAGGCAGCAATGAGTTGCTTCTCCTCAGGGACCACCTGAAGGCAGTCCTCACCCAGTATGAGGCTGACGCTGCTCAGGGCCAGGGTCTCCGACAGCAGCTGGCTGAGGGCTGCAGGCTGGCAGAGTGCCTTGCTGCAAAGCTGAGTCCAAGTGAGTAGGTTTCAGGCCCTGAGGACACCGAGCTGCTCCAAGGGCGCCGGCCAGGGGACCCCACACATGGTGACTTTCTTGACAAGGTGGTCTGATACCAGTGTCATACTTAGAGCCATGGCAGAGTCAGGAGTGCCTGAGTGCTGGCACAGGAGACAGATGTAACAGCACAGAGGTCATGGCATCCACCTGCATCCTTCGTCCCTGGTGGAACGGAGTGTGGGCTGAGCAGGTCACATCCATCCAGGGCAAAATCAGCAAAGGGGAAGTGACAGGAGGCAGCTTCTTAAGGCTAAAGAATGAGAGCTTTCTGTGCTGACCGCAGATGACCGGCCCTTTCATCTTTCCTACTGTCTGTTTCCTGGTGTATCAAGACTGGGTTATATGATCCCTGCAGCCACCTTATGTGGGAATGGAATCCCATGAACACACTCAAGATAAAGACCTTCTCCCTTTCAGGTTGTTTTAGCTACCGAATCCCATAGCATGCAACAGACTCCAGCGCTTCCCACAGAGAGAATCTGCCTCTCTTGACCCAGCCCAGGCTGGTGCGTTTCCTTCACCGCGAGCGAGGCGCCTCTGTAACAAAGTAACTAAAGGCCGCAGTGCACATCAGGCCTGTGAGTTTGGGAAGATGTGTGTTGACATAGGTCCTCTTTTAGGGTCATGCAGAGTAGTTCCCTGCCCTAAAAGTCCACTCTGTCCCCCCAAACATCCCTCCCTCCCTGAGATCCCCAAAGAGCCATGTCTCCAAGTGTCACCAGCAGTGTGGTTTGCAGAGATCGCCACCCATTATGTGGCTCCCTCCCAGTGAGCTCAGCAGTGTTTTCATGGCACAGTGGTCAGTTCTATCAGAGTCCAGCTTGCTCATTCTTTGTCCCACAGGTTGTGCTCTTTGTGTAATGCCTGAGACATGATGTCCCAACCCAGGGTCCCCTTGATTTTCCTATTTGTCGTGTTTTGTGACAAATTTGGTTTTCACTCTAGGTCTAAATCCATTCTTAACTTTTGTGAAAAGTATAAAGTTTTTTTGTATTCTTTTGTGGCCATGACTGTTCCAGTTTATTCCAGCATCTTTTTATAAAAGGACTCTTTCTTCATGACTGGCCCTGGCTTCTTCATGAGCTCTGATTGTGAGACCTGACTCTGAGCTCTCTTTCCCACCTGCTGATTCGCCTGTCTGTTGTCACTGCTATTCTCCATCTGGATTTCTGCAGCCACGCAGTAGATTCGATTTGGATAGTGTCAGCTTTTGACTTTGTCCTTTTTAATATTGTTTGATTTGCCTCTTCAAACTTTCTCTTTAAACTTGAGAATGTGTGTTTGTCTATTCAGAAGAATCTGGTGGTTTTTAATTAAAATGACATTAATTTAGAATTTCCCATGATATCATTTCTCCTTCCTGGCACATTTTTTCATTTTACATAAT